>VZRO01005478.1:451076-500975 GCA_013397915.1 Daphoenositta chrysoptera | reverse complement strand
CCCGGCCCCGGCCCTGGCCCGCCGGAGCGATCGGCCGGGGGCTGCTGCCCCGCCGTCCCACCCACCTTGGCCCGCGGCCGCCGATCCGGGGCAGGAGCTGCTGCGGCTCTCCCCTTCCACCGCCTGCCCGTGAGCGGCCAGGAAAGCCCCCGGGGCTGCCGGGAGAGAGGGCCGGCGGTGGATGCTGCTTGCCTAAGGCGGCGGCCGAGGCTGCAGCCTGTGCCTCCGCCGAGGTATATACGGGTTTCTGTTTGTTAACTCTGTTAAATTACACTTGAGCCTGCAGCTCACAGGCGCACGTTGCACAGCCTAAGGAGGGGCGTTGCTGGGTGGCAATCCTAATGAGCATCTGCCACCTTCCGAAAGCACTTATTTAAAAAAATAACATAATTTGAGACAGATAACCTTATGTGCCTCATAAAAGGATAGCGACTCGTTCCTACTTGCTTTAACGCACTGGTTATGCCATTTCCTGCTGGTGAATCTCTTGGAGAGTTAACGAGGCCTGTAAAACCTGTGTAGGTTTTCTGCAATAACACTGACTAGTCCCAGGAAGATGCAGCAGAAGAGATCCCGTGTCCACTTGAAAGAACATTATAATTACAGAACTATGAAACTGAGTCTGGAAGTGCTGAGACATCAGAGGACCTTTGTGTTGGGTATCTCTTTGCAGTTCTGTTAGTTCTCAGTCACCAGAACAGGTCTCACATCAAAGTCAAAATGAACTTATTTTCAAGTTAGACTTTGTGAAACACTACATCAAAAGCTGTTCCCAAATGTACATACTCTGCTTCCTGTATCCCTTCACTCCCCTATTCCACATCCACTGCAGTCATGTCACTCATCAGCACAGGGAAGACTATTCACCTCTCGGACTACCCACACAAGGAACATCACAAATGAGACCGTATTTCTATCAAATGAAGCTCCCTCGCACATCTGACGTATTTCTTCTGATTATTTAGAAATCTGGATCTTAAAAGCCATTCAATAACATGCCAAGATTATGCTTTCCCAATTTACTGCAGTCACTCCTCACCTTCTCTCCTTGCTGCCCCACCCAAGCTGGCCTGCCTGCTCAGCTGAACTCCATGGGAACAGTTTGACCAAGGACAAGCATTTCTGAAAATCCCTTTCAGAGTGCTTACACACTGGGGCATTTCTTCCACTATCCACTGGAGAACAGCCCCAGGAGGTAGAGTTGCTGCACAAAAGCAACCAAGACCTTCAGGTGTATTTCAACACCTTGCTTGTTTCTTCTTAGTTGTGTAGCATCTAGTTTGCTGTTTATTAGAAACAAGTAATTCCAGGTAGTTTCCCTCAGCCACCTAAACTGCTTTCAAGTGCTATCCCAATGCTTGTGCGTTTACATTTGCTGAGTACTCCTTGTCTACACTTTCCCAACAGCCTTTCATATCTAGAATTTCTGGGTCCTATTAATCTTCTCTGTAATTTTATAGTTAAAGATTAACAACAACATGGCATTTTAGATCTCTCACTCATTATTTTCAAGTATTTCTCATATAACTTTTTTTTCTGATCTATTTTAAGAGTACATTTTATTCTCTATTCTTTGGGCTGGTCCTACTCTGACTCCTTATAAATGAAGAAGGAGCTGTATGGGTGGAAGAGAGGTTGCCTGCCCACCTGGGATAATGCCTATTCATTAGGTACACCTGAAAATGTTCTTGTCCCTCCTTGCTTTTGATTTCTTCTGTCAAAGAGGAAAGCTTAAACTTAGACAAACACACCACAGGACTTCTGTGCTTGGTGCATAGAAACACTGCCTTGCCAGTGTTGTACTCAAGTGTCCCACAGCTGTCCTGAGCATGATCAAACAGAATTTGAGCATTCTTCTATTTCTTATCTGACTAATAGAGTTGCACACAACCGTTTTGCACACGTACAAGTCCCTCTTTCTATACTTTTTAACTCTGCTTCAATAGCAGCACTTTCAGTTGCAGTTTGTTTATGGGCTTGCATTCCTGCATCCAAGAGCACAGTGTCTTCCCAAGGCAGCATCAAAGACCAGTTGTTGAAGCTTCAGAGAAAAGCTCTGGCTGATGGAAAATAACAGTTTTAGATCTGTGGAGTAATAGATAAACAAAGCCAAGGGAAATCTAGGCTCAAAGGAGAGGCCCAGCTTGAAAGGAGGTGCTAGGATAAATGCTACTTAGTTATGGGAGGGTTGAAAATACAGGGGTAGAAATTTGGAAGGAATTATATGTAGCAGCAATTTCCAGATTTTCATGACAAGCACCACGTTTGTTCTAAGACAAAGGGCAATCACCTACTGTCATCTTTAAACTACAGAGAGAACCCAGATCATGGCTCTTCTAATAAGCACTATGTCAGGAGATTTCTGAGACTGAAGCTCGGTGTTGTGGTTCAGTCAGTGACCTCAGAGCTGACAGCTCTCCTTGTCCCAACTCTGCCAGGCTCTGCAGATGCTTTACTGAGCTGATTCCACCCACTCAGCCAGCAGAACACTATTGCCTTTTCTTTGCTGAGGTGAGTTTTTTGCTGATTCAACAAGTTAAATCAGTCCAATGCAAGATTAGACAATCACCAGGTCTAACATCAGAAGAGTGAGGAAAAGAGGAACGAGACTTGTCTCATTCAGTGGAAGCAAGCCATTAATGTGACTCAAGCTGTAACAGGTAACTCTACCCTGACAGGCAGATTCTCAGGGGGTTAAGCCAAGACGAGACTGTGCTACTGGCAAAAGTGATCATTCCATAATTTCCCCTTTCCTTAGTCATGCTTTCCTGATGCCTCCTCTCTTCTGGCTCTGACATTCATGCAGCCACATGTTAGGCTAGATCGGCTTGCCAACAGAGCTGAAAGCTAATCCAGTTTACAAAAAAAAAAAAAAAAAAGAAGTTTCCAGCAGAATCAATTTTGGCAGCCAGCTGATCCTGCAGCCGAACAAACACCAGTGCCAGGATGAGCCAGTGAGAGGGCCTGTTTTGGTGGCAGCCTGCACACACGTCAGCATAAACCAGAAGTGCCCCCACAGGCCATAATTTCACAAATGCTTCCAGCCAGCTGTTGCCAGCACTGCTGCCAAAAGTAACACAGCCTTGCCCTCGGCCACACCAGCTGCTCATTCCAGGCTCCAGGCACCCACTGTGCAGTGCTGGAGAAGAACTGATTGATAAATGTAGCTGGAGTTAAAAGCAGCATTTTTTTTTCCTCCCAAATTTGTATTCCCCATCAGTAAAGCACCGCTGAACCAAAGACCTGTTGAATTGTAATTGTCTCCTGGGGTGAAAATCCAGGGAAAAGAGGTGAGTTGAGGGCATTTTACAGTCTTATCCTTGGCTGCAAACCTGCCTTCCCGCTAAGGCTACAGTTTCACGTCCCATTACAGAGGTGTCAGAGCACACACAGAGTACACTCCAGCTTCAGGACAGAGACTTCTTGGAGGACTCTGCTTTATTCAGCTGTGCTGGGGTGAGCATACTCTTAATCTGAGGTGGATAATGTAGTTGCTGTGGGGACCTAAATATGGACATAAATATCCAAGAGCTTAGAGCAGCTTGATAAGAAGACACTGTAAGATAACACAAATAAATAAATTATTCAAAACAGCTCTGCGTATCAAACACCTTACTGATGTATAAATGTTTCACAACTATATTGCATCTGACTACATTTCTTTTCAACAGATACATCTGGATTTTATTAAACATTCCAAACAAGGGATCAGAGAAAGCAGTTTCTCGTTATTGTTCCATAAAAGGTACTTTTAATATGGATTGTAGAAATACCAGGCATTAAAAATCCATGAAGGATCATCATCGAGTGAAATGATCAACTGCTGTTTTGAGGTCTGAATTTCAGAGACTGCCTTGATATCTGCAGGGTCTTTGGTGACTTTTTAGCAGCACTGAAAAGCTCTGTAGTTTTGCACACAGAACTTCGACCCACACAGTTAACTAATATTCAGCACTTTGCCAGATTTTTTTGCAGAGGGATGTGGGGGGGAATCGATGATGAATTCAGTCAGCTCCTTAGCAAAATCCTATTTATTTACAAAGAATGTACAGCCACGTCCCATTTCCTTGCACGCAGAGGAAGCAAATGGGAGGGAGAACTGTGCAGCAGTCCAAGTTTGCTGCTCCAGCCAGGATGCTTGCCCAGAAGAAGCTGTCCCTTGGCTTTTTCTCAGGGCCATACACCACTGCTTCTCCCACTGTCTGCTGGCTCTTGCGTGGTGTTTCCGGTCCCGGACATGCACACAGGCAAACACAGCTGCAACCAATCTGTGCTCTTGCTGCTGCGTTCGCAAGCAGTCCCTAGAAAAGTCTCCCTGACTCTCCCCAAATTTGTGCTTGCTCATACGAGTTAGCTCATCTCAGCACTTGGCCATGCAGCCCTGTGCCACGGGCAGCAGCTTCGAGTTTTTAACTATATTATGCCATAAAAGAACTTAATTGCTCCTTCCTGAACAAAGCATGGCCAGCGTGCCTGTCAGTTTTAATGAGGTTTGGGACTGCCTATAGATCAAAGCTCTGCTCCAGTGGGTTTTGCTTGTATTGCATAAAGAGGAAAGGAGAAGTGACCTCCAAAGCAAACAGAACAACAAGGAACAAAATTAATTTCCATACGTAATTTCTTCTATGATTTGGCAAGTGTCAGATTAACTGTGTAAAACAGAGGACTTCCTACAGAATGTTAATCCTCACAAGAACTACATTATGGTGAAGATTTCAAAAGTACAAGCACAACCTGTTTTTCATCTGAGACCTTGTCTGTATCATCTTCCAAACCACAGGCCTGACCCTGGGAGTGGAAGGACTGCTTTCAATAAACAAACCTTGATTTTCCAGTCCTGCACCATCATTTACTTCTGTGCAAGTTGCATGGAGACATTACTAAATCCATTCCAACATACATAATAACTAATTTTTTTCATTGGGGCTCACAGGTGTAAATGCCTCCACAAAGCATGTGGCAGCAGAGAAGCAAGTCCAATTGGTTTTTACTAGCAGGACAAAGAGGAATTATTTCCCTGAGAACTGATTAGTCATGTATTACATTGTTGCAATGCATGCTGCCACAATGGGAGAGAGCTGCCCTCTCCTGCAATTTTGGCGTATCAGGGAACCTTTCTGAAACATACTTGTTTAAAGCCAGTAGATGTACTTCGCAGGGCTAAGGACAGTTGTATTTTGTGAATGAAGTTCTAAGCCAGAGAATGAAACAAGTCAATGACCATCATTTTACTTCAGCAGGTCCTCCAAATAAGTCTGCATTTGTGAAATGGATGGGAGTGGTCCTGTTCTACTAGCATGGTTCCCAGACAAAATGTCTCTGCTGCTACTGTTCAAGGAAATAAAACGCTGCAAGCAGCAAACATGTCTAGGCATGCTGAGCATAATTTTGCTTCCAGTGTGGGAGGGCCCAAAATACTTGGCCTCCCCAGTGAAAGAAATGAACATTCAAGGAAGGCAGAAGCTGAATTAACCCTTGATTACCAAGCACAATTATACTTCTTAATACTGAAGACAAGATCTTCATTTCCTTGGGGCAGTTCTTTGTGCACTGTAAGCTTTTGGTGTTCACACACTCTCTAAACAGGCTGACAAGCACATTTACAAATACAGTACTAGACTGCTGCAGTTGTGTACCTCATCCTTCAAGAAAGGCGTATGAATAAGCCACATTTCTTACCAGCTGACTTTGGCCTGACTTCCACCACACCAGGGTAGTTTCTTCTTGACTGTGTCCAGCGCCAGAGTCTTCACTCAGGGTACACAAACACCTCTGCCACTGTTGCTGCACATGGTGACATTAATCTGCCACCAGCCGCTGCCAGGGTGCTCAGGAGCTGGGCTCTGCATCTGCAGGGGGACAGGATGGGTGCAAGGATGAGTTGCTCCCCGAGGGTTCCTGCCTGCCAAGCACACAGGCACTGGAACCAACGTGCTCCAAAGCAGCACTGGCAACTTTTCCAAGCTGCAGCGTGTGCTTTGCCACACAAGGGCTGCAGTCTGCTGGCCTGTAAAACCAGCCTCTCCAGTTAAGAAGGCAGTGGAGCAGGAAACTGGCAGGGAGGCACAGCCAGACACTGCTCCCCAAAGCTTCATCCCCTTGAGTCCAACAGATTTGGCAATGCTGACTTCATGTGGTGAGATGCATTTGTATTCCCAGTGCTCATTTGGAGAAGAAAGGACATAGTGGGGCACAGAGAAAAACGTGGGACAGGGAGTCATTTGGAGCTTGAGTCTCTTTGTAAGTTTTCTTTTTCTTTTTTTTTCTTTCTTTTTAGAAGTATATTAACATTTCTCTTTTAGCATTTACTGTAACAAACCCACATGCAATAAAAACCCCACAGTGACTTAAATGAGACTAAATTTGTGAACAACAAGCTACCAATGAGAATCCTGGTGCCCTCCATACAAACTAAATAAACATCAGTTTCCACCTAATATTTACTTCTTGGAAGTTCAAGACTAATCCCATTTGGCATATTTTAAGGAAGTGAGCTCTTGACCCCAAATGTTTATGGGCTGTAACAGTAAGTCCAATAAAAAAAAAAAAGGAAGCACATTTTTAAGCTGCTCTTAAAATCAGATTGGTTTTAGGCAGAATTTTGAGAAAGACAGCACTTCACCTCATGTTTCAAGTAAAAGGGGGTAAGTGTGACTGATAAAGCCCATCCAGACCAGTAAGATATTTCTGGCTATGAAAGTTTCTTTTAACAAGGGTTTTTGAATATCTGTATTAACCCCTTGGCCCCCACAAGACAGATAACATAGTACCACATGGGTTACATTACTTACATCATACTTCATACTGTAATAAAATGTTAAGGGAGCCTTCTAGGTGAAATGCTACAAAATAATACACCAGCTGAAAACGAGAAACAACAATTTCATTCCAAACTGGTTTGGAGATAAATAAGTCTTCAGATGCAAGTAATTAAATTACCTGCTGTCTGCAAAACATTCTAGCTCAGCAGATTACGGCACAACATTTATTTGACATTTTTCTGTAGATAAATAAAAACATGAAGTGGGCATGGGTCAGCTTCTATCATCATGTTATCGATATTTACTGTGTTTGTTGGAGCCTGGTTTGTGGGTCCTGCTCGGGATGCTGTGTGTGGTGTAGGAATGCAGAAATATACACAGAAATGCTTGTGTAACCCAAAGGCCACAAGTCATGTTACAGCTTTTTTAATTACATGGTACTCTGCCTCTGTGAAAGGGACACAAAGCTGGCCCCAAAGTGTGCTTTGCAAAGCAAAATGGTAAGTGCAATGATAGCACACTGGCTTTTCACTGTGGCAGTCTTTGCAGTTGAGTTTAACTGAGTAAATGAGGAGAGGTTTCGAACACGTGAAGAAGTACTCTAGAAGCAAAGAGTACTTCTTCAAACACTCAGGGTTAAGAGTTATAGCTGGACAGGTCTGGAAAATGAGGAGAAAGGGCAACGCACAGGTGCACCTGGCAGGCCTGGCTGTGTGAACCTCTCATTTCAGTGAGCCCTGAGTTTTCCAAGAATTGAAAAAGAGAAAAGGGGAGGGGAAAAAAAAGAAAAAGGAAATAAAACAAACGGGGCTCTTGTTACTTCGCGCCAGGAGTAACTGAGCAGTAAATATCCATGAAGGAATTCCTTCTCACGTGTGAGGTTCGTTGATGACATAGCTAACACCTGCCCATCATGATCAGTGTATTTTTTTTTAAATATATGTATATATACATGAATTATATTTTATATGCACGTGTATACGTACAAAACGTCCTTTAGGAGGCTGCGCCGGTCGCCTCACGCCACCGCGACAACTGCGGAAAAAGAGCAGCAGGACCTGCACTCGTTGTTCATTAGATTTTAATTTCCAGAGAAAAGATGGGGCGTTAACGTCGATGGGCTTTAAAATTGTATTTTNCGGCCGTTGCGCCTGCGCGGTGCGGGGGGTGCGGCCGGCCATGGCCGCCTCCGTGTTCTGCTGCTTCTCCTGGTGCCGGGATGGCGGCGCCGGGCACATCCCGCTCAAGGAGATGCCGGCCGTGCACCTGGACACGCAGCGCATGGGTGAGCGGGGCAGGGCCGCCTCCGCCGGCCGGCGGCTCCACGGCGGGCAGGGCCGCAGCCCCGGGGCGCGGCACGGGGTAACCGCTGGGAAAGTCGCTCTGGGGCTACTTCTTTAGCAGGAATTGGCAGTTTTCAGGGGGAAAAAAAATAAGATGAGGAAGCTTGGTTTAAAAAGTGTTCTAAAGCAGTTTGGGTCTAAACTGAAGTAGATGGGCACAATGAGTACGTGGGGTGCCCGAGGGGGGCAGGCTGCCCGGCGGGGGCTGGGGGTCGTGGTCAGGGTGGGCACGGGATGGTGGCTCAGAGGCGAGGGGCTGAGTTCACAGAATCACGGAATCGGTGAGGTTGGAAAAGACCTCTGAGGTTATCGAGTCCAACCTGTGACCCAACACCACCGTGTCAACCAGACCGGGGCACTTAATGCCACGTCCAGCCTTTCCTTGACCATCTCCAGGGACGGAGACTCCACCTCCAGTTACGGCAATGGAGATGAAGAAGGAGCCAGGCCGTGCAGAGCCTTGTCCTGCTGCTCTTTTGAGCATTACCCTTAGCATGAGCTATCCACAAAACCGTGCCCGGGCTTTGTTGAGGAGAAAAGGGCTCTGAGCCAGCAGCAGCAGAGCGGGGGAAAGAGCTGGGGAGGAATAGGTACGGTCCAGTGCTCGAGCACAGTTGTTAGTGACAGCCTCCCATGTGCTTGACCGTGACAACAGTGCCGAAAGATGAAGTCGTCCAGTGCAGAAGGAAAACTTAGCAGAGGACTTTTTTTCTCACTGTATTGGCAGGCACATTTCTTACAGAAGGACTGTTTCAGAGACTAACTAAACGCCTTGCAATTCCATCAATCATTTCTACCCGATATGCTTTTCCTTCTTGTTGCAGAATGCTTTTTCTCCGATGTTAGAGACAGAGTACAGGGCTTTGGTGTCACAGTGAACCCTTTCTGACTAAATTGTAAGTTATGCTTCTGATGTGGCTTAGCAAAGGTTGTAATCAGCATGGTGCCATAAAGCCCAAGAGGTGAAAATTGGATCTGCTTATAGAGTTTAAAAAATAAACCCTAGTGGAAAGATGAACCAGCCTGTAAACAACCTTCCTTCTCTTGCTTCAAAGCACAGCCCATCATCATAGTTCTCACAGACTAATGAAGCTTTTACTTGGGGCAGGAGGAACACAAACTGTTCTCAATGTTTAGGGGTTTTGAGGGCTGCTTTCAGATTTCTAAAAATGTTTTGAAGTTCTGTGGGGTCTTTTTTCTTCTTGCAGGAACAGATGTTGTGATTGTTAAAAATGGCAGAAGAATATGTGGCACAGGAGGCTGCTTAGCCAATGCACCTTTGCATCAGAACAAGAGCTATTTCGAGTTTAAGATCCAGTCTACAGGTTAGTCAGCAAAAAATATACAACTTTAAACTTGGGAGGTATGTCATATTGCCTGCTGGTGGTAATATCTCAAATGCTCAGCACACGCATCTTTCCAACTACATCCTTGAACTTGTGAACATTAGAGAGATTTGTAAGTTGTTACTGTGTGAAAGGAAAATTCTTGTTTTCCTTTTTTTAATTGTGACTCTAAAATATTAAAAAGTATGGTAAGTGTGTTACTAGAGGAGTGCAAATACTAAGCCCCCACGTTATTTTGTAAGCTGTTAGAGGCATGTTTTTCAGTTGGTGTATTTTAGAAATTACTTTTGCTCAGTAAATGCTTATGACCACATAAAACACTGTAGCTGTGAAGTATTTTTTTAAAGAGTGCAGTTTATCCAGTGATATTTGTATCTATTTTTCTACCCTCATTTGCTCTTAACAGGCACTGTTTGCCCAGGCAAGGGTAACACTCCTTGTGCTACCCTTTGCTCTTCAGATCAAACGTGTAGCACTTATTCTGACACTGCCTTATCCAGAGGAGCCTTTCAGCACCTTGTTCCTCTATTTGCTCCTACAAATACTGTCAGCTTCACTACTGCAGAGAGCACTCCAGGCTTGCCTGTGTTCTAGCATGAAAAATCAGCCTGTATTTTTAAAAACTATTAGCAGATGCTCTGAAAATGAAGCTGTGCTTTCCCTAAGTGTGTGTGGGGAGGGAAGAAGAAGGGAGGTGTTAGTCCAGAGAGAGGCCTCATGCACCAGCTGGAGCTTGATGCCGGCACTTTTTGGGTGAGGGTTGTTTGCCTTCAGGAGGGCTGGAGTGCAGGCAGCATGAACACAGATCTGCCCACAACACCTTGCAGTCCAATGAGTTGATCGATTTTAAGCTACATGTAAGCCCATATCTGTCTTAACTTGGCAATTTTATTATCCTTCATGTTGGGAAGAATCCTTTGCAGTTGTTGTTCATACATGGTCATTATTCACACTTCTTACACTTGAGAAAGAAGGGAAATAAAGTCTCCTGGTCCCTGTGAGGCATTTTTCCTCTATTCCTGTGCCCCAAGGCAGGAGAGCTGTAGAAGACTTTATATCTGTGGTTTCCAGAAGTGTACCTGCACAACCAGTTAGAGGTTATCTGTGGGGTCATCGTGTCTATTGTAAAGTTTTCTGAAGTCTAATCACACTCTTGTCCTTTTCGTTCTGGGCATGTAAGCATTAGAATAAATTATTCTACAGTTTTATCTTTTGAAACTAAGTTTCTTTTATTTCTGCCTCATTTTAGTCTTCTGTAGACTAAACAGTCCCAGTTTGTTGGGGTTTTTTTCCTTGTCTCTTTACAGATGAAATTTTTACACCTTGGATTGGTTTTGTTGTTTTTTCTACAATATCTCTAGTCAGCCTAATTTGTCATGAGGTACAGTGTGTAAAATGGATGCTCTGCTTCAGCTGCAGCAGCAGTAGATGACCTCATCTGTTTTATACATGCCACACATCCAGAAGTTTTCCACAGCTGTAGGGCACACTCACACTCAGCAAGTGGTCCGTGATAACCCCCGAACCATATTCTGTGAACTGGTCACCAAGCCACTACTGTATTTGTGCCACTTACTGTTCCCACTTACCTGCTCTTCTTCATAATTTAGTAAAAACAGATGCACTTTCTTTATTTCTGACGAGTTAGTCAGGATCACTTTAAACTTGAGGGGCCTTTCAACAGCTTGCAGTCCTGTCAGGTTGGGATTGGCAGCACATTTAATCAACACATCGTCATGTTATTCAAGCAATCGATGGGAATACAGAACAGTATCTGACCTTGTGCATTCAATGCAAAACCTCAAACTCCCCTTGAGTCATCTTTTTTGATTTGACAGGGTGCTACTGATGAGTAATCCTGGAATAGTTTTCTAACCACTCGTGCCTTCGTATTGCTGTAACTGTCTAGACCGTGTTTTCATCATTTGACTATTTCAATGTTGTATGAGTTTCAGAAACATTACCAAATCAAGAGCTATCATAATAACACTTTCTTCTTTTTCCATAAGACTAGTCAAACTAGCTGAAAAAGGAAAATTTGTTGTTTACAGATCCATGCTAGTTAGATTTATTTGTGTTATCCTCCTGCAGTCTCAGAGTTTGTTTTCAGTATTTTTCTGGGAATAAAAGTTAAGCTAAGTGGTTACAATTCTCTTTTTTAGAGATCCTTCTTTTTCAAGATAGATGATGTGTGTCTTCAGTCTCCTGGCTACTTGTGCTGGGTCTGGCCAGGATGAAGTTAATTTCCTTCATAGCAGCTGCTGTGGTGCTGTGTTTTAGATTCGTGACCAAACCAATACTGATAATAAAACAATACTGATAATACACCAATATTTTAGCTGTTGGTGAGCAGGGTTTGCACAGCATCAAAACCTGCTCTGTTTCTCACTCTGCCCCTCCAGTGAATACGATTAGGGTTGCACAAGGGCTTGTGAGGGGACATAACCAGGTGGATGACCCAAGCTAGCCAAGGAGATATTCCATACCACATACCACCTATTTTGCTCAGGCATAAATGGGAGAGGAGGGGATTTGAGGAGGTTAGCCATCTTTTGCTTGGGAATTGTCTGGGCATCAGTCTACCCATGGGAGGTGGTGAGTGAGTGCCATTGCATCACTTTGTTTTGTTGTCTCTTTCTTTCACTTCTGCTTTACTTACTAAACAATTTTTATCTTTAGCCACAAGTTTTCTTGGTTTTTCTCTTCTTTTCCTCTTCCTCCATTCCACCAGAGTCTGTAGGGGGAAGAGAATGACTGGCTGGATGGTGCTTAGCTGCCTACCAGAGCTAACCTGCAATAGTTCTGGTACTTCCAGAAGATTTTTACTGGTAGTGCCATCATGGCATTAGTTAAAAAACAAATCCTTTATGCTGTCCTGCTTCAGTCAGTCTTCAAAATAATGTGCTTTTTTTCTTACTGTGTTAATGTCACATTTTAGGGATTTGGGGTATTGGAGTTGCAACCCAGAAAGCAAACTTGAATCAAATTCCACTTGGTCGAGATGTCCACAGCCTGGTGATGAGAAATGATGGAGCTCTCTACTATAACAATGAGGAGAAAAACAGGTTACCAGCAAACAACCTTCCTCAGGAGGGCGATGTGGTGGTGAGTTTCTTAAGGCTTCCTTACTTCCTCGCCTGTTTCCAAATGCCTCTTATTTACACCTCTGTGGTCAAACTGGCTGTTTTAAGTCAAATTGTTCAGCTTGCATCTCCCAGTTTGGAAAGTGCTGGAATATAAATTCCTGTTGTGCTCGAATGGATCAGCAGCCTGGATATGGGAGAACTTCATTCTTAGGTACTGATAGGTACTTAATGAGGGATGGACTTGAGCAGAGTTGGAGCAATAGTTTCAAATGCTCTGTTGCAATATCTACCTCACTGATAACTCGAATCACAAGGATCTTACATTGTTTGAGATGGGACCTCGCTGAACAAATAATGTGCTGGATTGCATTACATGGCTGTGCACCATGCCCAGCTGAACTCAAGAACCCTTACCTAACTAGTTAATGATTAGAAGGACAGAGAAGAGCAGATGATGGGTCCTGAGTGATAAATTAATTGTATTTTTAGCCAAATCTTTGTAGTTTGTGGGGATATTAAGTGGGGAGGGGGGTAATGTTCACTGGAGAGATGATTGAGAATGAGAGAAAATGGAGAATCTTAATCTAGTCCAGGTTCCTTAAAACATCTTTAAGTGACTTTGTTTAACAAAGTGTTGTGTTTTTAGTGCTGTCATTTTCTCCATGTCCTCTTATGTATTTTCAAAAATACATGAGAGCAATGCAATGAAATTGAGACCATTTATCACCCCTACTTTTTCATGCTGGATAACTTGTCTCTTTATAGCCATGGGTAGAAATGCCATCTTTAGAAGCCCCAAACAGCTACGGTTGGCATCTCCACCCTTTACCCTCAGATACAATACTGTTCTTTTAATCCCCTTCTGAAATTGTTTTTTGAAGGGTTGCAGACTGTTTCAGGGTTTGGTGAACTAGTGTGGCCTGAACAGCTTCAACTAATCACAAAAAAAACCTGATATGTTACTGCTAATTTCCCCCTTTCCATAAATATCAATTTATTTTGTTCTGTCATGAAAACAAATTCCTGAAGTTCTGAATGACCACACAAATTGTCACACTCAGACATACCAAAGCAGTGAGGAAAGTCCTTTAGCTAACAGATAAGTAAGTTACTATCTCGTTAGTGTTTGCTTTCTGCTCTGTGGTCAGCATATTTATAGCGTTGTGTGTGAAACCACGGTCTGTTGCTGCCAGCAGAGTAAATGAACTGAGAAAGGTTTCCATATGGAAGGATAAACTTGATTCATAGCATCATTATTTATTAAAGTTATTTCCATGAGAAGATACAAACAAGAAGATTGCAAACTGCCTCATACTCTAAATCGTTGAAAATCTTGTGTTTCTTTAACGTGGTGAAGTTTGGAAATTTGTTTTGTAAACTCAGTGAGATGCAGAGTGTATTGTGCAGTACTGTGCTGCATCCCCATTGAACAGGCGTTAAGGAATCCTGAGTATTTGAAAATACAGATGTTACTGGTCACTTATTAACTTCTAGTCCTTGGCAGGAATAGGTCAAGTGAGATTTTCTAGGATGCTGTGGTTTGCATAATGGTGTTAAAATCCGCCTGTGGCTAAGAAATCTAAGTTAAGTAGCAGTCTTATGTGTATAAACTTGCTGATGCTTTTTTTTTGTTAATTTTTTGTACTTGTAGGGCATTACATATGACCATGTAGAATTAAATGTATATTTAAATGGCAAGAACATGCATTGTCCAGCTTCAGGAATCAGGGGAACTGTCTATCCAGTGGTCTATGGTAAGTCAGAGATTTTCAAACTGTTTCACATTATGGACAATATTTTCATTCCAGTTCTGTTTTGTGAGCTGTGTATTCTTCTCACTTAAATGGAACATACATCAATCATCTATTCTTGGCAACTACAACAATTAATTGCATGAAAATGCAAACCTGGGAAATTAAAAAAGTACATGTTTTTCTCATTTTTAATGCTGCTTAATAGAAAAAGAGCACTGCTTACTGACTGCTTACAGCGCCCACATCCAGCAAGCTGGGGAGTTTCTGCACTCAGTCTAAAAGTTGAAGCAGATGGCAGCCTTGTGGGTTAATCTGATTTATCTATGAAGCTTGGTATTTGTCCCTTATAGTTTCACATACTTCATAAATGCCTTCAGTGTTACATAGCAACAGAATTGTTGTTTGTATTTTCTTGAACTTCCTGAGCAGTTTCTGCCTGTTGCCTCTTGTCCTATTGCTTGGCACCACCGAGCAGTGCCTGGATCCACCCTCTTGGCACCCTCCCTTCAGATATTCATAGATATTGATGAGGTCCCGTCTCAGTCATCTCTTCTCGAGCCTGAACAGGCCCAGCTCCCTCAGCCTTTCCTCATAGGAGAGATGCTCCAGTCCCCTCAACATCTTTGTAGCCATCCTCTGGACCTGCTTCAGGAGCTCCATCTTCAATTTATCTGAGCCTTATCTAAGTAGTAGCCAAAATCATTTTGGTCTTGAGGATAACCCTTAGCTATGTGATGGGGATAATTTTTAATTTCGTGGTGGGTTCCTAATGAACTGTTGGCATACATACAACTGTTGATACATTTTGATTGATACGGAATTTAATGAACAGGAAGAAAATACTCCAGATGTGTTGTAGAGTCTTTGAAGTCTGTCAATGTAGCTGGTGAATTACTTGCTTCCAAGCCGTAGGAGTGGACTCCTTTTACGTGGTCGAGTTGTGATGTGTACTTCAGCCACGTGATGGCGCTGCTGAAACGCTGTGGCAGCTCCGCGGGATCTCCTCGTGCAAAATCCTCGTGAGCAGCAGGGGAAGAGTTACTGTGTGGCTGCGTCTTCCCTGTATTTTGGAAGGGGTGTTACGTAGCATGAAGAGTGAAGGTTGCTTTCAAAAAATACTTGGTGGCATGTTAGCCTACTTTTCATCTTTTTTCTCTGACTAAAGTTCCGTGCCTGGGGAACGCAGTGACGTTTTATTGCCTGGCTCTTTTTGTCTTCTTCCACAAGTGGGCATAATTTCATCATAATTATCATGTCTCCTACATATAGCTATAACTTGAAGCCTGCAAGTCACTTTTGTACAGTACTTACTTGGTATAAACTTTAACTATAAATGTCCTTAATTTAACGTGAACTTCTTCTAGTCTTGTGGAAGGATTTGGCCATGGAGAAGAGAGTTTCTCAAGCATTTACCCTATTCAGACTGGAACTATAGATATCTTTTTAAAAAGAACATCATCGATCAGGCAAATGCAGTGTCAAGCTTGAGAAGATAAAACAAAAAAATGGACTTAGAGGTTATTCCCTACACCTCAGGCACTTCCATGGAAGGGAGACATAAACACTGCATAAGTACGACAGAACTGTACAAATACACTGATAGGAGTTTCCCACCGATAGGAGGGAAAAATTCCGACCTTGGCTCTGAGATAGCTAAATTCCAAAACATGGAGATGAAGGTTTTCTTGTTTGAACTAATACTGATAGTCTGCCAGGTTCATCTCAGAAGTTGTCTTTGAAAGAGACCTTGCTTGTCTGACTAGTTGGGTGTTTCAGTTTGCTAGTGAAGTACACAAAAGCGTTGCTCTGAAAATACTCAGCAGTTTCTTTTTTATATTCTACATTGAAAGTACTATTGCAGGTAGGTAGATTATGCAGGGGGTCAAAAACTGGAAGAAGTTTTGTATAAAAACCACATTAACTTTCAACTTCAAGAAGCAGTCAAAGACGCTCTTTTTGGATCATATGCTAAAATTGATGGCTTGATACCAACCACTGAAGACATCTGAAACGTTGTAAACCTCCAAAAATCCACTGCACACAGCTGAAACGCCAACAGAATTAGGAACAGAAAAATATACACATGAAGAGGTTACATCCCTCCAAGGTGTATTTGGTAGTGTCCTGAATCCGTAGATTTCTGGAGAAATAGAGTAGAAAATTTGGAATCAATAGCCTGAAGCTCTGCTAACACTCCCAGTGAAATTAGACGTGGGGTTGTCATTGACTTCACCAAGGACCATTACCAAGTAAACAGCAGAAAAGAGAGATGATTTGCTCTCCTGGCATAGGGCCTTAACAAATTCATTGAAGAGATTTCTTTTAATTGTGTATATGTAATGGACGTATTGAAGAAATTCTTTGTGGTTTGAGCACAGTCTACAGTCTAGTAAGGTGGTGTAATAGAGGATCAAACTGTAAGTCTTCCTTCTCTAACTCCTTTTTGGTTCTCTTCTGCAGTTGATGACAGTGCCATTCTGGATTGTCAGTTCAGTGAATTTTATCATACACCTCCACCCGGGTTTGAAAAGATCCTCTTTGAGCAGCAAATCTTCTGAATGTCTTCATACTGAGAATTTGCACCCTGCACTGTTACAAAAGCTTTGTCATCTTGGAGCCTCACTTTACTTTTAGAAAACATATCTGTATTTTTAGTAAGTACTTGTGACTGTTGTCTGCAGAATAAATATGTTAACTGCAACACCAGGTAAACGTGTTGCAAATAAGAGTTTTCTGGCAATGTTTTGTGATTGAAAATGAGTGTTTCGGGGCAGGGTTTTCTCCGACTTGTACTTGATGCATAAGAAGACTAAGGGATATTGCTGTTGTCAGTATTACATTCAGTATTTTGAATAAACTGGAGCTCTGTAAGGCAAACATATATGATAGCTATGGAGATGGGTAGTTCTCATGATATTTTTCCCCCAACTTTCTTCTCACAGAAATTATGTCATTTCTTTAAAGGATGCACTGTGTTTCTAGTCTGTGATTTGGAGTTGTGGTGTCCCAGTTGTGCACAATAACTAATAATACAATGGCATAACTAGCAGCTAGATATCTTTTTTTTTTTTGGCGAGGTGTAGATTAATCCATTCCCTCAGTCTTAGACCAGCAAATACAACTTAGCTGTTTCTTCTAGCTTTTTATTTGTTTTTATTGTGACCAAAAAAAAAAAAAACCAGAATATTTTGTAGTAATACTTTTTTGTTGAACCTTAAAAAGTAAACCCGAACACTACCTGTGTTTTTGAGGACCACCATGCTGTGTTACTCTGGTAAGAGAGTAAGTACAGGTCACTCATCTTGGGTAAGCAAAGATCCAGGTGAAGGGTATGAGATGTTACGGTAAAGCCTTACATCTAAACTGTAAATTAGATTATTCTCTTATGGAATAGCATATTTAATTTCTTTGTGAATCATTTATAAACGGCTAAGACATTGTTCTAAAATGTGATGCCCTTGAATATACGTTGTGAGATGCTATTTTTTCCCCTCTTGTCATATTTAATATACTTCCTAGAAGAATTTTTATTGTAAAAAAAAAAAAAGTCTTCATACTGAATGTTTGTGTTTTGGTTTTGGCTTTTCCTGGGTTAATGTGTTTGCATAAATGATTTTATTTAAATATTTTTAGAAATTACCTTATTCTGAAATTTCCAAATACAAACTGCTTTCTCAAAGCCTTTCACCTTAGGATTTACTGCATCTGTCTTAATTCTGTGGCCCATGTTTTCCTTCGTTTTAGCTTTGCTGTCATGTGACAGTATTGGGTAGAACTTTTCAACCTTGTCAGCATTATGGTATAAAGCTTGGGAGATTAGAGTGCAATTTTATCATTTCCCTTTAAAATCTGCTCAAATCAGACTAGGGTGATGAGAAATAAAACCTAAATCCTAAAACACCTTCCCCCCACCCCTCCCTTGTTTCTGGGCTTAAATTTATTCCTGAATTGCTCTATCTCCTTCCCCCAGCAGCACAGAGGGACAAGGAATGAGGGCTGTGGTCAGTTCATTACATGTTGTCTCTGCTGCTCCTTTTTCCTCAGGGGGAGGACTCCTCATATTCTTTCCCTGCTCCAGTATGGGTCCCTCCCTTGGGAGGCTGTTCTCCAGAACTTCTCCAGTGTGAGTCCTTTCCGTGGTCTGCGGTTGTTTGTGACCTGCTCCAGCCTGGGTCTCTGTCACTGGGTGCAGTCCTTCAGGAACAGATAGCTCCAGCATGGGTCCCCATGGGACCTGTTCTGGGTCACAGCCTCCTTTGGGTATCCACCTGCTCTGGGTGGGCTCCTTCACAGGCTGCTCTCTGGATCAGGATCTCTGCTCCCCCGTGGATCCCCATGGGCTGCAGGGGCACAGCTGCCTCACCATGGGCTGCACCAGGGGCTGCAGGGGAATCTCTGCTCTGGCTCCTGGAGCATCTCCTGCCCCTCCTTCTCCACTGACCTTGGTGTCTGCAGGGCTGTTTCTCATGTTCTCACCCCTCTCTCTGTCTGAAATGGTGTAGTTTTTTCTCCCACCCCTTTTTAATCTGTTATCCCAGGGGCTTTACCACAGTCTCTGCTGGGCTTAGTCTTGGCCAGCAGTGAGTCCGTCTTGGACCCGGCTGGCATTGGATCTGTCAGAAGTGGGGGAAGCTTTTGGCATCTTCCCACAAAAGCCACTCCTGTAGACCCCTGCTACCCAGAACGTTGCCATGCAAACCCAATACAGCTTCCACACAGCCTTGGCTTCAGATGTCTGATGCAGCCCTCCAAGTCCCAGGTTCCAGGGATTGCCTGTGACTTCTGTCTGAGGCCAAGAAAAATGGTCCTCTGTCCTTCCAGAGGTGTGCTGTCTTGGAGAAGCTGTGCTGCCAACTGGAGGAATTCAGGAGGCAGTGAGCAGGCAGCATATCAGAGAACATGAAAGAGACACACAGGATCTTCTCTGAATCTTAACAGCTTGAAGAGCCTCAGACCCCACCTGTAACAGGGAAGACCTTGGCAGTGTCTGCCTTGCACTAACAAGGTAAGCAAAACCTCTGGAGAAGAGCATGGATGGAAGCTGGTGACTTCTGGCACCAAGAGGAATGTTCTTGCCATGCCTATGGATTTACAGCCACAAAACAGGTTCATTCCCCTTGTAGTTGAAGAGAAGCTAGATGAGCATGGGGGCCCAGGTGGTGGACAATACCTTGCTGGTGAGAGGAAAGGGAGTGAGAAGGAGAAGGCAGTAATAGGACAAGTCAGTAATTAACTGTAGATCTAGTGTTGGGAACATCCCATAAGATCCTAATAGATAGGTTGTGGTAAGAGCAGACAGTGAGGTGTACTGAAAAGAGGATGAATGGCCAGGCCCAGAGGGAGGTCAGTGGCACAAAGTTTAGATGGAGGCCAGTAACCAGCACTGTATTCCAGGGTCAGTACTGGGTCTGGTCCTCTGACATCCTCGTTAACGTTCTGGATGATGGTGCAGAGGGTACCCTTAGCGAGTTTGCAGCTGACACAAACCTGATAGGATTGGCTGATGTGCTGGAGGGTTGTGCTGCCATCCAGAGGGAGCACAACGGGTTGGAGAAGTGGGCTGTTGGGAAACTCATGAGGTTCAACAAGGAGAAGTGCAAAGTCTTGCAGTTGGGAAGAAACAACCCCACCTATCTGTACAGGCTGAGGGCTATCCGTGTAGGAAGCAGCTTGGCAGAAAGGGACCTGGGGGTCCTGGTGGACAAGTTGAACATGAGACAAGAGTGTGCCCTTGCAGCAAAGAAAGTGAATGGTATCCATGGCTGCATTAGCCCCTGGACTCCTGTGTCCACTCCTGAGCTCCTTGATACAAGAGAGACGGACACACTAGAGAGAGACTGAAGAAGAGCCACAAAGATGATTAAGGGTGAAGCACCTTCCCTATGTGGCAAGGCTGGGAAAGCTCGGACCCTTCAGCCTGGAGAAGAGAAGGCTCAGGGGGATTTGATCAATGCAGATAGACACCTGAAGGGAGGGTGAAAAGAATGCAGGGCCAGGCTCTTTGCAGTGGATCACAGTGACAGGACTAAAGGCAAGGGGCAGAATCAAATGCAGGAGGCTCCCTCTGAACATCAGGAAATATTTTTTACTCTTGGGATGACTGAGCACTGGCACAGCTTGGCCAGGCTGGTTGTGGAGGGAGGGTTGGACCAGATGACATCTGGAGGTCCCTTCCCAGATCATCCATTCTGTGTTCATTCAAGTGCTTCACGTAGAACTGTATTTCTCATGTTCATGGGTAAAGGAGGAAGTATTTGAAGAAATTCTATTCACTGTATCTAACTGCATCCAGCAAACAAGTCTCTTTGAAGACTGCTGGGGTTAAGATTACTTAACAGTAGAAGCTGCTACCTTGAGCTTAATGTAGACTTGTTTTAAAATAGAGACAAGGTTTTCATCAAAGCTTGTGTTTGAAATGGAAAACATTTTGGTAAATATAAAATACCCAAAACAGCTGCTACATTCACCAAAAATATGGAAAGAGCCTGCTTTTGTAGCTAAAATTTGCTCATTTCTCATCTTAAACGGAGTAAGATCCATTTTTAATACTGCACAATGTAACTGCATATCTTCTGTAAAAGTCAGAAAACTTACTGTTTTATAATTGTTGACACAGGAAAACTACACAAAAAAAGAGTGGTGAATAAAAGCTTATTATAATCTATTTATCAAAATGGAAAGAAAGCCCAATTTTCATCTGAAAATAAGTTTTGTGCTGAGAGTTCTTAAAAGAAGCAAGGCTAGATTTAACTCCATCAGTCACAGAAACAGAATGGGAGTTAACCTGTGTCTCAGTCTGTCATTTCAGCACCTGGCAATGAATCCAGATGTTTTCCCATACGTGTTCTCAGTCCCAGATTTGCCCGAAGAAATGAGATGCAATATCCATGTCTAGAAGTTGCATTAGAAAGTAAATTTCAGTTAGGATTTAGCAGTATATTTACTAGTAGGAAATTTATTTTAACATGGATGAATCATACTTCCCAGTGAAATTGCTGAGGTATTTCCACTAATTGTTTATACCCAAAATGTTTTCTTAATCTTTGAATGTTACAATTTTGACACCCTGTCTATTTGAGTACCAAATTTTGTATTGACTAATGTTTCCTGAGTCCTTTTGACATTATACTGTGTCAAGATATGAAGTCTGAAACAGACTTTATTTTCACATCCACAAATCGATAGAAATGACAGGACACATAATACATATAGATCAGGTTACATATAGATCAGAGGAGTCGTTATTTTTATAATGCTGGAATTGCTTATGGTATAGCATTTATCAATGATACAATGATTAGGGGTAGATGAAATTAGGTAGTACTATTCCAACAAGATTAAAATCCTAATTAGATACTAGAAGGCTACAAACATCTGTCAAGGTTTGCCTGAAAAGGTGCTCTTCCACAAAAAAAGCAGGATGCAGTACCATGGATTCCCTGCAAAGAGAAACATCATGCTGTGCACTGGGTCCCTTAAATGCCATTCAGCACAGTTCTAATCCCACGCTTGCAAAGAGCATTCAGAGATGGCAGGACATGGCATTCAGGTGCAAATGTTCATGAGAATACAGACCTCCATGAATATTCAGGCTGTTTTTACTTTCCAAAGGCTTTCTTAGGAGTGCACTGCCGTTCATACAGCTGTGTGCAAAAACAACAGAAGGAACCAAGTTCTATAGTGGGAATTTCTTTACTTCATCTGAGCTCAGAGATTATTTTTGTGTACTTACTCATCTTTCTTATCAGTTTGTGCTGATGTTGCTTTGCATACTGACAACCAGTCAAGCTCATAGCTGAGATGAGGTTCCACGAAGGTCCACAAATGAATCAATAAAATATTGTTTCTTACCTTTCTCTCTGAATCCAGGTTTCAAGCCCAAGGATCCAGCCCCCCCGAGTTACCTAAGGTGTTCAAAACCACCATTGCTTCTGGAAATAGGGATAACTATAACCTCTTACTTTAGTGAAGAACTGCTTGCATAAATGTGTCCAAAACTAAGCCACTAAGGTATTTACAGGAAGCCTGTGACAGAAGATTTGGAACAAATTTAAGTGCCTCTTCACTCGTCTTCACTGCTCCTTCCCTTGCCCAGTTCTGCAATAAAATAATTTTCAGTATAGATATCTTGGACTTCATAGAATTACAGGATCACTTAAGTTGGAAAAGACCTCTAAGATCATCAAGCCCAACCATTAACCCAGCACTGCCAAGTCCACCACTGAACCTTGTCCCCATGTGCCACATCTACATGTCCTACCTGCAGGAATAGGGACTCCACCACCCCCCTAGGCAGTCTGTTCCAAAGGTTGACAAACATTCCAGGGAAGAAATTTTTCCTAGTATCCAATCTAAACCTCCCCTGGTACAACTGGAGGTCATTTCCTCTTGTCCTGTCTCTTGTTACTTGGGACAAGAGGCCGACCCCCACCTGGCCCCACCCTCCTTTCAGGCAGTTGTAGAGAGCGATAAGGTCCCCCCGAGCCTCCTTTTCTCCAGGCTGAACACCCCCAGCTCCCTCAGACACTGCGCAAAAGACTCGGGGTCCGGACCCTTCACCAGCTTCGTTGCCCTTCTTTGGATATGCTCCAGCACCTCAATGATACAGATTTCTAGACAAAAGTGCAAATGATTAGGGAGAGCTGTCAGATGTACAATGCTTTGTACCTTTGCTTTTCTTGAGTGCTTCATGTAAGCTCTCTATTGAGGCAAATCTTGGTGGCTTGAATGTTGAATTTCTGTTTGTTGAGTATTTGTAAGAACAAATATTTGGAAGTACCAATTCCCACCTCACCTGGCTTGTGCAAGAGCCCTTTATTATTTTCTTTCTTTTTAGTTTCCCCATCCAGACATTTTAGCTTTTCCTAGCTCCTTTTCTAGCTCTGGGTTGGAGCTAAGAAGGCTGACCTGATCTGGCTGCCAAGGTGAGTCAGCAGAAGAGCTCTTTGTCCCTCCACATAGTCCTAACATCTGACACTTCCTGGGAAGAGGAATCATTTCTTAGACACTGGAATTTCCTTTGCTGCAGTCAAGAGAGGTGGGCTAGGGATTAAATGAGATTGAAAGAACATTCTCATGGGGAGTCAACTGCTAAAATGCCAGAAATTCAGTGTGAAGTGCATAAATAAAACTAAGGTAACTATCCCTTAATTCCAGAGCGTGCCAAGAAAAGAGTTTCTGTCTTTTTGTATATGTATTTAGATTGCATTGTGCCTGCAATTTAATTCAAAATAATATAGGGAGAGCAAAAATTGAAGCCAAGTCACATCCATGGAAAACTCTGGCATGTTTAGTAGACAAGACACTTCCTAGCTTCAGGAAACATGAAAACTTGAGTCATTTTTCTTGGATGTGCTCATTATATTGGCAAGCAGTACATATTAAAATCCCCATTGTTGAGAAATCTAAACTCAGTTTTGCCTTAAAATATCTGTACTCATATAGGAGGGCTTATGACCGTTTCATAAGTGAACAAGTATTATACTGAATAATGGTTGCAGTAGTTCAGTAAGGATTTTGTGTGGAAAAAGTGCTGCTCTTGGCCAAAGTAAATGCTGGCAAAGTCGAGATAAGCTGGTGGAAGAGGCATTTTTCATGCAAGTTGGTAGCTTGCTCCAGACAAAGTCATCTTTTCCTGTGTGTAGGATTGAAATAGCGCTTCCCGCTTCGGAGGGATGTCAGGAGAACACATCGAAGGCAGGTGAGGCAGCCAAGGCCATGTTCAGACTGCTTGTACCCTAATGCCTGTCACAACTCCATCTCTCCATTGTCTGAGGAATCAAGTCTGAGCAGTCTGAGTCACTCATGACTAATTTGAATGTAGTAGTTATAACTCCTAAATTAAGCTCCCCGAGTAGGGAGTGTGAACACACCTTCAGATGTTACAGTAAAAGGGAGGGCCGTCTAATTATCTTAAGAGTCTGTATTTTCCCAGAGATTTCTTTAGGAGAGGATTGGGTTGCTTATAGCCCATTTCTTCAGTTCTCTCTCTATTCATAATCTTTTTTTCATCTGCTCTAAAAGCCCATTTTCTCACTAGTGTTAAAATAAGTGATACACCAGCCATTTATTTGTTGCAGGCTGACAACTCCCAAATTCTGGGAAAATTTGCCTCTATTCAAAAAGTGATGGTCAACATAATCCTGTCAGCTAAAGTCCCTGTGGGAGATGCATGTCACGTAGCAAAAGATCTCTGCTGATGCTGCTTGAATTATTTCCTCAGACAGAGCAGTAGTGACAGATGGCCTTTTTTCCTTTTCTCCATGTATTGCTGGAGGTTTTCCTTGCAGATCCATGCTGGTTGGGATAAGGAAGCAAACAGAGCTGCCTCGAGGCTTCTCAACAGCATCAGCACATTGAAAGCTGGGGCTCCGGAGAGAGGAGCCAGAGCTGAACCAAATGGTGAGGACAAACCCCAAACCCTCTGCATTTTCTGCATTTGCTGGTGCTGCTGCTGTCGTGGTGGGGTGGGAAAGAAGGAGTTGGTGACTGTAGCTGGTGGGAAAGCACACCTTGCCCACACCAGCAAGGAAAAAAAAAAACCCTCTAAAAACTCTACCCTAAGTATTTTGTCCCAGGTCACACAGAAAGTCTCAATCAGGTGAAGCAGGCCATCTCTGTCGGTGAGGAGAGGGAAGGGCTGATATCCCCAGCTAACACAGCCGTGCAAGTGGGAAGGAGCTTCTGAGCTAGTGAGTGTCAAACTGTCAAAAACATTGCTTGTAGCTGCATCACTGCTCACTGCATTCAGGAGGGTGTTACACTGCTAAAAAAAATCTATCAAATTCCAGTTTTACTGAAATAGGTCTGTCCTTGCTAGACGTGCTTTTCAGGATAGCACACTGCTATTCCAGAGCTGATAAAGCCACCCTGTCATGCAGATAGCCTTGACGATGCTGCTATTCGTTCTCCTCTGTAGAATGGCAGTCATAATATTTCTGTTCCCTCACCCTTTGTCTTCACCCTAAGAGCCAGGGATGTCAGATCCATTCCGGGGAAACAGCCAGATCCCCCAGGTTTGGCTGTCAATTCAGCTCTGCATCCGTCGCTCCACAATGAGCCTCCCACTGCGGGCGGTTGTGGGGGAAGGTAAACTGTGACCTTGTGTAGCAATGAACTGCATAGCTGTGCCTTACTGTGAATGCCTGATTGTTGCTTTCAGGATTGGTCTATAAGAAAGTTCCCTTTTAGAGCCATCTCTATTTCTGCCCTTTGCTTCTCTTCCTTCCTTATTTTCCTGTGTCTGAATCTAGCGACGCACATGATTTATAACAGTGCAAATCTTGTTGCATTGATGTGGAAGGATTTGCAGCTGCTGGTGTCAGCTTGACTGGTGAATTGCTCAGTGGCTTGGACTCCTCCTACAGCCTGGAGTCATTCTGCAACTTGACTAAGTTAAGCTTCAGCAGTTGCTGCCCAGTTCCTCTCTTGGGCTGCATGATCTTGTCTTCATATGGAGTTGTGCTGGCCTGCAGCCAGGCTACACTTCTTTGTGTCCATGTGCTCCAGAAAACGTATCTAACACATTCCCCTAGTTAGCTTAATGCCCTACCTGGGCCCAGTGCTTGCTTTTTCACTTAGCTCTGTTTTCTTTATCCTCTGAGGACAGGAATAAGCACAAATCCTGATCTCTCACCAAGTTTCTTCAGCCATCTACAAAGATGTCACCATTGCAGTGCCTGAGCAGAGCAGTACCTAGATAGCACCTAGAGAACAGCATGCAGAATGAGTCAAAGTTGGCTTGCAAGAAGCCTGAAAACAGGCAGAGCTGATCCAGGCAGAGCTGGCCTCCCAGCCAGCTATCTTCTTGTGCCCAGTGTGGGCTTCCTTTCCCTTCTTTTCCCATGTACATTTTCCCAGTCACACCAGGCTAAATTGAAGACAGCTTGCTCCAGAAACATGGTTACACAAATCCAGGCATGCCATGGCTGTGTCACAAAGCACATGATGTATTCTGATCCCATGAAGAGTGCATTTACACACCAGCATAAGCCAGTAATAAATAAAACTCTAGACACAGTTTCTGCTCAGTATGTCTCATCAAGGCCTTTCCTTGTTTTAATCAGAAGGACTTTAGTAAGGCTTTTTATTTTCAATCTGTGTAAGTTTGAAAAGCTGTCCTTTGTCAGCAATCTTTATCTGTGCTCTCTCCCAATCTTTTACCCAAACCCATATTGCAGCAGGACACCAACCCTGTCCTGGGGTGCATCAGGCACAGCATCACCAGCCGGGCAAGGGAAGGGACTGTCCCCTCTGCTCTGCACTGGGGCAGCCTCACCTCAAGTACTGTGGGAGTTTTGGGTGCCACAATATAAACAAGACATTGAGCTATTAGGGAGTGTCCAAAGGAGGGCCATGAGGATGGAGAAGGGCCTGAAGGGGAAGCCGTATGAGGAGCAGCTGAGGTCACTGGGTCTGTTCAGCCTGGAGGAGACTGAGGGGAGACCTCACTGCAGTTACAACTTCCTTGTGAGGGGAAGAGGAGGGGCAGGCACTGATCTCTGCTCTCTGGTGACAGTGGCAGGACCCGAGGGAATGGCCTGAAGTTGTGTCAGGGGAGGTTTAGGCTGGATATCAGGAAAAGGTTCTTCACCCAGAGGGTGGTTGGGCTCTGGAACAGGCTCCCCAGGGCAGTGGTCACAGCACCAAGCCTGACAGAGTTCAAGAAGCATTTGGACAATGCTCTCAGGCACCTGGTGTGACTCTTGGGGTGTCCGGTGCAGGGCTCGGTGATCCTTGTGGGCCCCTTCCAACTCCATATTCTGTGATTCTGTGCTTAGTTGTAGCTAAAAGCGTGTTAAAACTTGGAAGCAAAACTGATTAAACATTTTTTCAGTACAGTCTGAACACTGGGGCTGTGCAGGACATGTGATGATCCATCTCTGTGGACTACCCTCAGTCCTGTAGCTAGAAAGGAGCTGATCTTGCTAATGAGTTTCTGGACCCAACCCAGTCACCTGTACAATGACAGCAAGCCTTTTTCCTACAGTGCAGGCAGAGGCCGGCCTGGGAGTTAGCTGGAAGTATGATTCTTCATGCCAGCTTCACAAGGGGATGGTGAGTGACACCAACGAGCAGGGACTTGCTTCTTCTCCAGCACTTTGCTACTACATGAGGCTGCAGCAGCCAAATAACATAAAGCCCGAGGTTCATCTGTTCTCCAAGCAGTGCTCCTCCCAGGAACACCTTCCTCTGTGGCATCTCCTTATGTGGGGCCACAGCAACCTGCTCTACCCAGCATAAAGGCATTATTCTAATTAATATTTAATAGTCCAAAATGTTATTGCATATGGGTACTTTGTCCTATTTGGATATTTCACTGTTGAAATAATTTCTAATGTCCTTAATAATGTTAATGAAGAAAAAAACGTTTTGGTTTTTTTTTTAATTGCAGGAAACAAGTAGCAATCCTCCTGCTTTCAGGTAGGTTGTAAGAACCTGCAAAATCAGCTACTAGCAGTACTCTTTGCATTTGCAAAAGGCATTCCTGCTTTTTATTCCAGTATATTCTAGTGAATTTTTCCAATAATCATAACCCCTTCATAAGTATCCCACAGTGTGGTAGTGGCATTTTAGTCAGCAAGCTTTGGTGGGAGGTATTCTGGGGAATAGGCTGTTTTGGAACAGGGTGACCTTCACAACCACATTTTTAGATGACCCTTGTGAAAACCGTTTTTAAAACCTGTGTAAATCAAATGAGCTAATGTAGCAGTCTGCAGGAGACAACGGACTCACAGTCAGATGGGAACAAAGGCCACATGAGAGGCAATTCAACTTAGAGGATGCTAATTCACACCTATAAACTACTGTGCTGCAAAAGCAGCTGGGATTGAATTCCCTGCTCCTCTTTGGACGTTAAAGACGGGACAAAAAATTTGTAGCAATAATGGTTTAATCACCCTTCAAGAAAGTCTCTTGGAGGGAACTAAATGGGGGCAGGGAGAGAAGAGGAGAGTCAGGGTTTAAGTTCAGTAGCAGCACTAAGAAATCTGGCTAGGGATGCCCAGAAAGGTGCTACTGCCTCTGCTTCTGCTCCCACCAGTACTATGGTAGTGCAGCTGCTGGTAGTGGCGGAGTCTGCCTCTGCTCCAGCGATGACATGGAACACAGTCAGTGAGGAATCTCGCTAAAATTCCAGATTATGATGATGATTATTATTATTGTGGTTGCTCTCTGATAAAACATAAGCATGCCAGACTCTCCAGTGAGCATGTCCAGTGAATGCAGTTGATGTTAATCTTAAGTGATACATTCCTGGGTGTGCTTCAGCCTTCACGCCAGCATTTTGCTTGGAAAGGAGCAGGGCGCTTGAGAGAGGGTCAAGCTGCAGCCTATCATCCCAAGCCTTCACAAGGCTCAGAGAATTTGTGGTGCAGGGGTTCTTACCAGTGACCTGTAGGTTGGCTCAAGGATGCCTCATCCCACCTGAAATCTCACTCACCCAACCTGTCCTTTCCATTTTTCCTTGAGAGATTTCCTGTAACCGCTTCAGAGCTTCGATGCAAACACCTTTGTTTGAAATACAAAATGACAGCAGCAGATGCCTTCATAGACAGCAAAAGGCTTGAAGAAGGGCAGAGTAAATAAACAGCAAAAATGAAATATATAATATTGCCACACAGAGAGGAGCTTTCTCTTCAAAATGAAGCAATTAACATGTACGGACTCATTCTGCTGGGCTGGGAGGAAGCAGGAGGCACGTTATTTAAACAAATTGCCATGTAGCCCGTGATTATCATTAGGATTCATTCAAACCCAGGCATTCAGTAAAGCTTCTGCTCTGCGGCTGGCTCTGTGCTGCCTCTCTATCAGTACCTATTGTTTCATAATCTCGCCATACTCGACGCTTTTTTTATCCCAACCAAGTCTGCCTTGTTTATTACCCTCCGCACTGACTAAGCCGGAGCATATTAACAATGCAGGGTTTCACTCGGCTCTTTTTCTCGTGTTAGCTGAAAGAGGGATGTCTTCTCCCCTAATTGCAGAGGATCTCTTCAGCTTTGCAATTTCTGCATTGAAGCTTGTTTAGGGGAAGGCGCAGGGCTATACATAAACCTGAGAACTCACTGGCAGGGCAGATAATTGCTCTTTCCGCCCAAGCACGGCAGAGCCCTCCTGAACAGCTCTGCACAGCCAAGCTTCTGCATGGCAGACGGGAACCTCGCACGTGGCACAGCAGCCACAGGCTCTCTCCCTCCATCCCAGCCAGATGGCTTCCCTCTGCTCACAGCAGCACAGCTCAGGTGGGCTATCCCGGACCAGATCTGACCCTTCCTGGCCGCGGTCTGTCCAGGGACAGACCCCATGAGGGGTCTGAAGCTGAGCAGGACAAGGATGTGCTGCTGCGTGTGCCTCTTGCACAGGCACCACCACTGCATGCTTCCTGCTGGGAAAGGAATCGCTTCCCTGGCGAGAACAGGGTATTTGTCACAAATATTTCCACGTTTTAAATTTTTTCCTCCCCTTGTTCTGATCCAGAACAAAACCGAGACCTTTTTGTTGTTTTAGGAGTATTTATCTGACTGAGGAGGAATCTTGCTTCCGATATGCCGGGGGGAGCAGCCTGGTCATCTCCAAGGAGTCCCAAACTTTTCATGGTCACTTTCCCTTGGCACATCTGCCAAGTCCCCAGTGCCCACAGTGTCCTGTGGCAGATGAGCTGTAGCACCAGGAGTCCATCCCTGCCCAAGCCTCTGCAGGCTCAAACCTCCCTTCCCTCACCCTTTCTCCTCTTCATGAATGCCTGTGCCTCCCAGCATGGGTCGAGCACATCCAGCACCCAGGACCCCACTGCACGGACATGCAGACTCACCATTGCTCACCTCTCTCCTTCTGCCAGGAACACACTGCAAAACCACCCATCCCTTCTGCAGGGAGCTGGCCCCCTCTTCCACAAACCTCTGCCTCTCTCCTATCGACCTCAAAGCGACGTTTACAGAAGGAATTTGGAGCATCACTCAGGGTGGATTAATCCAATCGGAGCTGGGCTGTGCTTTCCCTTTCTGCATCCTGTGTTTCAAAGATGCACCCAGCACAGCGTCAAAGCCTCTCCACCCACAACTGAAGGGAAAGTGCAACACTAGGTACATAAACTAGGTACAACTAGGCTCATAAAACTAGGTACATAAAATCCAAAACTACAAGTACATATTTTGCATATAGTGTGCCCATATAAACAAAACTTATAAAGACTATATATATATATATACATGTAGAGGATTTACATATGACACAGATATTAATACTACATAATGAACACAAATCTATTTTTCTATATTGTATGCATTTATTTACATTTATAAAGATATATTGTGTCTATACAATGAACTTGAGCAACTGGTTCTAGCTCAAATAAGACACTTTTCAGACTAACATTTTCACATACGTCCAAGAAGAGAAGGCTGTGCCCAGAGGCAGATGCCTGTGGTTCAGGTACTGCGGATGGGAATGGAGAGGGGGTCTCAGAGAAGCTTCAGTGCAATGAGCCAGGAGACCTCTAGCAAGCACAGGCTCAGGTCTTTGCTTTCAACTGCACCCCTTATGTGAGCGGAGAAGGTGTTTCTGCAGCTCACCCTCTTGCTTCTGACTGAAGCTGTTCCTCTGCAGTTTAGAGTAACCCTTTGGTAGCCCAGGCCTGGCCGTGACAGGAGGAGGAGCACGTTCAGTGGGACAAGAAACTGTACTCAGCACGATGAAACATCACCCAGAGCAGGTCTCCAACAGCACCCCTCCAGGGTGGGCTTGGCTGGGCTCCTGGTGCCTCTGCTCTCTAGGTGTGACGTGCATTGATGCCATGTCCCCAAGTCTGAGCCCTCTCCAAGCTTCAGCAGCAGCTTGCACAGGACTTTGTTGTTCATAGCTCTGGATTTAGGCTCAGCTCGATGTGCTGAGCTAACCACAGCCATTAAATCCCCCTATGGATCAGGACCTTGGTGTGGTGCAGCCTAAAAAGCACCTTTCCACTGCAAAACAACGACTGGCTGCTGTGGGACCCTGGAGGGACCTGGGACTGGGCACAGCATGGCACCTGGAGCAAAGGAGGCTGGGGGGACCTTCTCACTCTCTACAACTGCCTGAAAGGAGGGTGCAGCCAGGTGAGGGTCGGCCTCTTCTCCCAAGCAACTAGTGAAGGACAAGAGGAAATGGCCTCGAGTTGCACCAGGGGAGGTTTAGACTGGATATTAGGAAAATTTTCTTTCCCAAAAAGGTTGTCAGGCATTGGAACAGACTGCCAAGGGAAGTGGTGAAGTCCTCATTCCTGGAGGTATTTAAAAGATGTGCAGATGTGGCAAGTGGGGACATGGTTTAGTGATGCACTTGGCAGTACTGGATTAACAGTTGGACTCAATGATCTTAGAGGCCTTTTCCAAGACAAACAATTCTGTGATTCTATGTGCTCACCTGTGCTAAATCAGCAAAAATGCTGAGCTGTAAGAAGCAAGAATGAATCCAGGTATCCAAGAAGGGTTTTTACCTTCAGTTTGAGCCTTGAGAGGGCAGCGAGCTGTGCCAACCTCACCTTCTTGTCCTAAGGCTGCTCAAGTTAGTACAGGCAGATGAAGCCCTCAAACAGAGAGAGGAAAACGTAAGAATCAAAACAGAAGTGTTTCGCAATTTCTGCTTTCTGAAGCATGCAGATGCACTAACAAGGACAGCTAAAGAACGGAAGGACAGCTTTCCAGAACGGAAAGTCACAGTAAAATACTAACAAAAGTGTCTTATCATCATCAAATGTTGATTTGCCCACTCCATATTTTCTTATCTTTATCCCTTGTGAATTTTGAAGTGAATTTCCATATTATCTGAAATTTCTGTTCATCATCTGTAACTGAATTTCACAGCAATTAACTCCTCAGGACATATCAATTGTGTGAGGGAAGCCTGAGAAATAAGCTCAGGGCATTCCTGAAGATGAACATTGAACAGCTAATGATTAATCATAATATGCATAATAATGAGGATGGTGATGGCCATTTGAAGACTAACATATGGCAAATGATAGTGTAAATACTCTTCACTCAGCCTTTTTGCTTTTTGTCTTGATACTGGTGGTTTTGCTTCTTGGAATATTGAGAAAGAATTAACTAACAGTTTAAATTACAACTCACATGAGTGCAAAAGTATTGTGTTCCTGCAATTTGGATGTGAAAAAGATACAAATAACTTCCTAGCTAGTTATTTTAGAATATTTAGAGTAAAACAGTAAACAGGTACTAAATCAAACACTCCAGTATTGATTGACGTTAGGTTGTCCAGGCTCAAAGAGATTTTTCTTCCTCAGATGAAATGAACACTGCAGTGTGGTGTTGATGAAATGAGGGCTGACTACAGTTCCTTCGGCACAACTGATTCCACCTGAGTTCAGCTTTCAGCTTCCCAAATAGCTCGTGCAATCTCAGCTCCCACAAGGGATTAACCTGCCACTCCACAGCCCAAGGTCTTGCTTGGGGCTGGCTCTTGGTGTGAAACCCACAGCCCTACACGAGCAGTGACGTTCCTGGTACCTGCACAAACCTGTCAGAGCTCACCCAACCCGACGTCTTGGGACCTGGCATGACCCATCACATCATTTCAGGAATCCATGTTTTCCCATAAGACTCAAGCTCTGTCTGTCATCTCCCTTTGCAGCAGGCCACAGCAGTGCCCTTTGGGGACAGCTGTGTGGCACCATGCAGCCAATATGACACATTCCAGGTTACCATGTTGGCCCAAAACTGGCTGCTCCAGAGGGTTGGCCCTCTTCCCTGGCACACTGGAGAGGACAAGACAGCACTGTAAATCCTTGGGGTGGAGGTTGCCATCTGTGGGGCAATGCTCTATTGCATCCAAATAACTGTGATTGGGACAGGATGGGGGAACTGGCCATGGGAACAAGAAAGGCAGTGCAGGGCTGTAGATGCCACCCCAGGAAGTACTGTGTGTTCTCTGTAAGCATCAGCCAGGCAGGAGTGCTCCAGGCTCCCTGTGATGGCAGAGGCTTTGGAAACCCTCCTCCAGCTTAAACCAGATTCACCTTCTTCAGCACAAGCCTAATGGGATTGTAAGCAATTAAATCCCTGTGACTTTCTCAGACGGTGTAATTTTACACAGCCTTTTCCTCTCTCCTCCTCCCTTGTACCCCACAGCCTTAAGATCATACAGTTTTCTTTCATTTCAACTTGGTTTTACTCATAAGAAAAACAATTACTCTCTAGCCAGTTTAAACAATTGTCAAATAACCTGCTGTGACCAGGCAGAGAGAAAAAGTGTAAGGGAAAAATACCCTGCCTTCCCCTGCCAAGTCGCCTTGCAAAGCAATATCTGCTCCTCCAGCCGCTCACAGGTGTCAGGCTGCCTCAGGATCTCTCGGTGATTTTATAGAGTGATCCATTAAGGAAACACATTACACACTCTGCACTGATAGGTTTATCCAGGCAGCTGAGAGATACATGCAGGGAGAGACACAGCCCAGGCCATGGCCCCCCTTCTGACAGTAGGGTGACTTTGCTGGGGACCTGGGATGGGCTCCATGGTCCATGTCCTGCCTGGTGACCTGGGCAGTTGAAGGCACTGCCTGGGCAGAGGCAGCAGTGCTCATGGGGAGAACACTTGAGAGGAGAAGGTAATGCTTTCTAGGGCGGCATCTGAAAAAGGATGTTAATGCATGGCAGTGTGGAAACCTGGAGAAGATTCTTTTCTTTTGGATAAACCACAAGTTCTCACCTTACTGAAGATAAGAGATAGCATATAGTTATCAAATTAGGGTAAACTGATGTGATTTTTGTGTAAGTTCGGTTTTTGTCACCCAAAGAAAAGGGACAAACATACAGTAGCTTTTCCCTGCTTTTTTTCCCAGACACACTGATGTTTGCTGTGCACCAGAAACAAGTCCTGCTTTCCAATATCTTCCCTGAGATTAGCTCAGCTGGCTGAAGCATGGAGCTAATAACGCCAAGGTTGGGGGTTTGACCCCACAGGGGTCACTCTCTTAAGAGCTGGACTCAATGATCCTTGCAGGCCCCTTCCAGCTCAGAATATTCTGTGATTCTGTAACTCGGTGGTCTCGCCCAAAATCCGTCGTGGTCGGCAGTTTGCCGTGTCTGTCACCAGGAGACACTCGGGCACCGGGGCAGCCGCGCTGCTGCGGAGCCGCCCTGGGGTGTAATTCAGCGAGCGTCGCCGCTCGTTTGCCTTCTCATTCTGCCTTGCGCCAAGAGCCACGGAGAATTTTAAGAGGATGACTCGCGTCCCTCAGCAATTTCCAAGGACACTTGTCTTTAAAATAATGGATTTGTGATTCATGGTCAATAATTTCGTGGTTTATGTGTGCTTTTCTGCTGGGTCAAGGATATTTAAGAAGTCTTTGACCCCAGAGCATGTGCATCTGTGTTAAGAGGCTGAAGGTGATGGGTGCAGCCCATACCACCCACGCTCCTTGCTCAGGCAGGCTGGCAGTGGCTAAAAGAGACGATTTAATCTTTAATCTTCCTACTTTCTCCCCGGTTTAAATCAATACCAAAAGCAGAGGCGATACTCTTGTGATTTGGCTTAAATCTGCTTCTGATCTGGGTAAGCTGAGTTGAGATCAGGTGTTTTTATGCCAGAGCATGTGATTTCTTACATATAGTCCCCATCATTTCAAGGAGAAGTTGGAGAAAGGAAAGGTAGGCAAGGAAAAAGCAACAGTCCAGTAGTGACAAAGCCATTCCCATATTTCCTGGGGAAAATTGCTATGGGGACCCATCAGAGTGGTCCATAAAAAAACCGCACACCAGCTAAACTCACCATGAAGAGACCCAAGTGCAACTAAACTGGTCGCCCATGCCCTTTACAAGGCCTGCTAAATCTAAAGACAAAAGAAGATGTTTGGAAAATTAATTACTTGCTCCCTCACTGGGTTCTTTGCACTTCCCTGTGTTGGCTCCCTGCTCCTTGAGAAAAAATTTGTAGGACCAGGGCATGAGTTTGCTGAATCCTGCAAAAAAACCACTGTAGATGAGAACGGTGAGTCTGGTGTGGGGTCTGCCAAGGTGGCAAAAAAGGGTGCCTGGTGTCACCAAGTTCACAGCAGATCAAGGAGCAGAGCAGACCCTGTGCCTTCAGAGACAACTGTAATTAAAACCCATGGGGCAGCATTCAGAAAGGGACTGACACGGCATTACGCATTATTTTGAAGGGTGTGTAAGAAAGGAAAGGTGGCGGCCAATTTAGATCTGAAGCAGTCCAACTTGTGGCCCCTGTTTCATTAGCAGCAGGCATCTGCTGTGGGTCTCCTCCCCAATTTTTTTAGCTTCTCACAGGTGAGTTAAAAAGCTGTTCCTTGAGCCATGGGCAGGGCTGGCACTTTGAAAAATCACTGCTGCAATAGACTGGTTTGGACCTGTGCTTGTGACAGTTATCCAGGTTGCTGCTGGTGTTTCACATGCCCATCACTGTGGCATTTTTCATCACCGTGGCTGCCCTTTGCAGAGGTCTCCTGCCAGAAATGCAACCTGGGTAGCAATTAAGGACACTTGATGAAAGGCATCTGCCCTCTAATTCATTGTTTCGCTGCTTGGCATCCTTTTGGGGAGTGAACTGAAATGTACATGCTAAATAATACTCACTATGAGGGATTTATTACTTTTTTAATGCTATAAGTAACATCCAAAAACTATAGCTCCCAATAACATCTGTATAGGTCAAATATGTCTAAGAGGTGAAGTTTTAATAGCTGCATTTGCTGTCCAGCATTGCACTTCTACTAGATTTAAAAAATGTAATCATGTTTTAGTCTAGTCCCTATCAATACAGGTTTCTAATGATCTGCACAGAAATCTTATAATTTCTGCCTTAACTGTTAAATGTAAAAGTTAAATGTAAAAGGATGGTGAAGAGTGAATGATCTTCTTCCCTCCTCATAATCTGCAAGGATTTCCCCTCTAGCTTTAGGACCTAAATGTATCTCCCACTGCTTGATACCACGCAAAAATGTAACTGTAATTATTAGCAAACCACCACCAGCACCTAGCGAGAGTCTGAACAGAACCCCAAATGTATTATCTACCAAACCAGGTATTTACATCTGACTGCATCTCAGTCTTCTGAGATTCTGTAGTAAGCAAAATATGCTTTTTCTGGCACTTTCCCCAAAGCAACCTACCAGGTTTCAGATATTACAGACATCAGTCAATGCAGGTTGAGCATATTTGCAGCAGAGACCCCCTGCACTGCTGTCATGGCTGTAAGATTAAATTAAAAAGCCCAGTTATCTTTTGTAGCCTGCAGCACTGTTATCTCTTCAAACACGAGGAAGCCCTATTCCTTTTACACTGACAGAGCAATGACAGGGACTCACCAAGAATCCTCTATGCAACGCTGTTCAAAAAAATTAAAATCTGTGGCACTGAGATAATTATCTGAACTCTCATTTATTATCTGGAAGAAGAGAAATCTGGTGGGAATTTTGGTAGATCTGGTGCCGATTTTCTGCCAGGACAGGAATTCCCTGTAGCCAGCAGGAAGGCTTTCAGTTTCTCATCCACTTGGCCCCCCTCTTGTTTTAATATGAGCTTGCTCAGTGCTGACAAGGGAGGTGGTGATGTGCAGCTCAGCATTTCATAAAGCAAGCAGCATTCCCTAGGGGCAGGAGGGAGCACGTGTGTCTGCCGAGGGGGTCCCTGAGGGGACCCACCCAGAATTCCCCCCAAACAGAGGCCCCTGTCATTATCATTTTTCAAAGTGGACGAAGGAGGCTTGCGGGGTTTGGGGTTTACCGCTGTTGTTTTCCCTCACTGCTTGTATTTACCTTGGCAGCTGGGGAAATTCTGAACCACATTGCTGCAGGTTTGCTGGAGGGTTTCTGGGAGGCCCTGGTGGTTTCTCACTTAGTAGCTAGCTGAGGGCAGGAAAAACAGCCTGGGAAAAGAAAAAAGACCACCACAAACACGTCTGTCCCTTTTTCTCTTTTTCCCATGGATTCCCAGGTCTCTGACCTGGTTCATGACAAGCCTGCCAACCACCCATACTGGCACATGGCAGGGGTCTCGGGGAGCAGAACCAGCCCTTGTGCCTGGGGCTAGAAGGAGGGATGCCAGCCCAAAAGGCAGCATCCTTCTCCTCACCTAAAACAATTTGTGTAAAATACCAATTTCAGCTAAATTTTAGTAGCCACAGTAGGCTGGCTGACACCCAGTTTAACTGAGCCAGATTTTACATCAAGTGTGTTGAATCATCATAAAACTATCTGCAAACAATTGCTTACAAAAGGCTCCCTCCCCTCTCAATTACTCTACACTCACATTTTTTGTTCCTGCTATGTTGTCATCGTCATGCTTTAGCTTAAAGAGAGCATTGCCAACACTAATACTGCTTGAGGTTGCACTTTAAATCCACTGTTTGAGACAAGCAGTGAAGTAGGAACTACAGCACTCCTCATTAGTTTTCTTTTGCCCTTTTTCTCTCTCCTCTCCTCTCCTCTCCTNNNNCTCTCCTCTCCTCTCCTCTCCTCTCCTCTCGTCTATTATTTTCCTGCCTTTTCTTGCCTCTGCCTATTTCTTTTGCCTTGACCTTTCCTTGCTTGCCCTTTACTTCTCCCTTTTCCTTGCACTGCTGAGGAAAGCTGAGAAATCCCTCCTGGGCTCACCCTGAAGACAAAGCCAAACTCAGGACTGGCTTATCTCAATTCCTGCTGCTGGAAAACGGCAGCTGGTGAATCTGTTTTACCAGTGGGTTGGATGTCCCTGCCCAGGATGACAGCATCCACTGGTGGATGCTGGAGACAGGAATGGCAGTCATCTGCAGTGCTGTATCCCAGCTGCAGCCAAATGCCCCATGGCAAGCCTGGAGTTAATGGACCCCAATCTCCTCCAGCAGGGTCCTGGCAAGTCCAGTGCAGCATCTGGCATTGCCCCATCCTAGCCAGTGAGCCATGAGGCCTCAGTCACCTCATCCAAGTCCCATGGGATGCTTGGGATGCCCTTGTTCCAGCTGGCCTGTGAGAGTCAAGCAGGGGGCTGAGGACACTTGCCTTTGAGCAAGCTCGCTCGCAGCTGGCGAGATGTCATCGTAGCGAGTTGTTGTCATCACCCGCTCTGCTGGTTGTGATAATAAAAAGAGACAATTTAGAGTTGTACAGCTCCAACTGGCAGTGTTTCCCAGCTGCGTGTGCTTCTCAGCCATGCCACAGCTTTGCTCTGTGTTGAGCTGAGCTTGAAGTGCCTCAGCCTGTGCGACATGAAAAGCTCCTGTCTGGAGCTCTGCAGGCTCCTCACTGTGCCCTGCCACGCTGCTGGGATCTCTTGAACCCCCATGCAACTCATGTTGGTTTTGTCTTATTGCCACAGCCCTGCACCTGCAAGACCTGTTATGACAGTTTGCCATGAAAAGTAATGGCCACCAGCATGAGAATCACCTTCCTTTTCAATCTCTCTTCCTATTCCTGGGCTGTTGCTCTCAGCTTACATTAGAGAACCCAACAAAATCATTGAATCATATAATCATTTATAGAATCATATAATCATTTATAGAGTCATATAATAATTTCAATTGGAAAAGACCTCTAAGATCATTGAGTCCAACTAGTAGCAAGTTTGAGCGAGTCAAAGAAACCCCCCCAAACCCCTATATACTTACCGTGGGAAATTTGTCTGCAGAGAGGTGACAGATGTCACCAGAGGCAGATGTCACCCTCCTTAGGGGAGGACTCTCCTCTGAATACCTCCTGTACCTTCCCTTCCCAGCTGGGCATGGGGGTGAGCTTTCCTTTCCCTTCTGTTTCTCTCATTTTTTTACCCTTCCCAAAGAGTAGCTGTTATCTCTGAAGTCAATGCACGTCACCAGCTACAGACCCTGTGAATAAAGCTTTGTGCAGGTCTAGCTCAAGTCTCAACATCCTCCACACAACAACCTGGGTGAGGCTGTGAGCAGCTGAATACCAGCCAGCAGGTGAGAACCGATGGTAAATGGTGCCCAACTTCCTGAGGGACTGTGACTGCCAGCTCCTGGTATTCCTGCACAGGGATCACACAGGAGGCAGGCTGCTGGAGTGATGCAGACTTGGGCAAACAGGAGAGAAAGTCCATGTGTTACCTGGTGGCCTGCAGGGGGAGATTCATCCAGTCACAGTCCTGCTGGAACACCCTCAAAAGACTAAATCAAGGTTCCTCAGAATGGCAGAAAGCCATTTACTCAGTAAAGAAACTTACTATGCAGTTTATTCTGCCTTCATCACACATTATCTTCCAACACCTAAGGCAGCACCAAAGATGAAATCAGATTTCTATTGTTAACCAAAACAACTCACAAGGCTTCCCATTTTGATTAACAGCTCCAGTTCAAAGGGGGAACATACTATTATCCAAAATGAAGCTAGAATATAATTTTCTCCCTCTCCTCTTCCGTGGCACCATTTCAGTGGTTTTTCACTGGGAAGAGTGATGCCTTATGGGTTCCCAGTGCACGTACACCACATCAGGTACCATTAGAAAGCCATTCAAAGGGGTGAATGCAGGTCTGCTTTAAAAAGTGACAATATAAAAATGTCACTCTCTCACCTGACACATCTGACCAAGCACAGCATATCTCTATGTGCACTTGGAAAATTGCTGTTTCATTTCATGACTGAAATGAAACCCTCTCCCCACAAGTACACACAGTTACGCTTAGCCTTATGCATACGTGGCATCTGGTTTATTCAGTCAAAATAGCTGTGCACATTGTTATTTTCAGGATTTGAGAAGCTATTGCCATGGGGACTGAAGATCCAAATAGATCCTGAGATCAGATCACAGGAGGTTTTAAAATAAAATTGTCACTCCTGCCAATAATCATGTGAAACCAGCTTCAGTGTGTAAGCACAGAGACTTACCACCTTGGTGACTTCATACAAATCATAGTTACTGAAACAAGAAGGATATTCTATATTGTTCATAGCAGCCTCGTACCAAATGTGTTTTCAGGATTTAAATATGCAGAATGTCTCCTCAAAGGAAAAGGAGAAGGAGATGGTGGGGGCCAGCTGCAGTGGGTTTGTGTTGGTACTGTAACCATAACTCCAGCTGAATTTTCTTCCATCAAGGAACACAAAGGCAAGTATCTCATGTTCCAGATTTGCACAGAACTGCACTTGTGACTTTCTTATCTCTGCAGGAAGACAAGCTATTACACAGAGAGAGAGACCGAATAAATATGTATATATATATATATAAGTATATAATAAAATATATATAAAGATATATATTAACCTGTAGCAGAGTAGAAACTAGAACTTGCTTAGCAGAACAGAAGTCACTGGAATCTGCCTCTTCTTCTGTGTAATCTCCGCAGTGAAGCAATCTCAAGCTGTGCTATCAGCTCTGGCAAATGAAGCGATGTCAGGGCAGGTTAATACTTGGATATGAGAACGTGAAAGAAAATCCGCCTTTCTAAGGATGCTGTAATCAGAGCTGCATTAACCAGGGACAGAAACAGCCTGCTCGGGCTGGGAGCAGGGAGGCTCTGGTGGCACAACATGCACACAGTGTGCAAATGCATCTTGTGTTGCTGGGATCAAGGGATGGGAGGCTGGGGGACGGGGTGGAACCAGAAGGCCTCCAGATCCATCTCAGTAAATCTTTGCAATTTTTGTCATAATTATTTTCATTAAATTGTCTTTGCTTACCCACAAAAAAATTATTAGTCTGAGTTAGTGAAATCAGATCAAATGCAAGTGAAAGCTTTGGTGTCACTGCAATTCCACTTTGAGATATTTCTGCCTTTTTTCTGCAGTGCAGATGTAAGTCCTTCAGCTCTCAGCAACTGTGTTTAGGGAAAAGAGTGTATTGTTAACATGTACCAAAATCTGAAACAGGGCATCACGCTTTGTGATGGTGTGGTGGGTTGGCCCTGGCTGGACCCCTGGTGTCCACCAAGTCATTTAATTCCTCTCCCTTCTCAGCAGGATATGGGGAGAAAAACAGGACAAAGGCTCATGCATTGAGTTAAGGACAGGGAGGGATCACTCACCAATTACTGCAACGGGCAAACCAGACCCAACTCAGAGAAATTAATTTATTGCAAATCAAATCAGAACAGAGTAATGAGAAATAAAACCAAATCTTCAAACACCTTCCCCCCACCCTGCCCTTTTTCCCAGGCTCAACTTCACTCCTGTTTTCCTTATCTTTCCCCCCTCCCCAGCCACCCAGGGAGATGGGAAATGAGGGTTGTGGTCAGTTCATCACACATTGTCTCTGATGCTCCTTCATCCTCAGAGGGAGGACTCCTCACACTCTTCCCACATACAGGCATGGGGTCCCTCCTATAGGAGACAGTACTCCTCAAACTTCTCCAACCCAAGTCCTTCCTTACTTCCTAATTAACTGCTCCAGTGTGGGTCCCTTCCATGTGGTGCAATCCTTCAGGAACAGACTGCTCCAGCATGGGTCTCCATGGGGTCACTAGTCCCAGCAGCGAACTTGGCAGGACCTGCATGGACTCCAAAGGTCTGCAAGTCCTGCCAGGAGTCTTCTCCAGTGTGAGTTTCCCACAGGGTCACAGCATCCTTCAAGCTGCAGGTGGATCTCTGTCCCGCCATGGACCCCCATGGGTTGGAGGGGCACAGCTGCCTCACCACGGCCTGCACGACAGGCTGCAGTGGAATATCTCCTCCAACGCCTGGAGCACCTCCTCTCCCTCCTTCTGCACTGACCTTGGTGTCGTCAGAGTTGTTCCTCTCCTACATTCTCACTCCACTCTCCAGCTGCAGTTTCCCAGGAGTTTTTCCCCTTTCTTAATTCTGCTGTCCCAGAGGTGCTTCCACCATCACTGCTGGGCTCAGCTTTGGCCATCGTTGGGTCCATTTTGAAGCCATCTGTCATTGGCTCTGTAGGACATGGGGGAAGTTTCTGGCAGCTTCTCACGGAAGCCACCCCTGTAGCCGTCCTGCTGCCAAAATCTTGCCATGGAAGCCCAGTACAGATGGTAATGTGCTGGCTTTTCTCATCTGTGCTAGCTAAACACATCAGACTGTGGTTGATCAAACTACTCTCTTCCATCCCCGTGTCAGCTATTGTGTGCCACTCATCACCTCTTCAAAGCATCAGTGTCCCAGCACCATGGTGTTTAGGAAGCTGTCAGTATGGCTTCTCATTATTGTTCTGGAACTGATGAAGGTCACCCCAACCACAGAGCTCCAAACCTGCAGTTCAGTTATTTGAGAAGTGATCCTCCAGTGCCACCAAATCAGAGGCTACAGAAGAAAAGTCATCTTTTTTCCCTCGTGCTGCCAAAATACAAGACCTTGTCTGATATGCAGGGCCAACAGTTGGACTTGATGATCCTTGAGGGTTCGTTCCAACTCAAGATATTCTATGGTTCTATCAAACTTCTCATTGCTTGGGGTTGTGAGCACGAGGGAGTTTGCAAGTTGAGATCTGACCTTGCAGTCTACCAGCACTCCAGAGACTTGGTAAGTGTTCACTGAAACAAGGTTGTCCTGTCTGGATTGTCTTTGAGGGAACCACCAGAGCCAACCACTGCTCTGCTGTGTTTCATGGTCCAACTGAAGCCCTGAGGTGGGTGTGCAGGCTGGTTTGCAGAGGCTTCAATAGTTCTGGGAGTTCTGGAGACAGGCCATGGGCATGTGTCCTGTTAGCTGTCAGGAGTGGGCTGTGACAGCAGAGCTGCCCGTCCCCTGCTGAACCTCACCAACACCAGGCCTTGTCAGCACACCCAGCTCTGAACTGTCCATCTTGGGCACACACTGCGACCACACAGAAATGTGCAACACCAGCACTGCTGCAAGTGATGCTGACAGTTGTCTCAATGATTCCAGTGGTATCCAGTAACCTTCACCTGGCCCATGACTCTTGCAGGATGCAGTACAGGGGCTTTGGGTAGCTGATGTGAGTCCCAGGGCTCCCAAGACAGGCTTTCCCTCAACCACTGTGACATTCTCCACTTGCCACAGTCTCCACAGCTTGCATGAAGACTTTGTGGAGCCCTTTTGCCTAGAAGATGCAGCAAGGCAGGGAATAGGAAGCGAGAAGGGAAAAGATAGTGATTCTCACACTGGTGGCCATCATAGCAGGGCTTGGAGTTGCAGGGCCATGACAATAAGACAAAACTGCCAATTATGCCAATTGAATTAGCCACTTTGAAATATAAATTAAGAGTCATCCTGCGGGCAGTCACTCCCAAGTCCTCAGGGACCTTTCCTGTAAACTGCATTCCTTTAATGTCTCCTTCAGTTGCAACACTGCCTGTGCCAGAGATTTCCTGGCCCTTTTTGGCTCTGGAACTGGGCTTCAACCAGTGCATTTCTGGGCTGCCTGTGCCAAAGGCTCTGGGCCATGGGGAAGACCGCCCACAGCCATTTCTACAAAATGTTTTTTACAGAAAAAACAGCGAGCCCATCAGGCTTCGCTGTTTGTGGCACAGCCCAGCCCAGCCCAGCCCAGCCTCCTGAGCACCTGCATCTCAGGGCTGAAGCCAAGAGGGTGGTGGATCCATGGTTCTGCAAACAGAACCTGCTTGGATCCTCTGGGCAGGATGACATTCTGGCTCCTGATCATCACCTACCTTAAATTTGGAAAAGCTGGTATGAGTATCCATGACCCATGCAGTTTCTGTGGCTGTCTGGAGCTCAGACAGCAGGAGAAAGGGATGTCTTCAGCTCCAGGTGGGTGCCTGGGCCCCGAGTACATCCCCCTCCTCCTGGGGCTTGGGCTGCCTGGGCCCAGGGCCAGCTTTGACAGTGCAGCTGCCTGGCCTTGAATCAAAGAGCTGTTTGAGAACAAGCTGTGAGGAGCCTTGGCAAGGACTCACTCCCCTTATCTCAGGCACTGTTTTTAAGTAGGGCTTTTGCCCTTGGTCTCTGCCTGAGCTACACTGCAGCTATCCCTGTACCTAGCCATATAATTCCCTGGTCTGGACCCGGACATGACCTGGGACCTGCCTCAGCTCTTCTTGCTTGGGTACCATAGCAGCAGATCCTTGTCTACAAAGCCTGTATTTCATGCCCAACTTGCTGTCACCCCCAACAGCAGCTCACCAGCTCTTGTGTGGAGCTGCCTGACAACAGGAAACAACAGAAGATGAGGAACTATTGCATACTTACTCTGGGATTTCCTCTGAGAATAGCAGAGGAGGAAAGTGATGCTCCAGGAGGAGCAGAACCTAATTCTCCCAGTCAAAGCATGGACAAAGATGCTGAGACAGCAACTTGGCTCAGACAGAACACAGAGGACCTATGAATAACCAGAGGTTTTACGGTTCCTCCTTCACTAACAATGTCCCCCAGATCCTGAAAAGGCTAGCAGACTATACAGCTGCTCCCTCAATGCTTCTGTTCCTCATCTGCAGATAATGAGGCATTTGTAAATCCTGACCCTGGGCTGTTCACTGGTTCTCCCAAAGCCAGCCTCAGGCCAGCTCCCTCACCAGCTCTTTGTGTTGCCCCCAGAAGTGACTTCTCCCAGCAGAAAGGGCAGCTCTCTGGGACTGGTCCTGGCAGAGAGATACTGAGGAGGGCTCTCATTTCCCTGAGCCCTTTACCAGTCTGCACAGCTCCTGAGAGCCCAGTGGAGCTGCTTGTTTTTGCAAAGTGCCATTGACCATGCTGCCTACAGGTATAGGGATGAGGTGCTCTGCTGCAGAGAAGTATTTCAGACTTCCAGGTCTGCTTAGACACTGCTGAAACACTGGGAGATGACATCAGAGAGCCAATCAGACAAGGTGCATAGCCCCACTGCAGCCAGAAAGTGTTTCCTTGTGTGCATCACCCAAACCTACGGCTGGAGTTTTCTTCCAAAAAAGCAGCTGTTTTCACCCCAGACTGGAGTCTGGCACAAGGTAAGCTGCCTCCAGGGTGGGTGACCAGAGAAGGGACAAAGCAGCAACAGGACAACCAGGTGACACCCATAACCTACTGCTTTGAAGGAGGACCACACTCTACTCTGGGACTACTTGGGTGTTGAATTCACACTGACATGTTTCACTGAGCACTAACTTTCTGCTGTGAATATAAGGACTATGGTGGGTCAGACCAAAAGTGTGTCTGAATAAGAATTCAGTAAGACTGCTGCATCTCCAACAGCCACCAGTAAACAGATGTATTCAGAAAAGCATAAGAACAAGAAAAAAAGGGATGCTCCTCCCAGCACTTTCCCAGTGTTTCAGCTATTTTCAGATCAGGGGTTTCCTGACCTAGGGGTTGTGAATCTTTCTACACAGCAACTTACCATGGGCTTCTGTTCAGTGGATCTATCTCACCTCTCCTGGAGTGCACGTTACCTCTTAGCTCACATGGCATTTGTTGGCAGCCTTTGACAAAGCTGCAGTGTCAACCAGGATTTAGCTCACAGTCATTACTAAGCCTTAGTTACGATGAGGTAAGAACATAACTCTCTTCCTTATGAAGAGAGATTTTTTACCTCGGTGATGGAGAGAACTGCCAACACGCATTAATGGTCTCACCAGAACAATTCATGTACCTTAAGGGAAAATGAGTGTCAGAGGCATTGCTTTGATTTACTTCATGTGTTACTCATCCCTTTTTGTAAGAGAGCAACACCCGCCGAGACGCTGCTCAGCCAGTTGCTGGAGAGCTGTACATGCGGTGGGACAGCCATAGAGAGGGCCTGGGCACAGATCCAGCCGTGCAAGGCTCTGAGCCTGCGCCAGTCACGCTGTCTCTAGGGGTACTAGAAGGCAAGGCATGGAAGTCAACATCTGCTGAGAGCTACAGAACACATGAACAGTGCAGATTTTGTAAGGCAAAAAGGCTTTCTCTTGCTCTGCCGTGCCAGTGGTAACATGCACTTACAGCCGTCGTGCATTCCAGGTCGGAGGTGCTCGGATATCCCACTTTGAGGTGGGCAAGCAAGGCACGAGACCCAGGGGTGCTTTAGGTAACAGCTTAAACTTAAGTAGCAATCCTTGTACCGTCCTGTGATTACAAGTTGCATGATTTTATAGACTGTTCTTGACATGTGGTTTGTAGCCAAGTGAGCAGCAGTGCTTCAAGATGATCCCACCTTGCCAGCCACCCCACTCCTCTGCTGGGGAGGCATCTACACCTCCTCCACCACAAAGATCTTGGGTTCAGCTGCTCATGGCTGTAAACAGAGACCAAGGAGCTGACACGTTTTATTTGTCTCTCCTGCCTCGCCTTCTAACATCCATTAGCAGGGTGGGACTGCATCTTAAAGCAGTGCACCTAAACGTCCCCAATCCTTCTTGGAGGGATTGCCAGCAAGAATGTGACTCAGGTTCATTAATTTTTTTTTTTACATGCTGTTTATCTTGCAGCTCTATTGACTGGTGGATACAGACAAAATCACTGACTGCAAAAGAACAAGTGACTGCCTACCACAGGGTGAGTGGCCTCTGATACTGCAGGTGGACTCCTGAGCTGACCACGTGCACTTCCCAAAATATAGCAATATTAATTGGGCTCATCCAGTTTTGCTGAAGCCAACAGGTCATCCCAGAAACAAGCACTGCTCAACTCTGTTCAGTAATGGGACACCTGAAAAGTTCTTATTGCCCCATATCTTTGAATTATGTAAGATCTTTCCTCCTCATAGCTCTTTAAGCTACAGAGTTTATGTGATCAGGGCAGTTAAGGCACCCACAGACCCTGGTGGCCCTAACCACCCTCTTTTGCTCCCCTTCAGCCTCTCCCATCGCCCAGCCAAGACACCAGCCCCCACATTTGGGCCAGGGCTGCAGTGGAGCTTGAGACGGGCACCACTGCAGCATCACTGGGGCAAAGGGCTGAAATGGAGCATGGGGAGGCTGTTCAGGGTCAGTGAATCCTTTAAATGTCCTCATGGCCCTGACACATATCTTGCAGGTCTTGGCAACAAGAACACATTGATATGAAACTCATATGGCGATGAAGAATGGACACTCAGATCCACATGGTTTGTTCTGTTTTCAAAGTAGCAAAGTACTCATTCCTTATATTTTAGTAGTGTCTCTAAATTACAGTGCAAAAAAGTAGTATTTGCTTAACTGCACCAAAATGCTTTCTCTGAGTACATGCAACTTCAGTTACCAAAACAAGAACTCCACCACAACGCTTTATTCAGGCAGTAGAGCCAAGCAAACTTCCACATAGCTCTGTCTAAGAGCTGTTCAATTCCTGGATGCCTACTAGGACTAATTAAATGCGCTATAGAAACTCTGGAAGGCTTCTATCAAGGAAGAAATGGGAAAGAAAGAAACACTAAATCTATAAATCCTATCTAGTGGAATGGGCAGAGATTTTAAGGATTGGTAAATTGAGTTATCCCAGCCTGGAGACACTTGATTTTTTTAGTTGCAAGTTTTCCTTTTACCTCTCAGATTACGCCGAGTGGTGCTGAACAATAGTCTTTTGTTCATGGCAATGGTGAGCAACTCCTCCAGAGGAGAACTGCAACAGCCCTGCCTAGCAGGGATCACATCAGCATTGCTCTGCTGTCCTACCTGCCTGAGTCAGCCACAGCTGGCAGCTACAGCCACCTTCCTCGGGGGGGTAAAACAAGGTTGTCAGCTGCTTAATCTGCTTTAGGAGCTCTCCTGAAGATAGCTGGAGAGCTGGAGCAAATTTTCCTTCAAATGTGCAAGTGACAGAGCCTAGAAGCCATCACTGACAAACACCGGCCACATCGGTTGTGCCTTTTTGGCTTTGCCTGCTTCTGGCTCCTTCTTCTCTTCCACTCCTAGCAACAATGGTGCAGCACACCCAGATAAAGCTGTTGGGAAAAGGCACGGAGGAAAGTGTATTGGGAGCCGAACCTACTTGGAAACGAGAGAGATGGAAATGCTATATTGATCTGTCAGATACGAACATTTGGCACGCAGCTCAATGACGGTGAGGAAGAGCATTAGTCTTCCAGATTTTTACTCATCTCCATCAGTCTGCAAGCCTTATTTTGCCAGAGCTGTGACGTACAAGTTACAGCCACTTGAATGATCCAAAGAGGGGTTGGGAGGAGGCAAATAAGAAGCTGAGTTGTCAATTAGAGGGAGAGACTCTGAAAGAGGTTTGTGAAAAACTTATATATAGCTATAAGGATCTGTTGCAGCACCTGATGTGGTATAAGATGAGCTAAATTTGAATGTTACATGTTTTCATTATTTTGGGGGTTTGGTTTTCTTGGGTAATACTCTGCTTTATGCAAGGTGTTAGATCACTGTTTACCATTGTCTACAACTACATCACTCACATATATCCTCCCTTCTACCATGAAAATTCCTGGTGTGACTTCAAGGCAGTGTATTTGACCCAAACTGCTGTGCCCAGGCTACCATGCATCTGGAGGTCCTGGGTATGTCTGCAGCCTGTCCAAACACCCCCAGAGATGCGCATGGGCAGTGGCGGTGCAACAATTTTGACAGTTTGGGGGTAATTTGTTGGGCTGGCAGAGCCCCTTCTTGTTGTAGAGCCCCTTCTCTGTTGTAGGTACAACACCCCAGCTGCCACATGCACTTGTGGTATGAAGGATGTGTCAGCAAAGCGCTGGATTTCCTTTTTCCAGGAAGGGCTTGCTTGCGTGGCGGACTCACCAAAGGGGATTCGAGGCTTCCCAAAACACCTGGATTTGTTAGATGCTTGTTGTGCAGCATATCCCAGGCAGCATACGGCAATGTTAGTGCCGTCATGAGGAGCAGAGGGAGGGGCAGAGCAGACCCACGACACAGCCTTGGTTGGCAGAGCTGCCTGAGGCCACTTTGTGTATGAGCCGTGCCAGTGGGGTCACCCCAGAGTGCAGTTGGGGTGACAAACCCACAGCTAATAAGACCAATGGAATCCTGGGATGCATTAGGAAGAGCATTGCCAGTAGGTCGATGCAGGTGATCCTGCTGCTCTGCTCAGCCCTGCTGAGGCCACATCTGGACTGCTGTGTCCAGTTCTGGCTCCTCAGCACGAGAAAGAGGTGGAGCTCCTGGAGCAGGTCCAGCATAGGGGAACAAAGATTAATTAAGGGACAGGAGCATCTCTCCTGTGAGGAAAGGCTGAGGGAGCTGGGCCTGTTCAGCCTTGAGAAAACATGACTGAGAGATCTCATCAATGTCTATGAGTAAGTGAAGGGAGGGTGCCAAGAGGATGGAGCCAGCCTCTTCTCAGTGGTGCCAAGCAATGGAACAAGAAGCAATGGGAAGAAACTGATGCACACGAAGTTCCACCTGAACATGAGGAAGAAATTCTTTACTGTGCAAGTGACCATGCACTGGAACAGGCTGCCCGGAGAGGAGACTGTGGAGTCTCCTTTATTGGAGATATCAAGGACAGTTTGGACTCAATCCTGTGCCATGTGCTATAGGCTTGCCCTGCTTGAGCAGGGAGATTGGACCAGACGTCCCAGTGTGGTCCCTTCCAACCTGACCCATTCCGCGATACTGGATGCACAGCACCGTCAGGCTCTCCCCGCCGCCCTCGGGGGTCTCCCGGAGCCCCCGAGCGCCGGGCGTCGAGCTGGAACCCCGCGGCCGGGCCGCCGCTCCACGTGCAGCGTTACCGCCCCCGGGACTACACGCCCCAGAATGCCATGCGGGAGGGGCGGGACAGGGCGGGGACGGGGCGGGACCAGGGCCGGGAGACCGCGCCGCGATTGGGCGGCGTCCGCCCGCCCGCCGCGTCACGTGCGCTCGCGCCCCCCGTTCTCCACCCCCTCCCAGTC
>VZRO01005478.1:382660-450785 GCA_013397915.1 Daphoenositta chrysoptera | reverse complement strand
GGCAGGGCCGGCGGGATGCGGCACCTTCTCCTCCCGCGGCGCTCCCCGCTCCCACCCCGGCGGCCTCCCCGTCCTGCCGCCTTCCCCGGGCTGTGGGCTCGGATGGGGCCTCGGACAATGGTGCCGGCCGCCTTTTGTGCCGCCCCCGGGGCGGTGGCGGCCCTTCCGCCGGGGCCCGGGGCTGCCCTGCCCTCGCCCCGCGGTGCCGCTGCCGCACGCGGGGGCCTGTGCTGGTGCCCGGGACCGCTCCCACGCTCTGCTGAGCCTTGTAACCGTGTGCTGGGCTGCCCCGTTTTGTTCCCTGTCCTACCGTGTATCAACCCCTTTTTTCTTTTCAGTTTTTATATTTTATTTTCAAATGCTGGTAGGCACATCAGTAGTGGTCTGCTGGGCGTCTGCGTCTAAATCGGGAAGGAGTGTGGTGCTCGGTAAGGCTAGTGGGGTAGTCGTTTGCTCCCCGAATTTGAGAGTTTCAGGGTTGTTGGAAGCTTATTCCCTGGTGATGTTCCAGAGGTCTTCGAATCTGCGTGTCATTATCGGAGACATCTTCAGTTCTACTCACAATTGAAAGAGGAAATCCCAAATCTCATGTTTAAGTTTCTGTAGTAGGAAGGGAAGGGGGAGGGAGCTCTGAAATCAGGCTAGGATAGAAATCGGCTTAGGATTCGCTAGAGTGAAAACCTAAATATGTGTCAGATTACTTTGACTTCACCTGAGGGTGCTTTCCATGCGTCTGTTGATTTTATCACTTAACTTTTGTAATCAGCAGACTGGAATTTTAGTCCTCTGAAAGCACGTTTTTTATTTTAGCACAATTCACACTTCTGCTGCTATTGTTTGGGTGGAGACAATTTTATGCAGGTCAGGCTTAGCAGCAGCAGTGTCTTTAAGATGACATTCACAGTGTAAAATAATCTTTAATTTTTATTTAACTCTGTGACAGTGAATCTTTCTCACAGAAAATATTGCATGTGAGGAGTATGATAACTTCAACACTTCTGGCTAACATTAGTAAATGTTAGAAAGAAACTAAAAATTGCCTATCCTTCTGTTTAGCAGTTGCTTCTCAGGGTAAGGAGGGGGCGTGGTGCATTTCTTTTTCCCCTTCTCATCCAGTGAGGCGCTTCCTGCTGCTCCTCATTCATTTTGTCCTTGTCTCATCTCTCTGTATTGGTTACCGGCTTTGTTGCTGCTTTCTCAGTCACTGGCCTGAATCCATCAGAGCTCTAAACAGGGAAAGGTTAGGTATGTTCATGCCTAGTGTGAGCTGATCTGTCATCCATGCTTGCTTATATTATAGCATGCCCAAGACTAGGGGAATTAAATATCTGTCTCCATGGGGAGGAAGGAGGGAATGGACTGCTTAAGCTTTGCTGAGATTACTTCTGCCAGACCAGCTAAGGTAGCTTAGCTCTCATTTCCCCCTGAAGGGGAGTAATTATTTTGGAGTAGTGTATTTGCTGTTATGGAGAAGTTTATCCCTAGGGTTGTCCTTCAGTGTGCTGACTGATTTCCTTTCTGTGGCTGAGCCTAAGACTGGTGGAGAGCTCCACTAATGGTAATGTAGTTAAAGCTGTCATATCTGCTTTTGAAAAGGGTTAAAATCTAGGTAGCATACTTCTTTTGCACTAACAAATAGATAAAATGCCGAGGTATTTTAAAGTTGTATACCCATGGAGATATGCTAAAATGAAATTTAGGTTCATTTAAAGGACTTTTAAAGATTGGAAATGTTTCAGTGTCTTTCAAAACAATTTGTATTAAATGTCTGAGATTTTCTACTGGACCTGGGTTTTGACTCTTTTCTGATCAGGGTAATTAAAAGTTTGTGTTAGGAGTACCCTTCTGGAGTAAACTTTATCTGACTTAAGTCTCTAAAAGTAAAACAATGTAAGTTAAGTTTAGAGTGGAGAGTGAATGAGCACAGCAGAGCTATATAATTGCCATTAGTTACTGTGCCTGTCTTGAGGAACTGGTACACAGACTGACCTGCTGATTGCAGATTGTCTCTATGTAGTGAAAGTTATTGGCTCTCCACGAAGTATTTCTTTTCTACATCAAATATACCTAATTCCCAACTGTCAGCAATTAAATACACTTGTTTTACTCCCTGTGCTGCAATAAAGAGTTTTACATAGAGATCCTGCCTCCAATTTTCTGTACTCAGCTTTGGAAAGCAGGAGGCATCAGTGCTTTCATTGGCATTGATCTACATCTTCTCATTTTGTCAAATTCCACCAAAGAAAAATGAAGTGTTTAGAATGATGGCATAATAAATCATGGTCTGATATCTAGATTATATCCTCTGGAAAATTTAAAATACTCAAAGCTGTACGCTCTCAGCTTCAGTTTGAAAACAGTGGCACTTGAGTCACCTTCTGCCTGGAAACAGTCATTGCCTTTGAACACATCAGGCTTGAACACATTTTTTAGTAATCTTCCTTTGGCTGCTATTAAGTACTTGGGAGTTACTATTGATCCCCTCTGGGTACAGACTCTTCTGGCAGCCCAAAATACTCCTTTAATTTGTAGTTAACTCATATTTTATTACTGGGTTTGCTGGGCCATATAATTGTCTTTGCTTTTTCTTAATGCAACGTTAAGGGAAACAAAAGATGAGTAAGTACTTTTGGATTTTATTATAACAGACCTCAGTACCCCATGCAACTTCTCACTGTGCTTTCCTAAGAGCAAGGGAACAGATCTTTTGAGCAGAAATCAAAACTTCTGAATCCTTGACCTGCACAGGTTCATTCTCGTTTCTCTAGTTTCAGGTTTGGGTGCAAGTTCCATGCCTCTTTGTTATCTTCCTCTCTTTGGGAGGTAGAGTTGTTGATATTGTACTGAAATTCTAATTTTGGGGTATTAATACTAATAAAAATTATTTAGCCCTCAAAAGGGATAATAGTAAAATCAAATACCAGGAATTAAGTGTTCTTCACTTAATATGAGTTTCTGTTTTTTCTTTTATTAGTGAGATTTTTCTATTTTTATAGGTACTGACATGTGATTAGCAGCAGACAAAGTTAACCTCAACCTGCAGAGCTGATCAGTAAGGAGCCAAGACACTCATGGCTTCATCTGGACAAACAACTGCCAATTCTCTCCTCTCCAGAAATGTGAAACAGCTTTTAAAATTGTTGCACATATAATGAGAAGGCTTTCCTGGGTTATTTATGGACATGAGTCTTAAGTCTCAATGATTTTTTTTTCGTAAATATTCAGCTCTGATTATTCCAATACAGTTGAGGCTTCAGAGGACAAGATTAAACAGTAGCAATCACTTAATTTGTGATACCCGTTGTAACTGCTGTGTTTATTTGTTTATATTGATAGCTAGGCTAGCCTAGCTTTTAGAAAACCTAATTTGAACCTTCTGATTTTTGCAGTTCTTCATTCTTTGCTTAGTAACATCCTTCTTAGCCTTATACTCCTTCAATGTCTTGGATTAGAAATGTTGCTTATTCTTTATTATAATAGCAGGCACCCATTTGTTGACTCACAGTTCTGATGTTTAAAGGTGATGGATCAAACAATCAGCCCATTTCTTTCTGTCAGGATTAGGCAGCATCCCTGACTAAAACTGAGGAAAAATTCTTGATGAGCAGAGGTGTTATAATTTGTAGGGCTGTCTGCATGACTTGGTGGTGTTTTTTGTGTGCGATATAATGAGACTGTGTGGTCATGTAATTAGCAAAGTGCATACTAGATTGAAACTCCATGTGCACTCATTTAAAAGAAAACAAACCAACCAGAAAAAAGAAACCCAAAACCTAGTAAGGAGTTAGTGCGTTATAAACAGAATAACTTTATGTAAGAATACTTTAATGACTGGGATTAAAATTTCCTTTTTGTATACTTGTCATACACCTAGTCAAAAGTCAAAAGAAGACAAGTCTTTTAACTTCTGTTGCTTTGTCTGTAGGGTTATCCTTCTGAAATTTATTGAGGGCTATTTACCAAAAGGAAATACATCCACTCTGTCATCCTTCACCTACTCCTGTTCTGCTTGATTTTTAGCTTCAGAAGTCCTGGTCACTGATGTCTTTTCCCCAGTTACAGGCAGTTGTATAACCTTTTAGTCTGTATCACCTTTTGAAGGATACATTTTTATTCTGTACCTTCAGCATCCTCACCCCAAATGAGGCAGAGGAAGAAACTGGGCTTACCCAGATATCCATCATCAGCTCTGGCAGGTTCAATGTATTTAGTTCTCTTGCATTGCTAACAGTGAGGATCTAGGTTTTGAGGATGATTGAATTTATTCCCATTTTTCTGTCATGCTGCCATGAATTTTTTGCAAGCAGAGGAACGTCATTCTGGGGAGGCCAAACCTGTGCCGTCTCTGGGCATGTGGGAAAAGGTACAGGTTGACTTGGAGCTGTGTTCCTGTTCAGTGTCAAAGGCTTTTTGCAGTGGAGGTTCCGTACCTGCACGGTGTTAGCGAGTGAGCAGACGTGCTGCTGCAAGCTCCTTTCTGGATGCTGTTCTGTGCACTGAGTTTCTGCTGTCTCCTTGTATTCCCCTCCAAGGCTTCATGAAACAAGTAAGAGTTGTAGCAGTCCCAGAAATCCTGTTACTCCCAGCTACTTTGTACTGATCCAGTTTCTTTCAAGGTTCCACAATGCAGATTAATCAGCTCTCTGCCTTTCACTTTGACAGATGAAGGGATACCAGAAGGGAGTGGGGCTTAAACAGCTGGTTTAGGTAGGTTTAAGGTACTATGGACCTGCTGTCTTAAAAGGTTTACTGGCTTGTCGAGTCTCAGTAGGTAAAGTGAAAACACAGGTGTCGTGTAACTTCCTGTTAGATCTGGTTGTAATACAAGATCCAATACTCTCATGCAGAGTTTCTAACTCCAGCCACTTCTTTATTACCCTTTAAACCCAGTATATATATTCTCAGGAGAGTACAAGTGTACATGTTTATATCTTGAAAAGAATTACATGGGTAGGAAGTAAGATACAGGTGTGGGAAGCCTCTTTGGTTGCTACTACTGCAGAATTTTCCAAGCTTTAGTCTGCAGGTAAATAGTACAGTGCTGTGAATTGTTTGTGACTCGTGGCAGAAAGCAAACACCTAATAAGTCCACGTAGATGTACTGTGTAGTGTTTTCATTGAGGTTCAAAATCAGTTGAATTTTGCATTTGCATTGCATTTTAAAAGATTTAAATACACAGATACATTAGAAAATGATCGTTTATTTCAAAAATACCTATGGAGAATGCAATTTGGAAATGGTATCTCGTGATGAACATAATCTTTATAAGCTGATTGGGATCTGTGCTTTCTGTATTGAGGCCCAATTACTGCTGTTTGCTGTTGTGATATACCAAGCCTCTGGTAATCTTCTTGTAATTACAGAATTTGTTTTTCTTCATTCTTGTGTATTTCTGACACTACAGCAGTGGCACTGGTATCTCTAAAGCTTCTTTTATGAAAGGATTGATTTTTAATTTGTGGAATATCGAAGTCTGGTCACAGCTGGTAGCAGTGTCACAGACTAGTTTTAAAGAGCTCTTTAACTATTTTTTACATAGTTCTTTGAGGCTATTATAGTATTTGTACAGTTCCAGCACATATCCAAGCAGGATGTTTTGTCCTCTAAAACTGTGTAATATGAAAAGACAGCAATTAGGAGGATGCACCAGCTACAAGTAAGTGATCAGATTTGTATTTATTGTGGGATTAGAAGTGGAATGAGGCATCTAATTTATAACAGGCTAGAGGAGGCAATAAACTAGTAGATAATGGCATGTGTCATCAAGTAGTAAAGACAAATCGTCAACTGACCTGATTTGTAATGAAAAAGAAATCCAAAACCCATATCTTTTCCAAGAATAGACTCTGTCAGTTGTTTCCAAAATACCTGATGTGGGAAACCGTGATACTGAATTGATATTCCTGATTACTAATATAATAGCAGAGACTGGGCTTTGTAGTTCATTTCACAAAATTTGATGTGGGTAGTCAAAAGCACCGGTTTCTTCCAAAAAGTTGGTCCTGCATCAGAACTGTCTCTGCCTTGGAGTGAACTAGTTGCAAAGCTCTTCATGTTTCTTTAATTTTCTGCTCCCTTAGCTTCCTGAGCCAGCCCTTCACATCTGGAGAAGACCAGTGGTGGCTCAAAGAGGTCAGTGTGAAGGGGAGAAGGTATATCTTGTCTAGTGGTATTTAACTGTTGGATTGTTATCCCTTCACAATCGGATTAACACCATTAAGTCTGCTGGGGAGGCTCTTCTGGGTCACCTGACACTTGTCTCCTTTCTCAGGCTAAGCAAATATTGCAGTCAACTTTAAACTTGATTTAGTGTGTATTTAAAAAATACAGCAAGTAGAAAATAGATACTAGCGGCTGCAGAACAGAAGACAAATTTGTATCTTCTTCATTCAAACACCTGTTACTGAGTTACTCATTTTCCTCATACTCTATCATGTCTCATCAGCTGAGGACTTCTTCTTGAGCATTTTTAACCTTGGTTATTGTCAGGTTCAGTAACAGGTGGACATTAGAAGTGGTGATAGAGTAAGTGATTTGCAAAATTAGTTTGGAGAAACAGCTTCCTTTCAAGACTTGTAAGCCTTGATGGAGTTGTGTTTTATTGAGTGTTCAAGCCCCACTGCAGACTTGCTGGTGTGGAACATAGAGCTCATCTGTGTGAGGAGAAAGTGGTCAGTGACACAGGGAGCTAGGGTGGCTCGTGCCTGGGTTTTCAGAGGTGCAGTAAGGGATTTCTGACCAGGTGCATTGTCAGATTTCAGGTTTGCAGTTTTTGGAGTCCTAGTGCTTGCCTTTTCTTAGTAAACTACAGTGTAAGTCAGAAGGTTGATCAAGTTCTGCCGAGAGACATTGTTGTGTCTTGCTCAGGTAAATGAAGTCACCCTAACCAGCAAATACTGTCTTTGCATGCAGCTTTTTGGCATCAGGGCCTCTCACTTGTTTTCATGCACATGTAATGTTAGATGCAAAGTCAGTGGTAATGATTTCTCTGCAATAAAAATCTGACTTTCAGCCAGATACAGAAGGCTTTCCACATCAGGAGAGGTTCCTGAAATGAGAGCCCTGCTGTGATTCATCAGGATCCTGTTAACCACTGTTCACCAGGTGTGCAAGAAGAATTCGTAGTGTTCATATCAATGATCAAACAGCACTGAAGAGCAACCTTCCAAGCAAGAAGAGACATTAAAGGACCACTGACATGTGCAATCAATGTGACAGTACCTTTTTTGTAGTGGAAGCATGTATGAATTGGAATTTTGAGAAACTGAAGGAATCCTCAGTGAGAGAAGTATGATAACCAAAATGTTCAAGTAACGTAAGCACACTGATTCTATGTTTGTCACATTAAAAAGTGAGGTAGAAGCATCTAGAAGTCATGATACTGATATGACTAAATCAAAAGGGCAGCTGACAAGGTTCATAAGATTGTGGGATGTCATTAGAGTGTATTTTCTAATTCCTAATGCTCCATCTTCTTGTGTTGTCAGCTGGGTTTGTTTTCTCTTGCATCTTGAGCAGAATGATCTCTTCATAGATTTAATTAGGCAGCTAGCACATGTTTAATCTTTTTTTGCCTTTTGATTATATCTTTCAAAAAACAGCAAAGAAAATCTGATTTCATTTGAGTCGTGTAGTATTATACCAAAAAAGCTTTCTGTGGTTGAATATAGCCTAGCTCTCTAGGGACTTGATTTGTTGGTTTTTTTTCATGGCACCCTGTGAATGTATGCAAATTGCAATTGTTTTCCCGTTTTATAGATGGAATAACAAAACTTTTTTACCCACTTCACAGGGAGGTGCTTATAAATATGTCATGGATTCATAGAATGATTGTCTGAGGTACTTTGATGTTGCAGTTGAAGACTGTTTAAGTATCTGAAAAGGGAGTGTCTTTGTGCAAACATAGATTGCACAAGAAGGTATCTGGCTAGTATTTAGCCCTGTATGTTTTCTTTTTTTTTTTTTTTTTTTTTTTTTTTCTTCCTAAGGGAAACTAGTATAAATATTTGGCAAGCTTAAGAATGTCTGGTCTTCTGGTGTTTGCCCCAGAAATCTGTGAAGCCTTTCTGACCAAACACTTAATTTTGTAAGTAATTTCTTGAAAGTGATTATCTACAATTTGATATAAGTTTTTACATTTAAAAGTATTTAAATCTTTATGTTGATCTGAAGATCAAAATTTTATTCAGTTTTTTGCACTTAGTTACCATGAACAGTCCTAATTTTGCTCTGTTGCTTTCTTGTCCTGTACACAAGTGAATATGGTATTTTCTCTGTGAAATATGGTTAGGTGGTGGATTTGGTTTCTGGTAACATCTGTTAGTGAAAAAATGAAACTATACCTGAGTTGGTCTTCTAGACTCCTCTTCAGACTCTTCTAATCTTCTGGACTGTGGAAGGGAAAAGGGATTCCTTCTCTTTTGCAGTGGCAGTCAAGTTTTCCACTTGACTAGACATGCCTGCTATTTTCCCTGCTCAGTAAAGTGATGGGAGGGATGCTTGCTTAGAAACTTTGGGAGAGGACAGAGCTGGTGTTATGTATTGGGTGAGACCAAGGAGTTGTGTAGGTACTTCATTTGTTCTCCCCCAAGGACGGGTTAAGCTTCTGTTTCCAGGAAATTCTAAAGCATTTACTACACTGCTCATGCAATATAGGAAAATGACTAATTATCTTTTTAGAAATGTGTACTGGCAAAAGCAGATTCCTGTAACATAAAACTACCAAATCTCAAATCCTTGTACCTATTTAATGTGTCAAGAAGCCTTAATCTTCTAACTTTCTGAAGAAGTATCAATAGGAGTCACTTGTAATTAAACTACCTTGGTTATCTGGTATTCTTGGTGTTTATTTGGCATATTTCAGTATTTAGATAAGGCAGAGCTGGCATCTTTGTAAAATTCAATATGCCCTCCTTTTTCCAAAAGATACAGGAGGAGAAGAAAAACTTGATGCAGGTATCTGTCAATTTCTTTTGGGCTGCAGCATAAATGACCAAACACTGCAGTTAAGTTTTTCAAGGTGGACCCTCATCAAATTGGAGATGGCAAGTGGCTGCATTGCCACTGCTTTTTAGGACATTCTGTGGACAGGTTCCTTGGTCTGTTAGGGCCACCGGACAAAAGTAGTACTTTGAATTAGTTGCTGATCCTTGCTGCCTGCCTCTTGGTTTGTGCAGCTCAGCTGTTGCGCAGTGATAAGTTTATCTTGGGATGCTGTGGCATTACCTGGAAACTTCATTTGGCCTTCAAATGGAGCCCAAATGGGTACATTGTGGTCTTTGGTCTGATGTCAGTAAAGGTGTGATTAACAGTGTTAAGATCTACATCTGAATGGAAGTGCTGTAAAACGTTTGTCAGGATCTAATGTCCTTGATTCACACAACAGCAGTAATTGGAAATCTACTAGATTTTGTATTCCTTCCTTGAGTTTTGGTGTTGAATAGAGAATTCCAGCTCTTTTATTCTATATCAAACCAGCAGATAAAGTGTTGATTGTATTCCAGACTGCTTCATATCCTTCAGTATTGGTGCAATTTGTGTTGAATGCAGCCAACTATCTTGCTTCAAGTCCAGTCTCCTGAGAGTTGTTGGATAGGTATGTACTTGTAAACTGGGTAATTGGTATATGGGAATTAAAACGTGAGTGCTCACTTCTCTTGTCTTTGCTGGTAGTAGCTCAGTATGAAGGTTAAACAGTTGCAGAGAGGATATCAGGACCTCGAAGAATACGTTATGAAAGAGCTGGTAAGAAATATAGCAATTGCTTTTCTGCCAAGATTTTTGGAGCAGTAGAAGCAGACAATGTGGATGGGAAGCTCTGTCTGCTTCCACAGGGCTTTCAGGTGAGTCAGCATCATGAGCAGTAATAATTGGAGGTTTGTGGCTTTCCATATTGGCATGAGAGTCTGACTTCAGTGAGTCATTACCCACCACTAAGTAAAAGAACTACGGTAGATCTCTCATTCATCCAGTTTGCTGAGGCTAGCCAGGTTCAGATACTTGAATTATCTTGCCACAGACTAGTTAACAAAACGCAGCTGGGCTTAATTTTAGGGGCCCCAAACTGGGGATTAAAAACAGTAGTGTGGCAGCTCCAACTGCAAAAAAACCGAGTTTTCTTTCAGTGGCCTTTATTAACCCTGAGGAACACAGGTCCCAGACAGATCATGGCATAAAATACAGTAGCATAAATACTGCACTCTGCTCCTAATCTACCTCGTACCGTGTTAAATCTTACAAGCCAAAAGGAAGCTTTAAAATATTAAAGTTCTGCAGCACACAGAGAATCTCAACTAAGTTTTAATATCTTCTGCAAAATAATAGAATGTTTACCTAACAGAGGAGCAGATACCTTTTGGGTCAAATAGTAATCAAATGAAATAAAACTGTCTTGGAGTATCAGATCAAGGTACTGACACATTTTAAGTCTGGCTGCTTTGGTAGATCTGTCGCTTGTACTGTGGAGTCCATGCCCCCTGCCTGCATTTTTAACTGGGTCAGCATAATTTAATGTGGAGCTATGATAACAAAGCCAGAAGTGAAGTTGTTCTAACTTTGTAGGCTATACAACTTGAAAAAAATCCCATTTTTTCTTAGAAGGGCAATTTGGAGCTTTACTTAGGAGCATTTAGTAATTAGGTAAGTCTCAAATTTGGGTCTGGGGAAGAAGAGTCTACCTAGAACATATACTGGTTGGGGGGAAAAAAAGATGGGTAATAATCCATGATGCTTGTAAGTAAGGGAATAAACCTAGCTAGGAGGGTTGATTTGGACTAAACACTTGGTTTACTTTGGCTTGGATGTCAAATCTTTTTGTATGTCCAAAAGAACTAGATGGGCTTGGTGTGCAGAGCATCATTGTTTTTAATTCCTCCAGTTGCGATTAAGTAGTTGCATTCACATCATCATGATGCAGTCCCAGAATTCTTCCGTCCTGTATTGTGGTATACTTGCACTTCTTGGAGTAAGCTATGTGCACTTTGAAAGGGTGAACAGGTAGAACAGCAGTATCACCTTCTGTCAATGCCCCTTTGTCTCTTTGTTTTTGTCTGAAGCCAGCTGTTACCAGAACAAGTCGAACAATATCATCAGTTTAAGCCTCAACTTTACACATATTAATTATATGCCTATGCAAATTAGGAATTTTTAGCTTCTAATGTTAACCAAAGGTAGGCAGCTGACAATCTTAATCATCTCATCAATTGTATACAAACAAGCATTTTGATGGGGGCTTTTTCTGCCACAAACCAGCCCAGCTCCTGAGACTTCTGCATTTTCATGTGCATTGCAGTATTTCATACTTGTTAAAAGGTGTCAGGGAAGGAATAAGGAAAAAAGGCCAGTAAAGCAGTTTTTAGGGAAGAACAGTGTTTACTTCATCAATACAAACATCACCTTTTACTGTCTTGCACCCACACCTATGTCGTGAAGTATATAAATTGTACTCTAGGATATGCTCATATGCAAGAGGGAAGGCATTAGTTAAATCCAATCCAGCTGTTGGAACTGGGCCATTTTTTTTTTTCTTTCAGTTAGGCAGGTGGAAGTAGTCTAGAATTAACTTGTAAATGCTAAGCTGTTTGGGTACCCTGTATGTTTAATCAAGCTGCTTTCCTAACCCAGCTATGTGTTCAGGGTAGTTCTTTCCTCTGAGCATGTAACTTCTGATTTTCTGAGATTTGTTTCTGTAATGTTGAGAGGCAAAAGCAGAAATAAAGAATTTAATGATGTTTGTAGATGCAGAGAAATTAGAATTGGTCAGTGATTTTTGTTCTCTTCCTTTAATAGCTGAATTTTCAAAGGAATTAAGTGCACATCTTACTTAAATTCCTGGAACCATAACTTTTGTATCCACAGAATAGCCAAAGCTGACATTGGGCTGTGGTGTTCGTCTTGTCAGGATGGTCCGGGCTTTCCCACTTCCATGGGCTAGCTTGAAGCTGATGTGTGCTGGCCAGCCTGCAGGAGAGTTGGGGTAGTCAGCTAGCTGGTTGTGGGGCAGCTGGCAGTATTGATGTGCTGGCTGGACAAAAACATCTGTTTCCTGCCTCTTCATTTCTGATGTTTTGTGGACTTGCTTGCTCAAGTTGTAATGGAAGTGGTCTAAATGTATTGATTAAAAGATGACACTGCTGAGATATCCCACTTAATGCGGTGGATACTCGGGATGAGCACCTCTCTGAGCTCCCTATCTTGTTGTTACAATGGTAGGTAGATTTTTAGTTGTTAAATGCTGGTTTATGCTTTAATCTTCCTTCTGATACAGTTGGTATAGCTAAAAGTAGTTACAATTATTAAAATTCATACCACTTACTGTTGCAGCATTTGATTATTTTTTCTGTGCAGAGAATGGGCATTATTAAGCACCTGGTACCTGAAACTTAATTTTTAATTTTAAGGATTCTGTGTCCCAGCATACAAAATGAAATGTAATGACCTGAGCTTCTGACTAGTTGTATCATCCACACATTTAAATAGTTTTGGTTTGCTGATTGGTACTGTAACTGGGGATGAAGTAATCCTACCAAGTGTCCAGAATTCCGTGACCCCAAAAGTGATATCCTTAAGGCACTTCAAAGTGTTTATAATCAATTAAGATTGATTTTTAGGTATGAAGTAGAAACTTAAAAGTAAACGAAACCCCAAGACTAGTTCTGATATTTAATTGTAAATGAGATTGAGCTTGCTTAGAGTAGGAACATTGTTTTAAATCATTCTTTCATAAATGGAAGACTAATCTGACTGCTTTGTCTAAGGTGATTTTTGTCCTTTTGAATTAGCTTGGTTTTTTTTCCCTGTAGCCTTGTATAACTGTAGTAGGGTTTGGGGTTATGTAGGTTTTTGGTCCCCCCCCACTCTGGTACAACACACTACATCATGTATTTGCTACAGAGGATTTTGAAAAATCTTATCTTGTTCTCATGTACAAGTACAGCTGATTGGTTTTGCGTTGGTGTTTTTTGGTTTTTTTTTTTTTTTTTTTTTTAGTTTGCAGAAGCTATATGGGTTGCCTTTTCAGGTAGTTTAATGTATTATACAGTTAAATGGTTTTTATGTTAAACAAAGGCTCGAAAAGCTAGTTAGACTTACTTTCTTAGAATCTCAATGTTATTCAATGCTTCAAAGTAATCCTTTTTTTTTTTTCCAGAAAGGTCTGTGTGGCCCATGGTAAGGTACCGTGTGGCAGTGTGACAGCAGTGGTATTGACTCTTTAACACATAATCCTGTGCACCCTCATATGCAGTTTCACGAATGGTACTGGTGAGGCTTGTGTGGTTCAATGAAAATTTTACAAACATTTAGTCACTGAAAAGTAATTCTTTGAATGTATTGGTGATACAGCTTGCGCTGATAAATCAGAATTTCAGAGGCCGTTGCTTTTTGATATCAAGAGTTTTATGCAGTTTTGTGTTCTGTCATAAAACAAATATCAACTGAAAAATAGGGATGACATTTCCCTTTGCCACAGGTGGCTGAAACTGAACTTTTGAGTTTCTTGTCGTCTTCTTGTTGAGAGAGAGATACCACCCTTGTTGAGAGATCTGAAACACTGATCTGATGAGGACAGCTGTATTCTGTGTTGCTTCTGTCCACTGAGTGTGTCAAAGACAGTTTTACAGGGACTGTGGCATTATTTTCCTCTTTTTTTTTCCCAAGGTTTAGTGTCTCTTAAATCTCTTGTCTTTTGTCAGCTTAGTATTTTTGTGTTTTGTATCACAGTGAAACAAAGCTCCCTTGCAGCCCTTAACACAGCAGCCCTAATGTGTGCAGTAGTTTTGTTCTTTGGCATATGCAATTATTTTCAGATTTGAGGGAACTAGGAATTATTTTTCCTTCAAGTGGAAGGTGTTAGGGAGAGATTCTTCTTATATAACGCTTTGTATCTGACTTTGGAAGAATATTCAGAAATTCTGGGTAGAAGTGAAACACTGATTTATCTAAAAACATCTAGCATCTTTTGAGGTTTGTTTTAATGCTTTATTTTATAAAAAACAAAGTGCTGAGGAACTTGAAATTAGAAATACTGCTCAACATCTACTTTTGACTTTTAACAAGACTTACAGTACTTGGTGCATTACTGTGGTTATGTCAGCCTGTCAAACACACTGGTAGGTAATTGTTCCATACATATGATGAACTGGGAAGAAGAAACCTCTTGTTACAAAAGCCTTATAAACTTAAGTCTGACTTGAGTCATGTGTAACAATTGAGATGTAATGTTGTAGCACAGCTTGATAAGTGTTGTGTTCTTTTTTCTTGATAGTGCATGCTGGTAGTTACTTATTTTTAATGTCTGCACTTCGTGCATGGTGCATTAATACCTTGTGTTTAGGGGTGTCCTCATGGTTCAGATTCTGCAGCTGTCTCCATTTTTGTGATTTGTAGGATTTTGCTTATCCTGTATTTTCCCCTTCTGAGATTTGGAGTCTGTATTTTTTATTCAGTGAAACAGTTCAGCTTTGGTTTGGGGGGTTAGTGTTGAGATGTGCTGTTTCAGTGTTCCATGAAGTTGCTTGTTTGAGTACGTTATGCTCAGAAGTGACCATAGTCAGAAGCTGTGGGTGTCAAACTGTGTATTAGATCCATTGGTAACCTCTTGCTAGGCTTCAGCTGGTGTGGTATCTATAGACTTCAGCAGATGTCCTCCCAGCTTGGAAGCTGGGAATGAATCTTGGCTTAAGTTGCAGAATAATTTTGTCTCTTCTCTGTTTTATCTGACCTGTATTAGCTAGGGAAAATGTTTAACCTTTCTACTACTGTATAAGTCTATTGTAAATGCCTGTCAGTTCCCTACATGTTGGGTCTTGCAGGTTGTGTAAAAGTGTGTTATTCTGCTTACAGTGGCAATGATTCCTCGAAGGGAGGCTAGCAGTGGTACTTAAGACTGCTTCTTTTGTATGCTGCTACATTATAATATGTATGCTTCTTCTGAGGCTGTAGGAAGGTGCTGATGACCTGCTGTATTTCTAAAATGGTTCATCTGAAACACAAGCTTTAAATACTTCCCTTTCAAGAAATGCCAAATCAGGACAAAAACTTATCTGAATCATTTAAGTCTGCTTTTTGGGGAATAAAATCTGGGCTTTGCCAGTCTTCCTGTCCCATCCTGTCCCAATCCTCACCTCACTCCACCAGATAAGATTAGAAATTGTGTCTTTTGGTCTGCAAGTTTTAAAATAAAGCTTCCAAAAGTCCAGCAAGAGTATGCAGAATATAGTTCTATAGTGCTATATGTGTACCTGCATTTCTTGTAATCAGATGCAGTTGAAACATGCACTAGGTCTTTCAAGGCAATGATGACTAAATTTTGGACATTTAGAGTTCTTAGCACAGAGCAGTCTCTCGCTAGTTTATCAACTCCAATGGTAAAGAGGAGAAAATCAAGCTGGGCAACAGTCTGAAGAAATCCTCAGTAAGCAGCATGAATAAAACTACGTAATCAAGCCAATGTAAAGTGCATTCATGTGGTTTTTATGTACAGTCTGTAATTGCCACAATTGACAAGTATGAATGAAGTGGAATCCATGGTCTTAAATATATTGATATGCAATGTTCGTCTCGTATGTCAGGGACACGAAGTGTCAGGTTAGAAATAGTGTCAGGAGACTTCAAGCAAGGACCACTGATCATGTCCCAGCCACGGCAACCAAGTTTAACTGCCAGAATGCACCACAGGCTCTTTGGGAACTTCAGTCCCATATGCTTGTAGGAAGACTCTAGCCCCACCATTGTATCACTGATTCTTGGATGATCCTAATGACCCTGACAAACAGGTTTTTTTTAAAGGTGCTCTGCCAGCAGGAGACTCTGTAAGACTGGGAGCCCTTAGTTTAGTGGGGGGCAGATAACACTCATTGGTTCCATGGAGTTAAGGCTGAGTGATACCCCAGTTATCAACCTGCTTGCTCTGTGAATGGAGAGGCAGCACTGGACTTAGTGGTGAGTACTACCTGGTCTGCCTTTTAAAGGAGGAAGGTAAAAAGAAAATGTACCAGAGCTGCTTTAAAAGAGAAAACTCATTGTAAGTTTAAAAAGAAATACAAAGGTACAGCTAAAAGGATAAAACCCAGCTAATATGGAGATTGCCTTAACAGTATTAGAGCTCAGAAAATTTATTGTACTGGTCAGCAAAAATGTCTGCAGAGGTGATAACCTTTTTATGAATCTTTCTAAAAAAGAGTGGTAGCTTTCTAAATGAGGAAAATATAGGAGATTCTTGCACATTAAATGTGAAAACTGTAATGGAGTAGTGAAATATTTTGAAGATCAGCTTGATAAAAAAACAGTAAAAAAAATTGAGACAGAATTGTAATAGGGTAGGATCAGAGGGGCTGGAGTAATGGAAGTATGAAACAAAAATAAAACCCTAATGGAAAATCCCAGTGAATTATTTGCCCTTAGAAAGAAGCTTAGAGTCTTCCCAGTAGAGACTTTATGGATGGCTGACTCTGAGTAACTGTCTTTAGTCAAAGCATTGTTAGAGAAGGTTTTAGAGTAAATTGATGAAATGAGGAGTAATGCCTTGCCTGGGACTGTACTGTATTTGGTTTTTTTCTAAACCAAAAATATCAAGCTGCTGAACTGTTGAGCACTGCATATAGTGTTCCTTAAATCTGCCCTCCTTCCAGAAGAGTGTTAAGTGATAAATGTTACTGTTGTCTCCCAAGGAGCTTCAGATTTAGTCTGATTTTTCTGTGCAGTATAAGTGTTCTAGAGTATTATTACATAGATAAATGAGTAAGTTGTAAGTAGGGAACAAATCTAAAAGCAAATTGTGCCTTGCATCAGTTAAATCACTGAGACTTCAAATTTAGCACGTACGGTATTGGATTTTGGAGAGGAAAATTCTAGTGGACATTTAAGTTGACTGATTATGATGGGATATGCCTTAAAATTTACTATAAGTAAGAATAAAAGATTAGATTTTAAGGGAAAGTCGGGTGGTGTTGCTAGTAATAAGTTCAGTAAAGAGTTTTGGTGTCTAGAACAGAATGATCAAGAAAAGAAAGCTTTACAGTGTTGTGTAACGACATTTTTTAATTTAAATGCTGAGTTACAGAATCATAGAATGATGTGAGTTGAAAGGAGCCTTAGAGATCTAGTTCCAACCCTCCTGCCATGGGCAAGGATGCCTTCCACAAGACCAGGTTGCTCAAAGCCTCATCCAGCTTGGTCTTGAACACTTCCAGGTTTGGAATATCCACAGCTTTTCTGGAAAGCCTGTGCCAGTGCCTTACGACCCTCACAGTAAAGAATTTCTCCTAATATCTTGTCTAAATCTGCCCTCTTTCAGTTTAAAGCCATTCCCCCTTGTCCTGTCACTCCATGCTCTGGTAAGAAGTCCCTCTCCAGCTCTCTTGTATCCTGCTTAAGTACTGGCAGGTAGCTGTCATGGGGAAGAAGTGTTGAAAAAATTAAGGCTATATAGTGTCCCTAAATTTGACATGGTTATTAAGATTATTCCAGTTCTAATAGAACAAGAAATTTGAATGACTGGTCTTGCTAGTTGCATCTGATGGCTTACTGTGTTCTTCATTTGTTCAGAGAAGTGAACCTACCCAATGCCCTCCCATTCCCCAGCTATCCAGTCCTTATCATACTGAGCTGTGGCAGAAGGCTCAGATGGTCTCAAGTATCAAATGATTTACCAAAATGATGAGAGGGGGAAATGCGTGCAGTTCTGGTAGATGCTGTAGTGCTGGTGTCTTCTTACTGTAATAAGCATTTGCTTTGTTTAAAGTAGTAGAGTTCAACCTTGTAGATGTAAAAGGAGAATTTTGTCCATGTTTACATGAGTGAGCTGGTTAATCAAGCAGTGGGAAGACAAGCCTTCTTTACTCTTGAGTGAACCCAAGATAATGAATTTCAGAATGGAGAAGAGACAGCTTCAGGGAGACCTTATTCCAGCCTTCCAGTACCTTAAGAGGGCTTATAAAAAGAAGGGAAAGAGGGTTTTTATATAGGCAGATAGTAACAGGACAAGTGACAATGTTTTTAAACTGAAAGAGAGTGGGTTTAGGTTAGATGTCAAGAAGAAATTTGTTACTGAGGGAGTGGTGAGACACTGGCACACGTTGTCCAGAGAAGTTGTTGTTGCCCCATCCCTGGCAGGGTTCAAGGCCAGCTGGATGGGGCTCTGAGCAACCTGATCTAGTGAATGGCATCCCTGTTCACAGCAGGGATGTTGGAACCAGAAGATCTTTAACATCCCTTCCAACCCAAACCTTTCTACCATTCTATGAAATGAGTACTACTATGCAGACTGGCTGAGAACAGTGAAGCTGTTGCATCTATGTCCTGTATATATTCATGGTGTAAAATCTGCTAATTTCTTCTACCTGTGTTTCATCTTTAGCAGGTTTGATATTTTCTTAGATGGCTGATAGGGGAGTGTTGGTGTTTGCTGTATACTTCTGGTCTTCACTGGTGCTTTTTTGCTCAGGGAGTTATTTGTCCTAACTCAAAAGGAACATGATAGTGGCAGTGAAGGTCAGGAGCAAGGGACATAGAAAGTATTTTAAAAGGCTAATTTTAGTTAGTGTGGGTGATCTTCTGGAACTGCCAGCAGTCATCCAGTCCTGTTCTCCTTTGAATTGCATTCTGATGGTACATGTCTTTTCCACTGATTGTTAAATGAACCTGGGGAGATTGCCTTCAGTAGGCTAAAATTCTTTTTCAGTCTTCTGGTCTCTTTTAGCTAAGAGGCGTAGCAGCATTGTCAGGAATGCATTCTGAGTGCCCAGTATCTTTAAGGAGCTGAAATGCTTATGGGCTGGTTTTCCTTTGCAATGTTTAGGCTATAGATCCTAAGGAGACTCAATACCACTGTACTATTTTGTTTCCTCTTTCCACAAGCCTGATCAGTCTTGTTGCATTGAGCTCAGTCTCTTCTGTCAGTCATGATTGATTTTGGCCAGAGAACTGGTATAGGTTATATGTTTAGGTTGTGAATGTGATTATATGGCAGCATGAGATTGTCTGACCTGGATTTACTGTTGCGTTTGTTCTGCACATAAAAACATCTGGAGACTCATTCTAGTGAAACTCCATGGGGAAGTCAGTATTTCTGTAGCTTTCGGATACTTCTTGTGGTTTATGACAAAGCTTTTTGTAAGGTGCATAATCAAAAAAAAAAAAAAAGGAAAAAAGAGAACAAACCAACCAACCAAAAAACCCCAACCCAAGCAAAACATCACAAAAAAATGTGCATCCTCCTAGGAAAGACTGAGTTATAAATTATGCACAGTTTTCCTTGTCTTTTGATGAATAACTGCACTTTTCACCTAGAGACAGCTGATTCCAAAACAGAATACTACTTTCTCAACATACAAATGTTTTTGTTTTTTTTTTTTATTTACAGACTATGAGAAGACACAGAAATGAAGTTACAATTGAATTGCGGAAGGTGAGTCTGCTTTTGTTTGTCACTTGTGTTACTTTGCTAACAGTGATCTGGTGTCTTAACTAAATATTTTTCCATAAGATTTGCTTTATAGCCCCAAACTTATATAGAAAAGTCATAAACTTGTTAAATACTAACTGTGGATTCTAATTTAGTTCTCTTCTCCAGTTTGTGAAGCTCGGTACAACAGAACAGTACTGATTTACTCCAGTGTATCACTTGGAAATAATCCATATTCAGCTTCTGTACCAGTTATTACAGTGGAGCTGTCAGCTGTTCAAATGTTTAAAATCTCTGAATGGGAAAAGGGAGAGTTTTAGCATTTAGAAAGTGAGGTTGTTCTTTTATTTTGTTTTCTGAAAATTACTGCTCCCGTGCTGTAAAGGTAGTTAATTTGAGGGTCAGATTTTGGCTATATTGCATAAATGTCAGTATGGCTGGGAAGATCACGAGTATGAGAGCTGATCTTGTTTACTGCTCTGCCTAATTAAAGCATTTGTTACACCCTTGTCATTCATAACTCTTCCAACAGCCTTTCTAGGCACCTCAAAGACTTGTTCCTGAAGGATGTCTTACAAGCTAAGAGAAGGGGAAAACTTTTATCTGCCTTTGGATACCTTCAGTGTCTTTGAGGACTTCATACTGGCCCCTTTAGCTTTATCCTGTTGAGACACCTTCAGTTCTTAACCCTTTTCTTGAACTTTCACTTTCCTAGATTTGACTTGTTGCTGCTTCTCAGATCCAAATTGCCTGTATTTTTCTGGAAGTGTGGAAATCTGAAAGGATGCAGGCTGCAGCTGAGGTTTAAATGGAACAGTGAAAAACAATTCTAACACAGTATTCCTCTTTACACCAAGTATGTTGTTGACAGGCACACATTCTGTGATCTGTTATATACTTTGTACACATCTTAGAGTACCACAAAGCAAATGTAGTTGCTTGTTTTGTTTGCATAGTTAAATAAATGCAGATTTCAATTTTTTTTTTTTTGATTGACTTCTGAACTACATCTGCTTTTTCCAGGCTTTCCCATTCTGTTCCCCAGTATGTTTCAGGGCCTCTCCAGCTTGGTATAACCTGTATTTTCTATTATTTTCGTTAATGCCCTCATAAGTGTTTGGTTTGAATATTCTGGGTATAGGCCAAGCTCCTTTTGATCTCCCATTTGATGCTTATCTCCAGTTTGCCAGTTGAATCCTTGACAGTTTGTGTTTGCTTGGGAGTGTGTACCCATGGAATTCCATCAATTTTTCTTTGATTATTGGCAAACTGAGAAGACAAAATCCTTGCTAAAATCAAAGTGAAGGGCTTGTAAATAGGAATTATGTTGATAGAAATCAGCTTGACCTGTTTTTGAGAAATTTTGTCTGCACTTATCACATGATTGTGTAGGAGCAACCAAAAAATCTTGTGCTAGTATTTTCCTGGGATGCTTCTGTTCCTCTTGAAAGAAAGACACTTTGTTTTTTCAGGTCTTACAGAAAAACTTCTCTATCTCATTACATTATAAAAAGTAAATATTTCTAAGATTCATCCTGAGACTATAGTAATTAATCAAAGAATTTGATGCAGATGACTGGAAAATTATCAGCAATGGAAGTTTATGCTGACATGTTAGAGGCCCTCTTTGTTCAGAACTGGTGTAAAATTCGCTGTGTAACTGTGAAATCTGTACTGGAAAGAGTCATTCATAGCACTTGGGCAGCCTGTGCCTGCTAGCAAAGCAGAGCTATAAAAGATGGCTTAACTAATGCAGCATATCCTTATACATCACGTTAAATTGAGCTGGAATGTGAGCATTCCAGTGCAGTCTTTGGAGAGAGCTTTGCAGTGCAAAGTGAGAATTTTAATTTTAATTTAATTCTTAAGATTGCTTTTTGTAACAGGTCACAATTTCAAGGCCAGTTTATTACAGAAGCATGGTGGAAGGCAAGTCAGATACTTAGGGCAAGGGATAGTTCTATGTGGAAGGAATCCTGCATGTGCCAGTAATATGTGAGTGAAAATGAGAGGAAGCCTATGAGCTGCCAGTGACTTCTTACTGAAAATTACACATGCAAAGATCAGTTACACATTTAGAGGAGAAGCCTGAGCACTGGATGTAGGTCAGACTGTAAATTAAGAGTGAACAGCAGCTGCAGCACTCTTAAATGCAGGAAGTGGTGTTTTTCTGGAGTGTTGTGTGAACATCTTCACTGCAGAGACCAGAAGAAATCTGCTTTAAGAATAAATTCAGCACGTGTGAACTCAGCTGGTCCTGGTGGGCAGCTGCTTTGCTGTGGGAACTCTGTGGCAGATGAGTTTCTGTACCATTGCTTCTGGTATGGAATTGAGAATGAAATGTTAAGGGATATGTTTTATCAAGTTCCAGCAGTGGAAAGGATAAGTTGTAATATCATTGCTCCAGTCTTTATCTTTACAGTTAACACTGCTGCTCTAGCATGAGTATGCCAAATTCAGGAAATTTGGCCATAACGCACTGCAACATCTCCCCATTTTTTACTTATTAAAAAAGTACCAAAGGTAGTTTTAAGGCAGTTAACAATGACACATAAAATAATTGAACATACATCAGGAAACAACTAAAAAGATTCACAAGGCAATTTTCAACAAAGAAGCAAGCCACCCCATGAGTTTCTGACACAATTAAGTCTCTCATCCTCCGGATGCTGGCATGGACACTCTCACTGTAGGTGATGGGCTACGACACAGTCCATGCTTCCACTGCGAGTTGTACCAGGAGCATCCAGAGGACAGCGGTGTGCCAAGTGCTGGGCCCCATGGAAAGGTGTAGCTTGGGTGGGTGCTTCTGTTGGAACTCAAAATAAAATTATTAAAAGGGTTGTAACCAAATGGAGGGATTAGAGAACGTGGCTACCAGAAAGGCAGGGCAAAAGGGTGGAGGAATGGGAGGTGAATTGGTGGGTAAGCAACAGAAGGGAGTAAGGTCTGGGAGAAGGAGAGGGGTAACAAGGGAACAGGGGAATGGGGATGCAGGACTGGGGGATAACATAGGGGAAAAGGGGGGTGAATCTGGGGGAGGTGCCAAAAGCGGGACTTAGCGATCAGTGGATCTGGCTGAGGGGTGACAGGTCGGTGTAGGTGGTGGGAATCTGCATTGCCTTTGCTTCCAGTCTGCGTTCCTCTGGTTGAAAGGCAGCTGTCACCGGGTTTCACCTGAGGTTCTGGGGGAGCAGGTAGGACAGGGCGGGATGGCTTGGCACTTGATGTCCCACGGGGCTGTCCTGTATTCTTCCAACTGTTTCCTGAATGCTGCAGGTGGTGAGGCTGACAGATGGAACAGTCCGGAGGCAGGCACTCCACGGGTTGTTTTAAGCCTTTGACCTTTTTACTAGCTTTACAATTTTTTACCCCCTTGTGTTTAACTGGAGCGGTAGGTGTTACTGCTGGGGCTTCCTTGCACCCCTTTGCCCAGTGTTTCAGCTTCCCACAATGGGAGTAGGGGTGCTGGGGTGTTGGCATGACCTTAGTAATCCACCTGTGCCTCTTCGAAGCAAAGGGATATTTTCTCTTCATCCCAGCTACCTAGATGCTGCATGTACACCTGGCTTTGAAGAAAAGAGACAAATTGAGTATATTCTTGATCTGTACAGTTGAAGCACTGCATAGTCTTGGGTTTGTCTTTTGAATCAATGTGGATATAAATATTAAATGAATGGATCTGATGAAGTTGCTCACATCTCTGTTTAGTAAGATGGAATAAATAAAAAATCATGGCTTTGAACAGTAGTAAACAATTTCTGCATGCATCAGTGTGAGGTGTTTATTCTCTTGAAATTACAGACATCAAGGTGCATTTGCAACACGTTCTGTGTTTCAAGAATATATTATCTCTATTCACTATCTTCACACCACAGCTCTTATTCAGGAGGAAACTATTCTTTTTCCCGTTTTTTATTTTCCAATCATTGTTTGCTTCGGAATTTAATTAACAGAGGTTAACAAAGCTGTCTGGCATGAAAGAGTAGCAGTAGTCAGGCAGATTCCAGGTTGAGGCATGGGTTGGCATCATGAGCCAGTCAGATGGCACTCCTGATGGTCAGGTGCCCTTGTACTGATTCCATGTTGGCTTTGTGTTTCATGCATTTTGAGAATGGATGTGCTACATTTCTGGAAAGATAGTCTTGGTCTCTGGTTATATTGTTTGTACAGCAACAGGCCTGAGAGCTTATACAATAGCCATCTCTCTTTCTTGACAGACAAGATAACAGTGTCAGTTTTGGTGATGGAGACTGCATCAGGATTTAGAATATAGAACTTTTCAGTGCAGTGTGTTGGTGAAGTCTGATTTAGAGTGTTTATCACTTGGTTTCAGCATCACAGAAACCTGAAGTCTGCTCTGTTAGTAACAGGAACCCTGGAATTAATTGGCTTAGTCTAGTCTCAATCTAAAGGGGCATAGGGTGGATGAGCAATGGTTAGGATTCAGTTTAAGGTTCTATAGCTAAAGGAATCCTGTAACTCCATTGCTCTGAGAGATCCTTTGATTCTGGGTGCTTGGCTTTCTCTGAGGATGAAGTTTGACTTGGGCCACTAGTGTGCCTAAAGAAAGGTAGTCCTTAGCCAGGTCAATGATATGGTCACTGAGTTAGATGTCACCCTTCAAAGGAAGCCTTAGCACTCCTAACCTCAGCAGAAACACAGGATACTGGCCCACTAGCTGGAATCCTAAGAACTTCCACGATCTCTCACAAGGTTTATTTTTGGCTTTCTTGGCAAACCCAGCTGCCCCTGAGAGCTCACAGACATGAGCTCATGAAAGCTCTAATTGCCAATTAAGTTTGGTGCAAGGCAAAGCAATTATTTGTTAAATAAGTGGTGGATTAAAGAGTCATGGACTTATGTCTTTTTTTTACCTCTTTCCCTGGCATACTGTCCTTGTTTCTACTCTGATCTTGCTTAAATAAGATTGCTTATGTCCATGGTAGCTCCTAAATAAAGTAGAAGACTCCTTGAAGAAGGGAGTCTGTCTTCATGTTGCTAGGAGCACTGGGAAGAACCTTTTTCTGATTCTCAGTAAGTCTGAAAATCCAAAAGAAAAAAAACCTCTATTTTCAGTTTCAGGATAGTAAAACTTGCATCAGTTACATGTCTTTTCCTGTTCAGTGTGTATGTATAGCTTTTTATTCACTGTAAAGAACATATTTTAGTACATAATATAAGTCTACCAGTTCGAAGAACGACTACAATGGCAGCAACACTGAATCACTATTAGTGTGTTTGTCTGGAAGCTTCCCTATCAAGTGTTAGCAGCACGAATTTTTGGAAAAGAATTTGCATTTACCCTGCTTCAACTAATTCATTTTTAAAAAGTACCCTAGGAGAAAAATTACATTCCTAATGGATTCTTTTAGAGGCTTAGTTGAAAAGGGCTGTGAAGAAATTCTTTGGAGGCTTGCTTGAATCCATTTTGGTGAGACCATGCTGTTCCCTGACTTAAGAGGCCTCAATCTTTGCAATCCGTGCTTAGGGCTTAGGCCATACACTGGTATTTACTTATTTTTAGTCAATCTGCTCCTCTTCTGAGACAGGTGAGCAGTAACCAAACAGGAATATTGTGATTGCTCTCTGTTGTGACAAAGGTGAATTAGCAGAACTCAAATGCAGAAAAGTTGCCTACAACTTCTAACTGTGTATCTGTAGCTATGTGCTTTATCTGAAGAAGAATCTTGAAATCTGACTGCCTTTGCATGCAAGTGACCTCATATCCATGGGTTGTAGAATCATCAGATTGACCTGTTCAGCTTTTTTACAGTTTAACAGGGTTTCTTTAAATCTCTCTAGGTGTTAATGAGTTCTAAGACAGTAAGTAGAGCCAACTAATGGTCCTTTCCCAACCATTAAATAAATTGACTCTTTCCCCAGAGTCATATCCAAGAGCTTTTAGTAGAGGCTACATAGCCCACCTAAGAAAACTTTCATTAAAAGGATATTCAGAAGAGGTTTTCAGAGCATCCCTTTAACATGATGAGGTTAGAGTTGGAAGCATTTTCTTTTTTTTTGTGATGCACTGTAACAGGTACTCTCACCCTCTAAAACCAAAATTGGAGATTATATGTAAAACCTAGCAGTTCATCTTAACCTGTCACAGTGGTAGCTTAAAAGAAAGAAAAAACCTGAATCTAGCTCCTTCACTGGCTTGATCCCTTAGTCTTTCCTTGGGTGTAATTGTAGGGGAAAGAGCTGCTTGTTGTCATCTGTGAGTATATCTAATACTGGCTAGCATCAGGAACTCCAGTTCCTGATATTGAGATGTTATTGAAGTTCTGCTTTTTGTCCTCAGAAGACTCAAACGTAATTACCTTTTGTGCCACAACAACTTCTACTGGCTACTGAGCTCCTAAACTTTCCCCTGACCAGAAGAAACATTTTGTAATGGTATTTGTTACCTGTGGGCAAATATTTTGTTAATTTCTTTTCCCTTTTAATCTTGAAGCCTCATAACAATTGACACTCTTCACAGAGCTTCCCTGCTTGTCCAGTGCTGAAAAATATGTAAAAATTCGTATTTGACACCTTTCACAGTTCCATTAGGGCATCCCAATGGCCATGTCCCATAGTACTAAGTGCAGTGCAACACAGAGCTTGTTGGGTGTTCTCTTCACGCACAAGGAGTCTTCTGTTAACCGTGTTTTTGAACATTTGAAACTTGGTTGCATTGGGATACGTTTTTTTTAATCCTGTGGCCATCTTCCAAGAAGATAAACAAAAGAAGTACCAGGATCTCTGCAGGACTTGCATAACTTACTGTTCATGTAGCTTGACCATCCTACTGTCAATGAAGCAAATGATGAGCATCTGTCATTAAAACTGGACAAGAAAGTGCACTCCTGGTATCATTAGTGTTATCTATTCATTTGGCATGTTTGCTAATGCCTTTTGTTTGTAGGCTGCTGTAGGGGGATCTCCACCATAATGTTGACAATGCTTATAACCAGCAGTCAGCAGCTGTTCATGAACTTTCCTACTTAGTGCACATAGCACTCGTGGTTTGGGCAGTGTTGAAGATCACTTTAGAAGGAGACCTGCTGAATTTTGTTTGTGACAAGGTCTTACCCTTCATCAGAGATTCTTTTCTGATGCCTCCACCTTTGAAAGGGCTATCTCACCAGGCTTTGAACAGGACAGCTGTATCCAGGTATTTTCATTTGTCTTTGTTTTCACCACAGAAGCCTGCAGAGGAGGCTGGTGCTTTGATTTAGGCAAAACCTTTTTGAGTTTGCTACAGTGTGTCAAAATGCAAGCATTTTAAGCAAGCCACGGCAGGCTGCAAATCATCTTCTTTTACATTTTGTAGGGGAGTGATTGGTTTGTCAAATTACTGGAGAGGGGCGTTTAGCTGTCCAGGGATTGGACACCTTTGCAGAAGAACAGAGCTGTTTGAAATAGCCTTAGAGACACTGTTTAGGACTGGAAGGTTTCATGAACACTTTGACTTTATAAGAAATGCTAATTAGAATAGAAACTTTTAGTACTTCTCAGTAAGTACTGGCCTCTGCCCCAGGCTGCCGTGGAAGCTCCTCTGCATTGGTTCTTGACAGCCATTTTTCAACCCAGCCACCTGCAAACAGTGAGTATCTACAGGAACATTCTTGCTCCTTCTTTCTTTCCTTGGGTGAGGTGATTTTTTCTGGAGCCCATTGCACCATATGACTGACAGCCTGAAGACATTGCTTGCACTCAGAAACTGCAGTGTCAATCTGTGGTCAGTTATGTCCTGTGAGGTTCCCCTCTGTCTCTTAAGGGGGAGTAATATCTTGGCCTTGGAACACGGACTGTTAGTCGTACTTACTTTGGTTAACATTAACAGTAGGAAGCATTCTCTGAGGTACACTTGTGTTGTCAAAGGAATTGGATAGTTGTGTCTGCAGTACAGAAGGCTTAATGGAACAGGAGAGAACCAGGCTCCTGTTCAGCTCAGTGTCTGGTTTGGGAAAATCACATAAATACATTACAGGTCTTTATGGTGAATCCATCTGTTACTGTGTTCCTGCATGATGCAGTTTGTCTGCACAGCACTACTTTCTCGGCATTTAACTGCCTGCTCATTTCCATCTTCCTTCTCTCCAGATCCACTTGCCAACAAAATTTCTGTGGTGCTTGTCTGTATGGATGTGATCCATGTGTGCAGCCCTTACTGCATGCTTCTGGAGAGGCTACCACAGCCAGTCTAGGTGGTCTTGTGCATTCTTTGAGGATCTAGTTTCTTACTTACAACTTGACTCAAATTAAATGATGCTAAGTCTGTGGGATGTTGTCTTCTGCATTAAAGGGTTATTCTGGTGGTTTGTTGTTTTGCCATTGTCTTATCTAAAAAAAAATACTAATGTACTGCTTGGGAAGATTTCAAACTTGTTTTAAATTCTTTTTAAGATGTCTAAAAGGTAAGCAAGTCCCAGGAATTTTGGACCTGGGATTGCTGGTTTTTTTAACATAAAATAAAATATTGGGGACCCTTCAACACATCATCCTATATAGAGGCTTTTGTACGTATTACAAACAAGGTGTGGTATAATAAAATCTCTTTAGTGAGTACTGTGGTTATCAGATCATTGGAGACTGAAACGCCTGCCTTTCCTTGCTAGTATACTAGATTTCTTCTAGGTGTTAGAGCTGGCTCTTACTGTTTTTCAACATTTTGCATCATTAAAGAATGAAATTTTAATGTGCTTATTAAAAAACCAAAACCAAACATAAAAAGTTGTTCAGATATACATGCTGCATCATCATCTTCCATTGCCCCTTCTGTCTTTGTACCTGTAGACATACCAAACAAAATACCAAGTCTAAAATTTAGAAGAGACCGTTTCATAGTTTTGGTATAATGCTTCTAATACATTTTAAATTTGTAAAAGTTTTAAACAACTGATGATTTGTTTTCGTTCTTTTTAAATTACAGTTTTATGTCTTCAAATTTGTTAAATTAGGAATGTTAAAATGAAATGGTAAATTTTACCTTTTCACTTTGCCACTGAAAAGATAATTTTATTCTTCTGTAATTCCTTAAAGAAGAGCTAAGACTGCAGGGTGCCTTGTTTTAAGTCAGAAATTAGGCTTAACAGCATGAGTGGGAAATACTGCAAGTGCCAGTGTGCATGGAGCATGCTACTTTACCCACAAGATGCAAATAGATGTGACTAGGTAGCTTCAAAACAGGTTTAGCTGAAAAATAATCTTACACTGAAAAAGAATTTCTGTTATCTGTGGCTAAATGTTAATGTCATGCAGAGCTATGAGTATTGTAAATGTCTGTTGGAAAACTGATCCCCAAACTGTAAGTTTTAATTAATTCAAATGTCATGGATTGTCGTAGATCTGTCTGATTAGCAAGCTGCCAGATTCTTACGACTGAAATACTGCAAATTCTATTTCAGTTACAAATGCCTTTAAAAAAAAGGAAACCTTATCTCTACTTGTGTGTTGAAAGGGTCCATTGTGTATTACCACCCTGTACTAATAAGCATTAAAAGTGGCTTTATTTTTTTGTCATTCCTTTACAGAACAAAAGAGATGAACATCTTTTGAAAAAAAGAAATGTTCCTCAAGAGGAAAGCTTAGAAGATTCTGATGTTGATGCTGACTTCAAAGCAGTAAGTTCCTTGATTCTGAAATTACTTTCAAAACTTTGGTGACGTCTCTAAACAATGTATTCTCTTGTCTTGCAGTTATTTGACAGCAAATTTATTTTCTGATACACTGTTAAAATAAGGTTGCTTGTATTAAATGTTTAAGAAGGGTATAATTTATCAGCAGAATTACTAAAACTTTTTTTTTCTTTTCAAGCAAAATGTAACACTAGAAGCTATACTACAGGTATGTTACATTTAACTTTTTTTTTAAAAACTAGAGGGGTGTTGTGTTCTGTGCATTTTTAATTTTTACTGGGTTTTTTCATTATTTTTTTCAGAATGCCACAAGTGACAACCCAGTGATCCAACTGAGTGCTGTCCAAGCTGCAAGGTAGAAATAAAGATACAGAAACATAATTTATACCCATTTTTCCTTATGAAAGTTACTTACTTTTGCTTTTAATTTCACAGAAAACTCCTATCCAGTGACAGAAATCCACCTATTGATGACTTAATAAAATCTGGAATTTTACCAATTCTGGTAAAATGCCTAGAAAGGGATGATAAGTAAGTATTCTTTTAAAAATGTTTACTGTTACTGGAAATTTGCATCCAAAAAAAAAATTTCATTATTTGAAATGAATCTGAGGATTCCAGCACCATAAAATATGACACAGTGGATCACATTCCATGATGATAAATCACAAGTTCTCCAGGAATATTTATTCTGTCACTGAAATGTCATTTATTTTTTAGAGCTTGTTTGAGCATATCCAGCTAGTGAGAAAACCTTACTACATTTCTCATTGGTTTTGAATACCTTAGCCTTTTACCAGCTGTTTTTAAGAAACCTGACACAGACTTGTTGTGTGTATTTGCATTAAGACAGAGAACATGCCTGGTTGTGAAAAGGGGTATTTTCCAGAATACATTTGTCTTTTTCATTAAGATGATTAGCTTAAGTTTCTGGTTTCTTCTCACTGCAAGGTGTGTTTCCTTCTGGCTCTTTGCTCCTTTCTTATGTGATAGTAGAACATGGTGAGCATGCTCTCTGAGTCTTTATTAGAAAATGAGCTTCAGTAAAGAAGGTAGAGAAAACTGAGCATGTAGTTGGAAGAATTTTATGACGTAAGAAACAAAACACACCGTATTCAACAAAGCATGAGCCCCTGATTCCAATAGATGGGGATTAACACTATTGAGGTAAATATTATAGCCTGTCTTTGATCTCAGGCAGACATAAACGTGTTTATAGTATTTCCATTTTCAGTGTTATTTCTGTAGGCATCAGAGCTAGGAACTTCAAAAATATGGTTTGGTATTTTTGGTATATTATGATGGCTGCAAAGATGCGAACTCCGAGTAGGGGGTTTTTTCTGGCTTGTTTAACAAAACAGTTGCTTAGAAGGCAGCTGACAATAATGTTCAAATCAGGAAAGCATTTTAAAATGGGTCATGAATGCCTGTCTGCTCTAGAAGTTGATGCTTTGAAAATTCTTTTAATTTGAATTTTCTGCTAGTTTTTGGATGATTTACCTTTGTAAATGTTTAATAAGTCTTTCAAAATTGAGCTCAACATTTTTTTAAGAGGTCCTTTTAATCGTGATTGCTATATAATATTTAGTAGAGTTAAACTCTGAAAAGATTTTGCATAACAAATCATTAAAGCTGTTGTTCATGTTATACTTGAAAGCTTATCATGAGAGCAAGAAAAAAGGGACCAGCCTAAAACTAGAATTTTAATGCACTTTGTCCTAAAATTTAAAGGTTTATAAGTAGCTTCTGACAGGTATGATTTGTTTTTACTTCTCTTTAATTCTTTTGCAACCCCATCCCCAGTAAAACCTTAAATTGCTTTGGGAATTAATATGCAAAAAAGTTTAAAAGAAGCTGGTACTATGATTGTCTATTAAGCATGACTGATAAAGACACAAACGCTATGGAAATGAAAGTTACCTAACAGCAAATATTCTCTATTCTTCCTAAATCCAGACTCTTACTGTTGTGCTAATGACCATGGGCTGTAAACTCTTTTGTAGCTTGTAGAACTCTTAACCTTCAGTATTTGCTTGAACAGCAGTTTTCATGCAAACTGTTTACTCACCTGCTATTGGCATAGACAACAGTTGACAGACATCTTGGAAGAGACATTCTCCCAGCTTTCAGGACATTTGTATCTAATTTTATCTGTATTTACTAAGTCAGGTGTGATGCTGTTTTTTCATACTGGTTCTAGATCTTTTCCCCTGTCTGTGATGGAGGAGAAAAACGTCTGTATCCAAGTATACCAGCTTGCACTTGATCTGGAATGTAATGGTGGAAGAATCAAGTTTAATTAGTTGTTTAAAGGGGTTTTTTTTGTTACTAATACTAATTCGGAGTGATGGATGGTTTACAAAAGTCACAGAATGCAAGATAACTTTTTTTTCTCACAGCTTTTCCCTTGAAATGTCCAGGCTTAGATGTTGGTGTTTTTAAAATTTTAGCCCAGTGGTACTTCCTAAGTGTAAAGTATTTCAGATGGGTACAGCTAGTAATACTGAAATGAACCATAAAATAGTTTTCAGATCATGTTTCAACTTACTAGTATAAAATTATTTCATTACAGTCCTTCATTACAATTTGAAGCTGCATGGGCATTGACTAACATAGCATCAGGCACTTCTGCACAGACTCAAGCTGTTGTACAGTCCAGTAAGTATTACAAATTTGGTTTTTTTGGGGAGGAGGCAGTGGGGGTTGATATTGTGGGAAATACAAAAAGAAGTATTTGGATAACGAATGCCGTTTCTTATCAATACCCTTAAAGTAATAAATACATGTTTGGCTTAAAGATTTATCAAAGATTTGTGAAAGATTTCTATATTTGCTCTTAAACATTAATCTGGTTGTCACTAACAATTAATGTTAAGGATCCCAGACAGGATTTTCCCATAAAGAGGATAGAGAATGACAGATGATAAAATAACTATGACAAAAATCTTAGTCCTTTCTCATTCTCAGTTTGATTACTGAAATCATGTACCACTAATTGCACCATGGCTAACACTTAAGTTAGGAATTAATTCTTTCTATCTCAGAGGTATGTTCATAAATCTTATTAAAGTTGTTAAATACATACAGTTATGTAAGGTTGCACATTTAAATATATTGTTAAGAAAATTACCATCCTTTCCTTGTCTGTATGATGAGTATCTCCTGTACACACAAATTTGTTGTGCTGCTTTCATTTCTTGTTTAACCAGACATTGAGAAAGGAAAGAAACTCCGGAGTTAATTGAAGATAAATTAATCAAATAGATTTTTCAGGATTATATGTATAGCTTTTATGGATCATCATACTTATCTTAAAACAATCACCTTTATGCTAAATACAATATGTTGTCATTAAACAGTAGATTATAGATAAGGAAATATATAATAAACTGTCTTTACTTACTCATATTCTGATTTTTGTATGGAAAAATGGTGACTTATTTATTTGATTTTTTTTTAAAGTGTATGAACCTGCCTTTCAAATGAAAATGCTGGTTTGCATGGTTTCATGGCTAATAAAATAATTCATTAATTATTACATTCTGCATAGTTTAGATATTTGAGCAATGGAATAATAATAATAATAATTATTATTATTATTATTATTTATTAACCAAAATAAGCTTTGGATAAAATGATCTTACCAAAATGAGCTTTGGATAAAAATCCAAAAGCTTAAAAAAAAAATTCAATATCTTGAATTTGTTTCAAAAATTCCTGATGTGATTTGGGTACCTCTGTTTTGAGATTGCTTTTCTGGTGTCTAAGTACCTTTGAAAATCTACTCCCAGGTTTTTTCTTCTTTCTCAACTTGTTCATTGGTTAGTCATTGTTTTCTTTTTCGTGTCCCACAGTGTTATCCTGTTTGAATGAATCTAACAGAAAGGATGTTTATAGTATTTGCTTTGCAGGAAAAAATCTGGAAGAAATGTCCAAGTAAAAATTAAAAGTAGAATAAAAGTATGTACAGCACAACTAAAAGCATTGTTGTCACCTGAACAATTACTAGAAGTTCGTGCTGGGACATGTCTCCCAAAATCTGTTTAGTTAATGCTTGAAAAGAAGAAAATGTACTGAAATGACTTCAGAGAATCAGAAAGCATTTTACTCATGAAGAGAAAATGGATGAAGTTTAGTCTAAAAGTCTCGCTGCTTTGAGTGGGAGATGACTAAGGGAAAACAGTCTCCCATCTCTTCTCCCTTTAGATAAGGAATGGTTTGAGGAAACAAAGCAATAGACCCTTGCAGCTACAGAAGAGGTTGGTGCAGCCTTAATACAAAAGGAAGCAGCCTCCTGCAGTCAGGAGAGACAGATGGTACTTGGAAGGCCCAGCGAAAGAGGAGAAGTACTATATGCACAGAATAGCTCTTGGCAGGAGCCAGTTTGGAGCAGGAGTAATTAATCTTTTGAGAGTGGTAGGTCAGATAACCTCAACTCATGCTCTCTCAGGTTGTCCTCCTGCCTGAGTGCTGTTATAAAATAACTTCATTCCTGGTTTTGACAGCATACCAGGTTTGCAATCTAATATAAACTACATATTTGACCCTCTTCTCTGAAATATGTTGAATGCATCTATGGCTGAATTGTAATCTCAGTAATTGCTGAGAAGGAAGCTAAAATATTCCACTTGAGCTAATGGAAGTGGGATGATTGTTACAAGAGTGAGTGTTCTTAAGCAACAGTGTGTTGCTGTCCCTGCTAGCTTGTCAGTTATAGGCAATGGCTGAATCACTCATCTGGGCTGGGGAAGGAATTTTAGGTTGTTTCTATTCTTCATCACTCTGTATTTTTCAGGAAAATACATCAGAGTTTTTTGGCTTATTATCACGTTACATTATCAACACAATATTGATTCATAGTTGCTCACAAACTGTGTTGCACTTCTAAAAAATTTCTGAAGCTATTTCTGCAAGAAAAAATACTCTCTGGCAGTATATAAATTGATCTAGTTTATTCAGACTATAGGATGAGTATGATCATATATAGATGTAAAAAAAATTGCTGCAAGAATTACTGTCTTTTCAAACAGTATGGGTTGTCTGAAGGAAAACAGTGCATGGGAATAGTAGTGGGATGGTTTCTTAGCTCTATGGAATACATTTAATTCCATAGAGAGTGATATCTAAAATCAATACCACTTCCTTAATTTGGTGTGTTGCTGGCATTATATAAGAGCAAATTAGAATATGTCTTGGGACTGGCAGATGGACATAAATCTTCGCTGCATATGGAAACTAACTATAGCCACCTCTTGGGAGGAAACTTTTTTTCTTATAATCAAAATATGAAGCACGTTTGCACAAGTAGGCATGTCATTCTGCTTGGTATGTGTTGTGATCCTGGATAACTGGAAAATCTGAATTACCAGGATATGAAACCTCACACCTTCATACTTGAGGGTCTGCCTATCACTTTGAGAAATATGGGAAAATGTCTAAATGTGGGAAGCATTGTTGTTAAATCATTCTATTCTCGTCTATTTTTCCTTTCTCTAGATATATATAGAAATGTTTAACTGAGGTTTTATGCACCCTTCATAAAAAAACAGGTATAAGGCATAGTGGAGAATGTGTTTTGTTTAAAGCAGTGAAAATGTGGCTCATATACCAAGATCCGATATTAAACAAATCCAATCTTTGCATTCTGCAGATGCAGTACCCCTCTTCTTGAGACTACTTCATTCACCACATCAGAATGTTTGTGAGCAAGCTGTCTGGGCTCTCGGAAATATTATAGGTAACTTGTTTTTTGTTTTAATGATTTGAATTCAGGGAGCATTTCATTTTAGAACTTGACTTTTTGAGCATTGGCATTATCATAAGAGACTATGTTTCCTCTTAATTCTGTGTCTTGACAATGATTTTTAAAAAACACATAACGCGGCCAGAATTACATATGTACCTCCTGATTTTTTTCTAAATAATAGTATCACCTGCTATGCAAAATAATAACAGGATAAATTTTGTGTTTCCTAAAATATACATACATGACTGTACGTATGTATATTTAATTAAATATGACTTTTTAGTAGTAGACTATTGGTGAGGAAACATAGAATTTCAGTATCCCAACATGTCATTGCATACATTTCAAGATTTTCCATTTTTAATGTAATTTCTTTTGCAACAATTTTCATTTCCGTAGGTGATGGTCCTCAGTGTAGAGATTATGTCATATCACTGGGAGTTGTCAAACCTCTTCTGTCCTTCATCAATCCCTCCATTCCCATCACCTTCCTTCGGAACGTCACATGGGTCATTGTAAATCTCTGCAGGAATAAGGACCCCCCACCGCCTATGGAGACAGTTCAGGAGGTAAATAAAGAATTATGAGATAGATAATGTTTTATACTCTGGGCTAGAGGCCAAATGTTTGACATTGTCATACTATGAATTTCTGCATGTTTTTTGTCACTGCACATGTGACTGCACTGTGTTGTATCACTTACCAGTTGTTAGATGAAATAATTTGACCAATTTGGTGGTTCTGGCTACAGCTGTAATAAAGGTATTTGTAATGTCTGAAACTGAGTAAGACTAAAGTGATGAGCAATACAACAAAAAATTAACACACTAGAAAGCATTAATATACTCAGCATTACATGTTTTCACAAAAAAAAAGGCTACAAATGTGATTCTATGTAGAAGAATTCAAATGTAATTATTTTCAGCAAGAGGAAATGTACGTAAACTATTGCATGTAGCATGGTTTGTGTTTCAACTTGGTGTGAACTTGCAGTCAATGCCAAGTCTCAACCTGAGCAGAAATCCTGAAAATCCTTTTAAACTGATGAACAGAGCAAATGCTCCATTGATAGGGTAGGCATAGTAGTAAAATTGAGCTCTTTGACTAGAACTGTAGTTGTAAGTAAAGTTCTTGATTTGAAGATAAATTCGAAAGTGTAGGCATAGTTTTGAAGCCATGTCAAGTATATTACTGTTAACAACTAAACTTCAATGAAATTTTTAAAGTGAAGCAGAGAAATAGGGGAACTTTTACAAGTTATGCTTTACTAAATAAAACACTCTGTTCTAAGCAGTTTTGTTACAGCCCAGTTTTATATTTTCTCTGTATGTGATTATAAAAAATTAAACTTAAATCCAAGAGGTTTATATATTGATATTAGGCTAATAATTTTTATTGTGTGCGATAGCAAACTTTAAAAATAGCAGCGGGGTGTCTTATCTCTGTTATTTGCTTGTTTTCCCTCAAAATAGTCTTAATTCTCTGTTTGGAATATAGTACTGTCTCATATTCTCACAAATTTGAAATATAATACACATATTTTTATACATACTTTGAGAGCAGGACCAGCTGCTGGGAGGTATGTCATTACAATATCCTAAAGCAGACTCAAGCTAAGCTTTGTGATTGCAGTACTTGGATTCATAATTTTACCATCAATTTTGTTCTACTATAATGACTGATGAACTTCTTTTCAGATTTTGCCAGCATTGTGTGTTCTCATTTACCATACAGATATAAACGTAAGTAATTTCTAAAGTTTTAGATATTTAGATTCTTTGTTTTCTCCAGAAAGATAATGCTGCAGGATTGTGTTAAAGTAGTAAACTTGAGTTTGTGTGCTAATTTATGTATAATTAAGTCATAAATGCACAATTAAATATGAAGACTCATGTAATTGTAGTCATTCAGAGCACGAAAAAGAAAGTGCAAATACCATTTCTGAAATGCCTTTTGTAAAAGATGGCATTTTTTTATCTTGTACATTTGAAATACCTTTTAAAAATCCTATCTTGTGGAATCGAGCACTAGAAAATTAAAGTGCCAGCTTTATCATCAGCTGCACTTTAATTCTGCCCCAGTCTATAATTTTCCATAGATGATATGTAATGTATGTATAAAAAAAATTAGGTGTAATTGTGTATATCAGTCCAGTCAAATATTGTGATCATAAGGGTAAATCTGACTTCTGTAACCTGTTGGGTGCCTGACTTTGCAACGTTTAGCTAAAGAAATCACATGAAAATATATTTAAATAAACAACAATAAACTATTGTTTTGTGGCACCTTTGACAACCTTCATGTTTTTAATACTAAACCTTCAGTACTTCCCACATTCCTGATTCATGAGTTTACCTGGTTTTTTCCAAGTTATGTCCTAGGGGGTGGACTTACCTCATGAAGCCTTATACATTGGGACTTCAGAACAAAGATCTGTGTAACTGAGGGATACTGAGCTGCTTTTCTCCTCCTTCTCCTATCAGGACTTTGTAATCCCCACAGTGATCCTTTAGTTTAGGGAAGAAGGAATTGAACCCTTGTGTTGGGTTTGGGGATAAAATAAAGCATAAAATTGGTGGGATTGTCATTTGTTAGTTCAACGCTGTAGTAGTGGTGTTTCTGCTGCTTTTTTAATGGTGAAGTGGGTTTGTCTCCACAAAATATTTGTACAGTTTAATCGGGGATTTTGCCAGGGTTTTCCCAGTGTAAAGTGAGTGGGAGACAGCACATGGTGACTTTTCAATGCGTAATTTGGACAAAGCTGAAAGGAATTAATTGCAAAACCAAATGTACTTCTAACCTGTAGGCTCCTTTTCCCTGCCAAATTTTAAAGTTTTGCAAGCAGTGATTGTATGAGAGCTGATTGATGTAGGTATGAGACTGTGATGCCAGGTTTTGACTGATCCTCAATTAGGGTGTCTGTCATTTTGATCCTGAGAGTCAGGTGCTAGTTTGGAGGTACCAGTGTGGTCCCAGCCTCTCTGTACTGGAGCAGCAAACCTATCTTTGGAGATGAGGCAGTGATGCAGGTAGGTCAGCCCACAGTCCCGTGAGCGCTTCTGGCGGCTGCCGCTCTCGTCACCAACAGGGCTGCGGGGCAGCAAACTGGTGAGGCACCATCTCTCACTGCTTCTGCTGCCACGGCGGCTCCACTGCAGCACGTTCCGCTGTCCCTGCAGCACAGGAGGTGAGGGCAGCAGCAGGCTGTGGCAGGAAAGCCTGTGGGCTGTGCTGGCTGCCATCCAGAGCTCAGTGGAAGCAGCCTGTGGGTCAGGACTGGAAAGTCCTTCCTGTGTTCTAGTACTGCGGTATTCAGCTATTCTCGTAGCTGGAAATTTTAAATGGGTATTTGTTTTAAAAGTAGACTAGGTCTAGGTACCTCAACAGGTGATGTCCTTAGTGGGGTCCAGATTTCTTTTCCTGCGGTTCCTAACATCATCTCTGTGTGATGTGATGTGATACTCCTCTTTCTGCTGGCTTTGTTTCTGCTTCAGGTTCTGCCTTTCAATGACTAACTTTTGTACCTTTTTATTTTTAAGGGCTTTCTAATCATCCTTACCAAGTCATCAGTGACTTTTTTTTCCTTTTAAGATTCTCAAATGACCCTGCATGATAGGCATTTCTCTGTGGGTTTTGCTTTGCTTGAACACTTCAACAGTTGCCACATTACAATAGTTGCTAGTCCTTTAGTTGGTATAAGAACTCCTTTCCTTTGCTGTGTTTTTTATTCTTAATATGAAGACAGGAAAAGGCATACATTCAGAATTGTTTGCAGTTTCACTTCAGAACTGCACTATGGATCAGAAATGCTAAGGTGTCGTATTAGAGACTTAAGGGAGTTTATGTATTCCATAATCATAAGATAGCACAGCTAACAAATTACAGCAGTGCTAAGGAGGCTGTTGGTATTTTCTTCAGAAAGTTCCTAGCACAACTACTTACCTGAGCTGGTTGTCTGTCTTGGAAATGCAAATCAAGCCCAACAGTTTACCTTTGTGAGATGATGTATGCTGTCCCTTTATGCACCAAAATGTAGTATTTCATTAAAAAGGAATTTGAGAGGACATACAGAAATTACTCTAATGGAACAAATGGCCCTGGTTTTCATAGTTGTACATAATAATCTAACATTTTACTGATTAGGTCTCATAATCATGTTTTAAGTTTTTCCTATAACTAAATTGCATGTTTTTCCCCTCTCCACCCCCAGATAAGTGGCATGTTGTTCACTAAATTAAGCCTTGGTTATACGGATTTTTCTGTTCAACATGTAAACCATGTTCTCTCCAATTTGTAGATTCTTGTGGACACTGTTTGGGCTTTGTCCTACTTAACAGATGGTGGAAATGAACAGATACAAATGGTGATTGATTCGGGAGTTGTACCTTTTCTAGTTCCCCTTCTGAGTCATCAGGAGGTTAAAGTTCAAGTAAGTCTGATTCAGTTGTGTTTGAATAGTCCTTTCTATGCTGTTTGCTTAAAAAATGTGCCTTACAGTATTTATTAGTGGAGTTAGTGAGATGAACATTTATAGCTACATTTTGTGCATGTAAAACTGAAGAAAAAATGTTACCTACACTGGGGGAAAATAATATTAAAAAGAAAGAAAACTCAAGCAAAATAGTACTAACACAGTTTTAAGTAAAGTGACCGGTTAAACATTAACTTTCGTTGTGTGATTACCAGAGGTGCCTTCTTTTTGTAGTCCTAAAATATTTATTGACAGATTTTATGTTTTCCAGAAGTCAAGTAATATGCACTCTTTCTGTTGCTGCATACATGGTTGTGCATATTCTATCTGAATAGCTCATGGAAATCAGTATTTTGGAACCTTTAGAGTATTGAAATATTTGCAAATGCTGAGTCCTTTTAGTAAATTTGTAATTAGCTGTGAAAGGTTAACTGAGCTTACTTGATTAATTTCAAAGACAATGGGAAACTAAAAGTTAGTTAATGCGTGCTGGGTTTTTTATGAACCATCCACTGTAATACGGAGCTCTTTTGTGTACCTGCATTTGACATGTTTGTTTAGTTTGTACTTTGGATGAGATTTGGCTGTCTTGAAATTTGTCAGACTAGTTCACTTGATGAAAGAAGTCTTTCCAGTATTCTGTCACTTGTAAAGCATTCACTGACCAACACATAAAGATGTAAAGTCCATTTCTGAAAGTCACCTGACATTCAGTAAGTAGTTGTGAGGTTTTGAATGCTCTAGTGGGGAGCTGAATGGAGAAATGAGCAACCTCAGCAGACATAGAGCCTAGAAACTGTTATTAGAATTGTAACACAGATCAGGTACATGATGAATTAACCTTCTAAGGTTTTAATATTCTTTTAATTCCTAATCTTTGCACTTTTTGAGTTGAGCTGCAGTGCATTTATTCTGTGATGTACTGTGTCTTTTGATTAAACAGTACCCATTTTTCTGATGTAGCTCAGAGGATGAAGTGCTAAATTGTATTTTGCAAAGTGTTTTTATAAAGAGACATCTTAAAACTTATCTTTGTTATAGCATAAGTAACAGCAATGTCTTTAACATGCAATTTTTTTTCCTTCCCACTTTGGATATTCAGACAGCAGCACTGAGAGCAGTAGGCAACATAGTAACTGGTACTGATGAACAGACACAAGTTGTTCTCAATTGTGATGTTTTGTCTTATTTCCCACATCTCCTGACGCATCCAAAAGAGAAGATAAACAAGGTATGATTTGCTTCTTCCTAATTTAGCTTTTCTTTTTTTAAGAAATAAAACAGTGGAAATTACAGAAGAATTTTCTACAGCTGTTATTACCAGCAATTTTGTATAAAGATGCAGCCTTTAAGGCTGGTGCTTAATTAGGACTGAAACCAAACATCCATAGTGAGTATCTGTGCATTGGTGTTGATGCCTCATGCTTTCTGGGAGGACTGAAGGGTTTTGGTTTGGAGTGTGATACTTTCTATTTTCATTTGCAAAGTGAGTAACTGGCTAACTTAAATTACAGTTCTTCATAGTTTTGGTTGAGTCCAGTGAGTTGCATAAGACTGATCCAGTTTTCCCACTCCACCTTTTCATAGTGAAGTTTGTTCTCTTGTTCATTTTCCTCAAGGAAGGAGGGTGTATCACTGTTCTTTCCTGAAAATTGTCTCTGCATTTCATCTCTTTCCTTTTGGCAGAAATAAATTCACTGCTGCAAGGATTGGGTGGAATAGGGAGAGTTTGATAAAAGTGATCAGTGCCTTGTTTTCCAGAACTGTATTTCATGTGACTTGCTTTTTTTCAGTCACTGTGCCATCTTCCATTGCAAAGATGGTCTGGCTGAGGAGAGGGCTTTTTTGTTTAGATTATCTGGTTCCTTCATATAGTGTATTGAGGAGAAATCTATTTGTGAGGAATCTCTGTTTCTTCACGCCCTGTCAGCTGTGAAGATCTCTGAATAAGTTATCTTTGACAGTCAAACTGATGTGATTTATTTTTGCCTGCCCTTTTAGCTTTTACAAAAGAATGATGAAGAGCTCTTTTGAATGCCAAGGAATTATTTTTGTACAAGAGATGTCCAGAAATGCTTTGAGTTTTGTTTCAAGTCTATATTGTGAGAGGCAAATAGAAATAAAAGCAAGATACACATCTCTAAAAAAGTGGGAACCCATGTTTTTTTCCTGCAGTGCTTCATAATTGCCTGTTTGCCACATCTTTTATTTAAGATTGGAGTCTTTTAAAGTTGTTCTGGATTGACAAGTATCCCTCTTTGTAACTGGGAATTTGTAACTGCCATGAGATAGCTGGTAGCTATGTGGATGAACCTCCTGAAGGAGTGACTGCTGAGCAAAGTCACAGGACAGAGTGTCCTGTGTGATATTTGAACGAACTGTGTGGAGACCATGTTACACTAAGAAAATGGGAGGTGGAGTCTTCCTTTTATCATAACAGAAAGCTACTGAGCTGTCAGTAGTAGGATTACAGAATAGGTCCTTTTTTTATGATGCTTTGTCAGTTTTCCTATTTTCCTTGCAAAACTGATTGCAAGTTAAATGCTTGTCTGTGACTCCAGCAGTGCAAAGTGGATATAAGGTTTGCATCAGTATTACTCCTGAGGTATGGAGACACTCCTTGTGTGGCCCTGTGAATCAATCATATTAATTTTACAGTGATACCCTGTTGTGTTTCACAGTGCAATAAAAGTTTGTTTGCTAGGAGTGCTACTGAGGAGGCAGCCTGTTTAGTGCTTGCTCATGGTATGATTTTAGGTTTTGAGGTGGTTAGGTTTGGTTGAGTTCTTTTTTTTGTGTGCTGACTAGTTTTTAAAAGTGTTTTGCTTTTTTGCTTTATCCCATTGTAGGAAGCAGTTTGGTTCCTTTCCAATATCACAGCAGGAAACCAGCAACAAGTTCAGGCTGTAATAGATGCTGGGCTAATCCCCATGATCATACACCAGCTGGCTAAGGTCAGTCAAGCTATCAACTATGCAAGTTGTCATCCTCTTTTTATAAATCTGACATGAGGAGTTTGTGATTTTTAATAAGTTTGACAGATGTTTCCATGCTGATTTTAATGAGCTATTATTTTTTTTTTTTTCAGGGGGACTTCGGGACACAAAAGGAAGCTGCTTGGGCAATTAGCAATTTGACAATAAGTGGGAGAAAAGATCAGGTATGTGTAGTGGGATTTCAAGCTGTCACTAAAATGTTGCACATGCAGCCATTTGTGTAAGAAGCACAATGTTGAAAGCTTTTTTTTTTTGTTTTTAATTATTTAGGTTGAATACCTTGTACAGCAAAATGTAATCCCACCGTTCTGCAATCTACTCTCAGTAAAGGATTCTCAAGTGGTACAGGTGGTGCTGGATGGCCTGAAAAACATCCTGATAATGGCTGGTGATGAGGCTAGCACAATAGCTGAAATTATAGAAGAGTGTGGAGGTAAGAGCTTACTAGACTTTTAAAAAAATTAATTTGCTGGATGTTGTTCTGTCTTCCCCTTGCTGCTGTTGATGTTTACTGCAGTGTTGTTTACCATGGGCTATTTGAGTAAACAAGGGAGGCTTGTAATGAGAGACATTACTTTTTTTCCTGTTTAGTTCAGTTTGGAGATGGCTGTGTAGAGGCAATTGTTGAAGGAGCTTTCTGTAGCTTAGGTATTTTTAGGTTTCAATGAGAATTGTACTTCTTTTCATTTGATAATTGCACATACTTTGTCCTGTTGTAAAACACACAATTCTTGCTCTAGTTCATTGCCTTGGAAGCAGTTCTAGGATCATAATTTCATTACAGACCAAAGCTGGATGAGGAGTCTTTTGATATTACAGTCCAAGTTGTAACATATACTAATTAATGTGTTATAGTAAAGAGATACTGAAGAACATAATGCACTGGAAGCTTTTCCCTTGTGTTACTCCATATCCGGTTTGAAAATGGGACTAGCTGCTTTGTCACCCTTGCTCTTTTAAACTTACAGGCAACACACAAATGTACCCACTTCTTTTTGGTGATACATAGAAAGCACAATGCCTAAACCAAAAGTCATGTAGTAGACAGAAGTTTTAAGAAATAGAGTTTTATCTAAACAAAGAGAAGACTCCATTATCCATTGTTCACAAGATGGAATATTCCCTGGCATGTAAAGTTCACAAACTACTTCTCTTTCCTCTTAGAGACAATGATAGCTGCTGTGTAGATCGTGTTTTCAAGCAGAGCTACACCTTTTCTAGTCTGTTTCAGTAGTAATATTTAATAATTTTTGTTATTTTTTTAAAGCAGGCAGTAACTCTGGTTTAATCTTACAAAACTCCTCTCCATTTCCTTTTATTCAGGGTTAGAGAAAATCGAAGCCTTGCAACAGCATGAGAATGAAGACATTTATAAACTAGCATTTGAAATTATAGATCAGTATTTCTCTGGTGATGATGTAAGTATGCTGAAGATGGAAGAGTATATGCACTGTGCTGTTAGCTTAGTAACTACATTGTCACTGTTCCTCAGTTCCAGTGGTCCTGAACATACATTATCTTCAAAGTCAGTTTTCCTGGTCCTTGTTCAGTACAGTTTCCCTCAATTTGAAGTCTTTGAAGTGTTTCTCAATACTAGGACTTCTATTCAGCAAAATCAAGAGGACTACTCTAGTTTTGCTAACAAATTGATTGATGCTGACTTAATTTGTCACATTGACATGTAATTACTTGTGATTAGAATCTAAACATTTCTCTGGCTCTCCTTTTTATTTTCTCATACATCAGTCTTTGGAAGGGGAAGCAGATCCTTAGTTTCAGATAAATTTTTGTATTTCACCTCTATATTTGCTCAGTCTGGATTCTGCAGTGAAAAGAGTCATCAAAACTGTTAACACTTTCTGCAGCTGATTGTTGCCATCCAATATTTTGTTGCACCCAGATTAGGTATTTTGACCCTCTGGTTCCAACTGCTCCTGCTACTGGCTGCTTTGAGTTCCTGAGGAGTGCTTCAACATGCAATTCGAAGACAAATTATCTTTTCTAGGCCGTCTGTAGTTCTGCAGCCTAGCAGAACTATGTTTCCAGTTCTTCTCTTAAATTGAACTCTCCAAATGCCAGCTCTAACTTCAGGACTCAATAATCTTCAATTCATGGGCCCATCATGTGACTGGGAAGTTAGTCAATAGACTTTAAGATAGGTGAAAAGTTCCCTATGCCTCTAGTGATTCTGTGAGCAATGTCTTAGAGTCTCCATAGAGACTCTGAGACTTCTGTATCTAGCTGAAGAACACAGTCTGGTTGGTATGGGTGGAAAAATAACCCTGCTGAGGTTCGTACTCCCTTTTGTGAATTTATTTTTCACATTAACACAATTTAATCTATGCCTGATGGGCTGAATCTGCCTCCTTTACTGAAGAGAAGGACTTTCCTTCAGATTATTATACTGTTACTGTGTTTTCTGGAGCTTCTGAAACTTAAAATTGTAGAAATTCCATGATGGCTCCAGGGAGATGAGATTGGTTATGTTATCCTGATTGGCAGTGTTAAGATGGACTGTCCAGGAGTATTCTTACCTTCTGTCACTTCAGGATCTTCTGTATTCTCATGAGATGTTGCTGGCTGCTCAATGTCCTTTCATTGCTAATCCCATCTGCTCCTTTGCTGAGCCCTATAAGGGCACAGCTTGTACTTTAGGAGCAGCACTAAGAGCTTCCTGACTTCAGTTTCTTGTGTTAAAGACAGGGGAGCTTAGGTGGGGTTACTTTGTAGTACCCCTGCAGAAGGCAGAAGTGCTAATTTATCACTAATTTTGTGCAGCATTCTGAAACCAGACTCAGTCTTCATGTGAGCATGACGTGCAGATTGTTGCTGTCACCAAAGGCCTCAATCTCTTCCCCCCAGTTTAGACAGTGTCACCCCAAGTAAAGAGAAAGATTTTAGGTGAGTCAGTTCTAATGTGTGCACTGCTGCAAGGGAGGTCTCAGAAAGCTGCTCAGACCCCCACACAAGGGTTCTATCCTGCTTCAGAATGACACACAGTCTCAAATGAGGCTCAGAGAACAGGTGCAGCTGGTGATTTGCAGGAGGATGGGTAGGGTTTAAGTCGTGCATTTTGTTGCTACCGACCATGTTATTTGCTATTCCTTGAGACGGCAAATACCTAAATTCTAACAGCTCTGAGGAAGCTGGATGAAGTTGGCTGCTGATTCCTTTCACTCTGTATCCAGAGAGCAATGAAGTACTTCTGGTTTAAAACCAAATTCAGATTGTGCATATGAGACCTATATAAAACTGCTCTGAAATGAGTAGTTCTAAATCCTTCAAATTCTGATAGGAGATACTAAGAACTCTTTTAAGCTTTATAAAAGTATTTCTATCAGCTGCTGATAAAAAAATATTTTCATGTTGAAAGAAAATGGGAGAAAGTACAAAACTAATTTTGGAATCCACAAGTAGTGATTAGCCAACTCCACAAGTACTAAAAATTGGCACTGAAAATTAAACTGCACAGCTAAAATAGTAACTGCTTTAACCAAACAGCAGCACTGTCCCTAACCATTACAGTTTTCTGTTTCCCTGATGGTATTAGAACAGAGTTGGTGTGTTGTTCTCTTCAAACATATTTGAGGAATTGAATTGGAAAAACAGATCTAATTTTATTGCAATAATATTTAAAAAAAAAATTTGTGGCTTTCTTCTCTATGTACCCAGTTGTGCAGGGAATCGGTCTCTCATGTGTTTCTGTTGTTGTGTTTTGTAGATCGATGAAGACCCCAGCCTCATTCCTGAAGCCACTCAAGGAGGTACTTACAACTTTGACCCAACGGCCAACCTTCAAACAAAAGAATTTAATTTTTAAGTTCAGAAAAAGTGCAGCTTCTCTTGTCCCACACCAGTACGAAGCACCACCAGATGGCTACCAAGTGAAGAAACAAAAGGCTCCAAGACACACATGCCTCTTCGTTTTGATGCTTCTAAAGCAAGCCATGTATTGGTCACTTTGCAGTTGCCAAACATCACTATCACATGGACTATAAATGCATATGCATGATCTCTTGAACTGTTTCAGAATTCTTTTTAACAGTCCCAACTACCTTTTTTTGCCTTTTTCCTGGTGCCACATGCTGAAAACCGCAATCTGCAGTTTTGTTAAGAATATTCCATAGTGGTGGCACGTTGGCTTTCCACGGAAAAGTAGCTTCTTTGGAAAATGGTGCGCTGTGGATCAAGACACTTTGGTATGATGCATACATTTTGGAAGACTTTACAGGGGCCCAGTTTGCTCTGAGCCTCCATCATCGTCCTCCACAAACATATTTTCATAAACTTTATGTGGAAGAATAGATTCAAAAATGCAAGCCAAATGAATTTCATTGGTGAAACTGAAATAAAAGTAACTTATAAAAACACAACACTTGGCAATTGATTAAACACTTAAGTTTAAAACAAATGAAAAAACTACTTCAGCTATCAGTAATTGATGTGTGTTCATTAACTGCCTCAGAAACCAGGGTTGGAGAATGAACTGTAGATTTGGACTGGTAAAGCTTTTGCCATTATACCTAATTTTTGAGAACAGCGAGCCCTATTTGACCACTCACTTCAGCCTGTGTGTTCCTGCTGTTTTGAAGTAATCAAATGCTGTGCATGGTATTTTACCTGAGCTACAACCTGTTATGGACTTGAACTTCTGTTTAAGCTGAAAGCAAGAATCCCAGACTGTAGAAAAAAAATTCTGTCCAAAAATGTATTAGTTAAAAAGAATCTTGCTTTCAACTTTCAGTAGTCATTATCTTCTGTTTTAAATTGATAATTGGATATGGTTGATTTATATTGGGTTTAAACTGTGGAGCTTTCATGTTTACTGTAATTTAGTCTTAAAATATTTTTTACTTAGTAACCAGTGCTTATGATGATGTGGTTGGCAACAAACCAGCAACTACTTAGAAGCGTCATAAAAGCTTCATTCTTGGAGTATTGGAAGAGTAATTCAGAAGTTAGTCTCAAATCTTATTCATGTGATTAAAAACATACAAACTGGTTGATGTGTGAGGCTGTATGGAAGCTGCCATTACTCAGCATAAACCTGATGTGCAGCGCACATTAAATAACTTTATATAAGGTATGTGAAGTCCTTGCTCTTGGAAAATCGCCTGACCCAGTCACTTTCAAAGGGATTTTGGTATTGCTGGGGCGAAGATCGGTAATTTTGAAATTCTGTAAGCTATCACACAAACTGGTTTTGTTGCTGTTGTTTACTGGGTGTAATTTCCCAATGCATTGATGTGAAGGGATAGAAAAATCTAAACTAATTTAGTTATTGGATGTGGGTTGTATTTACTGTGATGAAGATAAGGACAGATGCCATCAGAGCTTTGTGGATCAGCTGTTTTTCCACTGATGAACAACACATAGCAGGTGTGCATTCATTAAATATATATCTGCCAAGGTGGAGCCACTTTAAAGAGTGAGTTGTCTTGTATCTCAGCTGGATACAAGCGTATGTTTAAACTGCAAGATTTTTACTTGCTAGATAATCTGTTTTAATATAGTGGTTTGGCCTCTGATTATTTATAGGTTTTATAAATTTTAGAATCAATTTCTCTTTAAGGTGGCTCAGATTTTTCAACTCTTGTGCACATAAAATTGAGTTGAAGTTCATTGTGCCTTTTTTCTTTTCCCAGAAGTTGAGTTGAAGCTTCATATGGTAACTGCATCCTGTTCACACACTATAGTCTAAAATCTTGAAACTGTGTGGTGTTCGCTAAAAAACTAAACAATAAAAAGTCAAAGTTAGGTAAGGTCACAAAGTTTTTGTGAAATTAGAGTTCCAGCAGATGTTATTGTGAACAAATTTTTCCCCCCTTCTAATTCAGTCTAGTCTCCTTTATGCCATATAGACTGATGCATACCCAGTTCAGCCTACACTCACTGTTACTCTAGAGATTACCTACAAATTGATACTGAAACAAGTTTTCCTCTACTGTAAAGATTGGATCCTTTTCTTGCACTCAATGCATTACAGTAAAAGTGAACATCAGAGAACTGGGTAAGGCAGGACAAAGTGCTTGCTCAGTTCTTTCTGCTGTGACCTTATCAGCTTTTGATTGGGATTGCACCATTTCATAGTTAATAAAGGAAACAAAGTATATTGCTGCACTTTTACGTTTTCAGAACAGTGTTTAAAATTGCATTGTTTTTATTATTTTTTTAAACTATCAGTTAAAATAGACTAAAACGTTCTTTCAAAGAGGCATCTAAATGTGTTCCTAATTTTGTATATGGGCTTAGGTTTTGTAACCAATAAAAAGCTGCTATCAAATACTATAAAAAACATTCAAGAACTTATTTTGAAGGTTATGGAACTGCTTAGTCTTCATGGATTGACTTAGGGGTTTTTGTCTTTGACTAGATATTAGTTAGCAGAACTCCGCATCAAAGTTTGAAGTATGTTACAAGTATGAATAAAGTAAGCTAATGCAGTCATCTCTGAAACTTTGGATACGGAGTTTTATACTTTGTATGGAGATGTTTCCCAAGTGTGTACAGGGGGCTGTGCGAGGTGGGCTGCAGCTGCTCCATGTAATTATTGAAATTGTGACTTCAGTTCTAAGGCTTGAAGGTGGACCAAGAGTGTCAAGGAATTTCCACAGTTGCCTTCTACCTCCACAAACGTCCTTTCAAGGCTCCTGGTGCGAGGCTGATTGGTGGCTCAGCACTAATGTAAGCTCAGGATGGTGCTGCCCAGTGTGGGTTGGGAGGGAGCGTGCACCAAAACTGGCCTTGGGCTGGACAGCCTTTCACAGCCAGCACCCCTCCTCCCGGCACAAGTGACCCCACTGGGGTGCTGCTTGGGACCAGCTGGGAACCGTCAGAGACTTGCATTGTCCAGCAGCCTCCTAATTAGCACAGTCCTGCTTTAATTATGGTATAGCACCAGTGGGAGGAGACCACTTGAACTGTTTGAAAGGTGCCTGTGACTGCAACTGTCACTTTGCCATCCTTTCTCTGTATCAGTCACTGAGTCACCTGGAAAAACCCTGTCCCCGTGGGTGGGAGATGGAGATGAGCTACCAGTGCTGTATTTAAATCTTGACAAATGCTTGTCCATGGGGATATGGAGGACAACGATTTCACAAGACCCTAATTCCCATTTCCAAAAGCTGTTTAATCCCTTTGGTTCCTTCAGCGTTCAGTTGACAAACTGAACTGTGTTGGGTTTTTGCAACCTGTTAATCATCCTCTAGATCCTGCCTAGAGGACTTGAAAGACACTACATTGGAATAAGTAATGCATTAATTTAAGACATGTCTTATTTAGAAAGAGTAAAACCTAGATGATATCTTAATGTTCCCCATACTGCTAAAAATGCAGAGACTTCCACTTTTTTGTTTGCTTGATCTACCAAACAGAGAAATGAGTAAGAAAATCCACTGTCAGGCAGATTTTTAATTGATTTCTTTTTAATCTCAGTGAACTGAATGATAGTTGAGGCCCACTTTGTTATTCTGCTCTTCTCTAATGCCCTCTAGATTCTGAATGTCTTTCAAACTAGTCCTTCCACCAAATGCAGTGTGTTGTGTTCCTTCTATTTTGTTGCATATATTGTACTCCTTTTTGTGGCATAATTATGCTTCTATTCAAACATATGTAGGACAACAAATTATGCCAAGCCATTAGGAAGCCCTTTTCAGGAAGAAAAGGAAAAAAACCCAATCAGTAGAAAACTGTGAGCTCCAACAGGCAAAGCCTTGGGAGATTTTGCTGCAGGGGTTTGTCATGATTGTCACTGTCACCTTGACAGCAGCATGAGCTGGAGCCACCTGAGCTGCACGGGTCTGCTTCAGGCTGGGACATTACTTCAGGCTGCTCAGGAAAACTGCCTCGTGTCAAGATGCAGAGTTAGGAGCTAGAGCAGCTTTCTGCTTCCCTGATCCTGGTTCGTGTGTGCATCATCCTGCTGTGGAAATGGTAACGGGCAGGTCTGCTCCGTGCTGCTGCTGCAGGCACACGAGGAGCTTCCTGTTCAAATGCACTCGTGATACAGCTTTCTTGGGCAGCATCCTCGTTTAGAAAGGAGCATAGGAGCTGACTTGTTTTCCAAACCTTAGTTGTAAGGTTTTAATGTCGGAGAGATGGCATCCTTGCGTGTCACACCTAAGAACGTTGACAGAATGAAGGTTGAAGGCTTTAGGCTGCTCTCTGCCTTCATCTACAGCAGTAGAGTAGGTGAGTGTCACCACACAGCTTCAGAGGCAAAGTGGCAACTTCCGTGAAGGATTTAGATATCCTGCAGGGAGACTCTTCCCTGGACACGGTGGGGGAGCTGCAGGAGGAGGTTGGCTGTCTGTTTGCTCAGTACGTTAAGGAGGCTCCAGGGACACACAGAGATGTGGAACATGGATTAACCATCCTCTTTGCTAAGTAGGGTCCTGTGGAAAACTGGTGGTTGGATTTTTTAATGTGCTGAAATGAAGTGTAAAGGAGCTCATGTCTGGCTGTTATTTGCAGGCTGATCATCTTTAGTGGCTTTATTTACTTGTTTTTAACCCTAACTCATGGAGCCAGATGATCGCCCATACAAAATTGTTTGTACACGAAGAGGGAGGATAAAATTGAAATATTTTGCCAGTGGCTTCAGAAAGTTCAATTCTAGGTTTGTGCAGAGAAATGCTTAAGGGAAGCTGCAGCTCTTGCCCTGAGATTAGACCCATGAGTGTTCCTTTCTGTTTGATGCAGTTCACAGCTGGTTTCCCCTGCATTTCATACTATTACATCCTGGTAGAGCTCCCTGAAATCTGCATACTGTCTGCATTTTATAGTATTGAAAATAAGGGATAAATTCCTTCTGTTCTTCCCATGATGATCCCATCTTACAGGAGGTCTGGCCCAGTAATTGTGAGAGTATTTATTTGACATTGATTCTTAAGGAGTGGTTTGCATGGTCTTAGGTTTTGTCATTTTAAGCACAGCAGCACATAAATCTCAGCAGGTGATGGGTGTAGAGGGAGCATTTGGACTTGTCAAATTCTCATGTTTCAATCAAATACATAGAAAATTTCCAAAAATGTGTTGCTTTGTCAAAAGAAAAGCGCTCTTTCAATTGTTTCACGTCTCTCAGTCACTGCCTTTACTGGTTTAGAACAAATAGTAAAAATTTTTTTTAATTTTTAAAAATTTTTTTAAAAAAACACTCACCTTTTTAATGCATGTTTGGTTCAATTGCTGCTAAAATCTTGCATCTCACATGGAAAAATTTCTGTCCAAAGGGCTCATTTGTGAACACTTGCAGGGAGCTGGATGTGAGCGATAATGCTCACTTCCAGCTCTGTAATCTCAGTCTCAAATTCTCAAATTTCAGGGCTCTGCGCTGAAATATTTAACCCTTTGCTGAGAAAAAGGCCCAGTCCAAGGGGAGTAATTAACAAGGTGGCAACTTGCTCCTGCAGCAGCAGCATGTTCCTTTCTCCCTGTTATCGAACTGCTGGGCTTTTAAACTGAACCTCATTGTCAGCAGCACAGAGCCAAGTGTTTGCACTGAGCTTTGCATGGCTATCAGTATCCAGGGAGGGGTTTTTATGGGAGCTCAACCAGAGGTCTGTTCTTGAAATATTAAAAACTGATGGAAAGGGAAGAAATCACTTCTTGTAAAGGTCACAGTTTTTTCCATATGTGATATTTCAGTCAACATCTAAACTCCTGAATTTCTCCATGGGTTTTACTGACCTCGGTTGTGTATTAGCTTAAATTTAATAGAAGCAAGATTTGGCCCCTAAAGATGGGAAAGAAAAGGTGAAAATGTGAGTCCTGCATGTTTAGAAATGGAAGTTTACTGAGGTCTATGATTTTTCTTGAGGTAATCTGGGGGCTGCTTCTCATACTTCCAGTTGCAAGAACACTGCTACAAGTATTCCTCAGGGCCTTTGTTTGCTCTTACCCCAGTCCCAGTCATCTACTCAAAGAGAAGCACTGCAAGCACCAAAGTGTTAACACGGAGGACCTGGGGGCTCTCTTTTCCCCCCTTGGAAATCATCAGACAACAGGCTGCTGAACTGCATCCACATTCCTTCCAACCTAAGATTGTGCAGCAGCTAAAAGTGGTGGCAGAGAAGCAAAAGCTCCTTGCTAGGTGGGTGTCAGTGCTGGCTGCAGGCTCCGTGCCTGGGGACTGACTGCCCAAGTCAGGCTGTCCCCCTCCATTACACCAGAGAAAGTTGGTGTGCACATAATGTGCTCCTTACTTACTCAGTGTGTAGTTGCTCAGGGTTATAAAGTAGATGGCTGGAACTGAACAACTGACTCGAGGTTGCCTGGCTTTTGTTTTGCAGCTGAAATTTCCTGCACTGTCCCTGTTTTTTAGGGTTTGGGTGTTTGTTTTGGTGGGGGTCTTTTGTTTGTTTGTTTGGGGTTTTTTTAAGAGATGTATTATTTATATTGCTATTCTGTCATGGGTATAACGTGCAGTCTCAAAACTCACCGTATGCATGTCATCAGAAGCTCTTTCTTCTGATGGGCACATCACCTTCAAGAAAATGTCAAGTAGATCCATTAAGTTCCAGCACCAAGAGACTGAAATAATTCCATCAGGATGCATCTCCTATATGAGGAAGATGGCAGAGCCTGTGAGGTGCTCCTGTGTGGCCGTGGACTGGGCCATCGGGGCTGCATTTCTGCAGGCTGCTGATCCAAGTGACAGGCAAAAGCAGGGCGAGCTGGGGCCAGCCCTGAGGGCACAGCAAGGCACAGCCTGTCAGAAGCCATTCTGGGGCATTTTCAGCCTCTCCCTCTGGTCCAGGCCCTTATCTTTCCCAGAGAATTAATGCTCTAAGGATCTGTTTTCCTGCAGTTTTCCTGCCTCCAGTAGCACATGAGCTCCCATGCAGTGGTGGAGGCGGCTAATAGGGTCTTCAGCTCTGCCAGGGGAGGGTACAGCAGGGTTATTTGTTACCTCTGCTGATGGTGCTGGGGGCATAGATAGCAATGTGAGTGGTTTTATTATGTGGAAGAAAGGTAGGGTGCAGAAAAGAACAACAAAAATACGGAGTCTGGTTTTTTTATTCAAGATAGAGTGGCATCTCATTGAAATAAGTCACAAGTGCTTCTTCCCAGGGAGAATAAAGGTCTCTCCAAGGGAGAAAGCCTGGGGGAACCAAGGGGTCTAATCAGCACCTTCCTGCCAGGCTAAGGTGCCTGTATCACCCGAAGCCCTGGGGTTGCCTGCAGCCATCTCCAGCAGGACATGTCCCCCACCCTCCCAGTCATTCCTAGGCACTGTCTTTGCAGAGCTGCTCTTCCTCAGGAGCACGGCAGACATTGTGCCCATCCTACCCAGGACAGCTCTGGAGACTGAGGATTATTTTCCCATGTTTCCAGCCCAAAATCTGCTCTTCCTGGCTGAGCTTCCCTTGCTTTGCTAGTGATGGGTCCATCCCATCATGCAGAAATGGGGCATCCTCAGGAATGGTCTGTCATGTTTTGCCTCTGTATTGGACTTCCTCAAGGAACAGGGAGAAGCTACTTCTCCATCCTTGTGAGAGCACCACCTGAGGCACATTGTGCAGATATCTTACAGCTGGTGCAGTGCTGGACCCCTGCTCCAGCCCTGTACTGGCCCAAACCTCATGTCTCTGAAAATACTGCCTGTGTTGAAGGGTGGAGTTTCAGCATAGATCTTCATTTACACCATTACTAAATGAAAATACTATTGTTAAGTGCTGCCAAAAGCCAGAAACTCATGAGGTGTAACATGTGTGTCTTTATGAGCAGTACAGATTCTCCCCTGATCCCCCAGGAAATGAGGGCCCCAACTCACCTCTCAGCTGGTATTTTTCTTCCCCTGGAAACCCCCAGTTTGGTCTTTCCAAAGTCCTTTCCCACCATTATCAAACCTCCCACGGGCCCATGTGACTTTGTTCTCTCTCTGCAGAAACCAGTGGCTTTGTAACCCCACCACTGTTTGGTTAAAAAGCAAATATTTCTCCTATGCCCAAGGCAAAGCGTTGCTGCAGAGCTGCCAATCACCAAGCAGGGTTTTTTTTGTGCAAGTGATTGTGGCCTATTGGGAAAAAACCTCATTGCCACACCCAAATGTGTTTAGCCAGCACAGGCCAAAATAACCTAATAAAAATCTGAGGTGTAAGGGAGAATTTAAGAACAGTTTGTCAGCTCTGGGAGCTCCAGGGAGATTGTTTCTCACAGCAATTAGCAGACAAGACATTGATGGTGCTGGTCTGTTTTAAAGCATTACAGCTTTTGAGGTGAGAAGTGTCCAGGCTGGGTTGGGGCAGAGGTTTCTCCTTCTGGTCTGACCACAGAGAGGCAGGTGGGGCACAGGCAGAGGGGGACACACTTGTCAGGTCTGGGTCTTAGCAGTTGGTTAAATTATCTTCTTTTTTTTTTTTTCCCTTTTGGCAGGAATTTTATGCAAGTCACGCTGTGTGAAGTATGAGATGGGGGGATGATGCACTCCTGGCCATGGATGCATGGCTGAGTTCCTAACCCAAATCCCAGTCTTCACCTGGCATTTTTAACAATATCCAGATGGCAGGCTCAGGGCTTCAACTCAAGCAAATGCATCATGAAAAAATCAGGTGTGGGAAAGCTTAGATGAATGCCTGTTAATTAACCCTTTGAAGGCTGTGATGTATTGAAGAGCAGTTTGCCATTTGTCTTAATCATTATTGCATGACTGGCTTTTAATACCATTTGGCACCAATATTGATTTTTTTTTTAAGAGATGGCATCACACATGGTTTTGCTCTTTGTTTTTTCTTGGTGAGTTACCTGTGAGGAATCTTTGTAGTTGGTGTTTCAGGGTTTCTTTAAGAGGAGGAAATTACTTTACAGCTGTTCGGTGTATTAAGCAAAAGTTAAGACATTCCACTGCATTATACAGCCTGCCTCCTAACAAAAAGGGGAGGTTGGAATCTTTCTTTCCATGCTGTATTTGAAAAGAAAGCTCTTCTTAGCCTTTAAAAAAATTCTTATTGACCTTTCTTCCCCCGAGCGTTTTCCAGGTCTCTGGCTGCTGCCCTAACACTCTCCTCCCGGTGTCACATCCGGTCACAGATCCCTCTCATGCACCCTGTGGCTGCCTGTTCCCTCTTTAAATACTGCATTGGCCACCGGCCATGCCCTCACCCTGCAACCCTGCGATCTCGTGGCTCCCCTCTGATCCCAGACCCTTCAGCAATACTGAAACCCAGCAGGGAAGCTCCATCAGAAACTGCAGGACAAATGGCACGTAGGCCCATCTGATAATAAAGCAACGGTATCAACAGCAGAAATCAGCTACTGTGCAAGTAGAAACTGGTTTGTGCCATGGATTGGCTGAAAAATGGAAGTTGTGAAGAAAGCAGGGAAAAGGTGAGTCATCCTTCCTGTGCGGGTGAAGAGGAAAAGGTGAATCGTACTTCCTGTTCTGGTTTTAATGTTGGTTGGTTGGGGATTTTTTTCCCCAGTTTGCTGCTTTCCTGCTCTCTGGAGATGGATGGTGGCACTCTTGACAAAAATTAAAAAATAAATCTGTGCTGGGTTCATACTCAGGAAGCTGCTTTAAAAACCAGTCCCATAGAAATGTTAGTACATTAGTGAGGAATGAGCCATGCCCTTTCTTAAACAATGTGAAAGAGGAATGAAGTGTCTTGGTGTCCTTGCAAAAAGCAGGAAGACATGGTGGTAACTCCCACTGCAGTGATCCCTGCAAAACAGAGAAGAGATGGGAGGCCCAAGGGCTGGAATTGCTAATGGGCCTGGGCAGGGAGGCTGCTCTGACAGCTCCAAGCAAGGGTAGATACTTATCTGTACGACTTATCGCAGTGGAGGGGTGGCTGGGAAGATTAATGCACAATTATGGATTTTGGTTAGGTCACTGTAAAGGTTTATACACACCAGAGTGCATCCAGAAAAGCTTCTAAAAAGGAATCTTGAGCAACCAGAGTGGGCTCTGAGACAAATAATCTGAAGGATGCTTCAAATGCTTCAAAAAAACCTGAAACAAAGTCCTAAGGATTTTTCTTTCACCTGCTACTCAGAGAGAAACTTATTTTAGAAATCAGTGCAAAGACTGTGACATCTATCCCATGCCCAGGAAGATGATAATCAAGTTTGAGGGTGCTCTCCCGGCTGAAATCCATAAGGAGAGATGTTTTAGGTATCAGTATCACTCCATGTGGCAGGGGGTCTCCTGCAGAATTGCCAGGAAGGAGGTAACAAACTTCCCTCCCTAGAGCTGGCTGCTTCCTGCAGACTGCCATGCTGCTCCCTTTGAACCAGGGAGGAGTTTTGACACTGAAACATTTAAGTGCTGTTGGGTGCAATTAAAGCAGTGCAGTGCACATTAGACTGACTTGTTTTAGCAGCTGTCCAACATAGCAGAAAAGAGAAATCATTAGAAGTAAACTCTGCACTGCTATTTCAAATATTATGACCCATCATTGTTTTGACAGTCTCTGAACAATGGCATAAATGGGCTGAGTAATGTGACCAAGCGTTCAGAAAAGCCTTATTCCAGAAAACAAGGATGGTAAATCACATGATGCCCCATGAGATGGGGTGTTTTGCCAAATTACTGCTTCAGGGGAAGTGAGAACAATTTCAGCAACTGGAATGTTCCTTCATCAGTTTCAGACATACAGGATTCCCATTGCCCTTTCTTCCCCACCTCCCTTCTTGCTGTTTTAATTTTTAATTGGTGATGTCCACCAAAGGCTGGTGGATACCTCTATTTACTCCCAGAGGAGCCTATTTTTTATCTTTTTAAAGAGCTTAAAAACACTCAGAGGAAAATGGGAAGGCTTCAGTGCCTCTTTTAACTAACAGCAGACAATCCTGTAGAGTCAAATGCAGGCATCAAGAGACACTTGGGAGTAAGACATCACCAGAACAGCCTTTCAGTCTGTGCTGAGTTTACCCTGATGCACAATTCTCTGTTTTGTGCTGTGTGAGACACAAGACCAAAACAGCAGCAAACTCAACAAGGACAAATTTTTTTTTGTTGCTGCATGGCAATGCAGCACGGAACCTTTTGTGTTGTGCCTCTAGAACTCATGTTCACAATGGCCAACAGGTCACTGGACACAGGTATTGGAACCTTGTGTGCTAGAGGCAAAAAAATGACCACCTGCAACAAGCTGGAAGTGGATCAACCAGCTTATGTCACCTGCAAAGATTTGAAGATGTGATTTTGTTCTCCTTACCATGCACACAGGTTGTCATGTAATTAATGATATGAATCAGTGCTGTTGAAATACACTCATAACCGTGATTTAGGCCACATGGATGCTGCAGCACTGTTTTATAGCTCATAGTAGTTCTACATTAATGCAGCTAAAACATTTGGGAAGGATTCCTTTATTGAGACCTTCCTAGAAATGTCTGACTCTGTTTCTTCATCACTGAGTTCTCTATTCCAACTGCTGCCTTCTATGAAGTGTGGCTAATAACAGCACCAGTAAGAGCTGGACAATTAATTCCTTAACAACTGTAAAATGCTCTGGTATGAACAGAAGAAGATTTTGCCGTGTATTTCTCCTTGGTGTTTCTAGGCTGAGTATGCTGCTCCTTGAAAGCAGCTGATTTCTGAATAGAAACAGAAATGGAAAATAGAAATAAAAATTTTGTATCCTATCTCCCCCCTTCCCCCATTCATTTCATAATGAAGCAGGGACTACTATGAAATATTTTATTTTTAACTCTGGATAACAGAATCTTGGATACAGGAAGCCCTCGGGCACACATTTTATAGATCTTTCCAGTGGTAAGCTGAGCAGGATTGGACAAAGACCAATCACTGCCACATGGGACCTGGTCCTGCCGAGAGCTGCCAGGGGTGTTTTCATTTCCCCTGGACACAGCCAAGTGTGGAGAGACCTTTGGTCACCAACCTGCCTGTGCCCATATGTGCTCAATGGTTATCAACCATCACATGTGGAGTGGTCTCATGAAATTTCAAAAGTCTGAGGGACAGGGTTTTGTCTTGGCTGCTCAGGCCACCATGAGGGTATTCAGAGGCTGACTGGCCATGGAGATGTATTTCCAAGCATCTTAAAGTCAGGTCTGATTTCTTTATATTTAAACATAATCCAAGGAAAATGAGGGACCATTTTCATAAAATCATTATTTGATAAAAATTATGAATGGAGAAAGAAAGAACCATTACAAGAAATGCATAAATTAATATACACACATCCTCGAACTGCATTACACCATCAAATCCTGGCTTGCTTCCATGGCTTGAAGATTATTATACCTGTAGATGCCACACTAAAACCAATTAGCTGCTTGGCCATTTGAAGTCCTGAGCTTACGCTGCTCCCATTCAGCCACTATTTTTAGTGCCTTCCTTCTTTTCCAGAAAATGGACATGTGATTCGTGCTGAGAAAAAAGCAGCACTGGGTACATCCAAGCTCCCCCCAAGTGGGGATCACCCCATCAGGATACATGCATCTGGGCTGGGAGCTGCAGAATGAAGAAAACTTCTGTCCCTTGCACACATCTCTGTTATAATTCATAAACGTCAAAAAGCATCCTTGCTGAACCTCTGGACACACAAGTGCGGTGGATGAGCGGAACATGGTGACAGTGGGACAAGCTGCAGCTAGTGATGAGAGTCCAAGAGATGTGGCCAAAATTGCTCCACGATGGGAGTTTTGCTCAGAGACCCTCCTGGTGGGTTTTGGTGCTCAGGTCCTGTGTGTTTCATGGCATGTGCCAGCTGCAGCTCTGCTCATTGTAGGGGGTGCCTGGAGGCTGGAATCCTCCGTGACAAACCTGCTGGCAGGGATGAGTGGGAAGGGTCCACTCGAGGTTCAGGTTTGCTCTGGAGCTTGCCTCCTCTCTGCCAGCCCCATGATGGGCTGCTCCTGGGATAGGGAGCTCTGCTCTGAGCCCCGCAGCAGCATTCCCAGGATGGCCAGGACTTCCTGCAGGCCCTGGCCAGTGTGGGCACTGCACCCGCGGAGCACCCAGTGGTGCCCTGCCAGCCCCCCCTCCCGCAGCATCTCCCCCAGCTCGGCAGGAGCCAGCGCTCCCGACACCTCCTGCTTGTTGGCCAGGAGGAGCACAGGGATGCCAGCCATGCCGGGGTGGCCCAGGGCTTCCTCCAGTGCTGCCACTGCTTCGGGCAGCCGGGCCATGTCTGTGCTGTCAAGCACGAAGATGAGCGTGTTGATGTCCTCCAGGTAGTTAGGCCAGCTGGCCCGCAGGCTCTCTTGTCCACCCACATCCCAGAGGGTGAAGGATACTCCACAGGGTGTTTGAAGAGACTCCACGTTGAATCCCACTGTGGGGCAGGTCTCCACTGCCTGGCCGCTCTTCAGTTTGTACAGAAGGGTGGATTTGCCAGCGAAGTCGAGCCCCAGCATGACAACTCGAGCATCTCTTTTCCGCCAGCCTTTGGAGATCAGCTTCCCCATCAAGATACTGCTGCAGCTGTGGGGGGAAAAAATGCAGCCAAGAAAAGATAGAAAGGAAGCGTATTTCCTCGATGAAAGGAGTTAACAACAGAGTGCTCAGTCCTGCCCCTCCGAAATAGCACCTCAGGTTTGCTGAAGAAAGACACGGGCAGCCGGCTTTTGCTTCTCTCTGTAGCTCAAATGAGGTGAGCGTAATTATTTATGAGGTGTGGAGCAGAGGCAGGGAGTGATGTTCCAAACAGCAGTTTCCACACCCCAGCTCCGCTGCCGCTCACTTCTTTTCATTCCGGACCCGAAGTGATTGGTGCAAAAGAGAGCTAACATTTTGCAGGAAGAGGTGGGGAGACTGCGGAGCAAGTTTCCTCCTCACCACATACATAAATAAATGAGCTTCTGTTCATTGGCTCGTCTAGGAAAAATCCACCCCCGGCAGGACAGGACAAGGAGGAACCCGGGTTTCAGACCAGGGTTACTCTGGGAATTTGCTGAATCACAGCTCAAGGGTGGGGTTTTAAAGCCTCTTAAGCAACAAGACAACGATTTTTCTGCCAGTCTTAGGGTAAAAAGTACAAACCAAATCACTGTATCAGCAGCTTTTACTACTTTTCGTGCAACAACAGCACTTTTAAAAAATGCACATAAGCATGTTTTTTTTTAATGTCTCACTGAAATACAATGAGTCAAAATGTTGTTCCTGGGGCAAAAATCCATAAATTTCTTTACATCAAAGTATTTATGACATTTCAACTTTCGTAAGTGAAGCAAAGTCAGTCCTCTGAGAGGACTGAGGTGGCTGAGGGAGTATAAAAATCCCCTGAAAGAACGGAAAACTGTTTAACAAGACAGCACCCCTTGAACTTTACATGCCAGAGGCAAAAATGTGCTGCTGCAACAGCTCCCACCCTCGCCTGTGCAAGAGCGGCTGATGACAGCCAGCAGGGTCCCGGCAAAGCCAGTGTTTATTTACCTTCTTTTTTCGTCGGGTTGTGCTCCTAAGAGGCTGCTCAGAGGTGTGCAGACCTCACAGCAGTAAGGCAGAGCTGCTCTCTAGCCACCTTTATCTGAGAAGGAAATGGGAATCACCCCTGCTTTCCCTGGCACCACGGGGGAACTTTTGAACTGCATCTGTGGGAGATGCAGTTTCTTCAGCAATAATCTCCACATGACAGCCCCATGTCACCACTTCTGCTGGGGATGAAGTTCAGCACAGCACGTGGAAGGGACTGTCTGGTCAGGTGGTGGTCACTGAGAGGCATATTTCTTCCTCTGGGGGCAAGATACTTCAGTTCTCCATCTTTTACAGAAAGGAAGATGAATGAGAAACAAAAGAGCACAAGGAGCCCAGCCCACTTAGGCTGCAGGGGATCGCAAGGGGTCCTAGAGAGCAGGTTTTGCAAGATACCGCTGTGACAAATGTCTCTCCCACAGTTAACACACAGAGCTGGTTGGCACCAAGAGCCTCCACCACCTTTATGCAGCTTGTGGATGTGTAAGACAGGTTTTAAGAATCACGGAATACCAGGTTGGAAGGACCTCGAGGATAATCTGGTCCAACCAACCCTTCAAGGCAAAAGCATGGTCTAAAAGAAGCTCAGCACCCTCTCCAGCCAAATCTTAAAAGTGTCCCCAAGTGCTGGGGAACACACCACTTCCCTGGGGAGATTATTCCAATGGCCGATTGTTCTCATTGTGAGAAGTCGTCCTCTTGTGCACAATCAGAATATCCCCAGGAGTAAATTGTACTCATTACTGCTCATCTTTCCCACAGACTCCTCGTAAAAAGGGATTCTCTATCTTCTTTGTAGTTACCCTTTAACTATTGGAACACAGTGATAAGGACTTTCATAACCCTTCTTTTCTCAAGATTCAACAATAAAACTGTGCAGCGTATGTTCATGTGTGATCTTTTCTAAAACCAGTCCATAAGTGCAAAATTGGCAGAAAGCTCTCTAGATGTGGATAAAAAAAGAGAACTGCAATGTGCAGTGGATTCTGGCCCTTCCAGGCACTGTTCGCACACCCCGAAGAGTGTGTTGCTGCCCGAGGGTTATCCTTTTGTCCATGTTCTTCACGTTTTAAAATAAATCCTTTGATCTGCTTGTTCACCATTTTGGAATAACCTTCCTTTCCATATTTCATTGTCCTTTAAGATCAGTACAGTTGGTATTTTTAGACATAACAGTGGGTCAAGTGAATTGTGTCTTGATCTTTTCATGTTTCTCCTGCCTTTGCTGCTGCTCATCTTCTCTGAGACTTGGCAGGTAGCTGTGACACACATCTGTTTCACCTGACCAGACACTCACAGTACTGTAATTTCTTTCAAGTAAATTAAATGTAGGTACAGGAAGCAAGGGTGGAGACTCTACCATTCAGTAAATAATTGAGTATTTGAAATATAATGTGATGGAGTCTTTGATTGCATCACTCCCTCACACGCTACAGAAGAAGGCTGCTTCTAAAAAAAGAAAAGGAAATAAAAAGAAAGGGAAAGGGAAAGGGAAAGGGAAAGGGAAAGGGAAAGGGAAAGGAAAAGGAAAAGGAAAAAATAAAGCCAAAATAAAGGATGCAACTATGCACAGTTTTACTGATGACTCACTTCAGGTTTTCTATGGCACAAAATACAGTAATTCATGGGCAAATAGAGGAAACTCTATGTTCTTTTCTTTTTTTACATGCTTATACCCTATGTACTGAACCGCAGCCTATTTTCTTTCTTCCTGACAATTATTCCAAATACAGAGTGCACACTGTGCCTACAGAGCCTGTTCCACCCACAGCTATGTTACAAAAGCATAGTATTTCCAATAAATAATACATAGGAGCAATTACAAGTCTGTTTAGGATAGAATGAAAGAAAAGAAAGTAAAAGCAGATTAGATGAGCTCTGAGTACATCTATTGCTGGAACAGAAAGGCCAGGTATTAAATAATTCAGACCTTGTGTTCAGAGACAAGGACAGCCCCTATTCAAGCTGTGTCTTCTGTGGACAGAATAAGTATTTTTGTCTTGTGTTTCATTTCCCCGAATTCTCAGGAGCAATGCTAATTCCATTTATAGTTTCACAGAATTTTGGTCAATTTATTGGTTTGCTGTTTTTTAGGCATGCATTTCTCTGCTTCCTAGATATTCATCCCAAAAAGCAATAATCAGTGCTAGTAATATAGGAGAGAATGCCCCCTCCTTCCCATGCCCCAAATATTCCAATAATGGGGATTTTGTCCTGACCACTCTATTCACTGTCATTTGTCACTGTGCCACCTCTTTAGAAGGCAGCTCCAGAGAGACAACCCTTTACAGAGCCAGGAACAACAGGTGTAGTTCTGGTCCTCACTGTTCATCCAACTGGCATCTGCTTGGAACAACAAAGAGATCTCAGTCCAGCAAAGGCAGAGTGTGCCTCCCCATCCAGACATGCTTGTGTCTTTGAGAAAGGCCACCAAAGCCACCATGCACCCAGCCCTGCCCATGTTTCATGCAGGATCTCCTCACTACATCATACGTGGAAGGACCACGCATGGAGGGGATGTTCAGACCAGGAGCTGGTGAGAAAGCCCACCGGGAGCTGAAGGAGGCCCTGGACACAGGCAGATGTCCTTACCTGGAGAGCCTACCTGTCTACTGCTGGCAGCCACCTTGAGGGGGGACTTCCCCAAGTTTGGCCTAGGAGTGTTCCTTGTGGACTGCAGCGATCACTGGATTTGACCTAGCCAGTGCCCCAGGCTAAAACTACAACAAAGCCAAATGCTTCAGGCTTGAACCTGATGGTTCAGGCTTAGAGAAGTTTGGCCTTTTTCTTTCCTGCATCCTGCTCCATTCCTCTTGTTCTGCCCCTGATTTCTGGTGTGCCCGCAGGAAACTCACTCCTGCTAACAGACTCCTGCCAGTTCACTTGGCATGTGCCCAGGAAGCTGCCTGTTCCATCAGGGTCAGTGGGTAGCTGTGAGAGCTGGCAGCTGAAGACAAGCTGCTTCCTCCCGAGATGAATTCCCAGAGGCTTGAAACATGGCTTAGCATAGTCTGAAAGTTACACAAGACAGCCACAGGCTACGACATGCCCTAGAAAAGCCTGCCTGCAGTGATGTCTCTTGACAAGATATGATCGCCTAAAGTTGTACCAAAAAGCCAAAATCCAGAATGACAAGACTCACACAACAAAAGACACAGCAGATATTAAGCACTTGTCCTTCAGGTGCCCATCAAGCACTTGGAGAGGTGTTGGTTACCTCCAGGCCATTCCTGGTGGGGTTGGAAATAGGACACTGTTCTCACGGTCCAGCTTATCCTGTGGTCCTTGTTTTCCCCTCATTTCCTGGGACAAACATTTGCTGACGGAAAATGTTTTTGGTAGCATAACTGGCAGCAGATAGGCTATCAGCTTTGTGCTTTCCAAAGTTAACTCTTCCCAGTAGAGAATGACTGTAGCTGGAAAGCACAAGCAGTCACCTGCTACACCCTTGCTGAGGCCATGTCAGAGTCCTCAAGGGAGGAAGCTTGGTCCTTGTCTCAGACCCCACCTGCCTGCCCTGCTGGGACCCACCCCTCTGCTGGAGGACGGCAGCCACAGGACACAAACATGCCCACAGATGTGACATCCTGCCCAACACAGACGCCTGCTGGCCAGGGCTGGGGTGCCCCTGCATCCCCCTCAGCCTGCCTGTGCCCTGGCTGGGGACAGTGGGACAGGTCCTGACCACCAGACCCTGCCATAACTCCCTGCATTGCACCCTGACAACAAGGTGAATGTGGAGAAATACGGCACAGAGCAAAGACTTTTTTCTCTCATGTTCTCATCCCTTAGCTAGCAGGTGCTTCAACAGCAGGATGACATGAAAAGGAAAATCACTTGCCTTGCCTTCATTTCTGTTTGAATTACTATGTCTTTTGTATATGACTGTAGAACACTTTTCATAAATATTGTTACTCTGGTCTCTGAATTTATAATTTCCAAACCTATTTAGAATTTTACCAGGATGTAGGTCCTCTCTCTAGACTTACTTATTCAAATGCTACCCAAGTTGTTTTAGTTTTTCCCACACAAATTGGCAGTGCTCTGTATTTTTCTATGTCACTGAAACTCTCATTCCAGGTCCTTCTTCTTATGTCTTAAATTCACAGATCTCTTCTTCCTCGACTCCTAACATCTTAGCTTTGTTTCCTCTGGACAGCTCAAAACTAATCTTCTTTGGCATCCTTACCTATCCTGACACGATCATTCCCTTTCCTGATAGTATTCATTAGCTCTTCTTATGTCTGGTCTCTACGCCAGCTTAGGTCATACTCTCATCTATGCCACATATGGCATACATGCCATTTTCACCTTAGAAACTAATTAAAATACATCTCTGACTATCGTGAAAGGCCTTCAACTCAATTCTTCATTATTCTTAATGTTTCTCGTTGAAGAGAAAAAAAAAAAAGAGCAAAAAATGTGTACGCTTACAAAAATATCAGTGTTATGTGTGCCAAAAAAAGGCTCCTGTATCCTAGTATTTGCTCCTCCATCTGTTGAATTTAAAAGCCATGAAGCAAGGACTAGCTTTTTTTGGGCTTTTTTTAGTATTCCTTTGGTTTCTATCAAGAGGAAGCCCTTCAGAGACTATGTAATGATGCTTAACCCTACTCCCTACCTGCACTAAATATAATATAGGTAATACCCTATCTGTTACTTGCATGGGAAGTAAAAATTATTCCTTGGAGGTATGCTGATGAAGTTCATCTCTCCAGATTAGTCTGGAGGAAATCCTGCTTTGCAATACACAAATCCAGTTCCCTTTAAGGTGGCCTACCCTTGTTCCAGTACCAGAGGAAGAAAATGGGATTAAAATGACAGTGCAAGCACAGACCTGAAAATGCACTTTGTACAACTTGCCAGGCTCTGGAGCAACAGTGAAGTCTCATTCTCAGTGCTGCTCAGATTCAATGTTTCTCGTTGAAGAGAATTATCATTTGTTTGTAATTTTTTTGTTAATTTGTTTGTAATTTTTGTCTCAGCTTGCCTGTTTAGGACATTCTATACCAATAAACAAAATTCACCTAAAAGATACTGGAAATTATCAACAAGAATAAAAGCTGCAAACTTCTTTACTACATTTCTGTCTGATAACATGGAAGAAAGCAATGAAAAACCGTGAAATTTCAGAAGTTGCATTTTATCTGTCTGACCACAGAGTGTCAATGTTTTCCCACACATTTCTCAATGGAGAGGCTACCTCCGCCGGAATCAGCTCCTGCCAAACAGCAGATGTCACAGCTCCTGCTTTGATTTAGGGGGAGGCCCTCGACACCCTTTTGCAGCTGGATCACTTTGAAACAGGTTTTGCTGAACAGCAGCTGTAGGTTTGTTTCGTGTGCCTGTTCTTTCACATCCATGGGAAGCTGATGATGAATACAGCAGAACAGAACTGGAGTGAGGTGTCAGCTCTGTGCAGGTCACATTTAGCTCTAGATGGTTTTCACATCAGATTTAGCTGGCATCATATCCTAGGACTCCACAGTTTGAGTGAAAACAGTTAACCTACTGATGGAAAAAAAAGACTTAATGAGGAGAGAAACAAGAAACACTTGGAAGAATTTTCTTCCTTTAATATCCTTTAACAGGTCACTGATAGTTACCATCATGACTCTTCACTGTTTGTGGTCACTTACAGAGCTGTAGATACAGAACAAGCTTTTACATCCACAACTGACAGGATTATAAATTCCCCTAAACTTGGGTTTTTCTATGACTGTGAACACCTTTGTTTTGTTAAGGTTCAACAACATATCCTTACAAATGAAATTACAGAATCAGGTTGCATTAGGGTTTGGGGTATAATTCCATGCCATGCTATTTCCCATTTTGAATTTCAAGTGTCCCCACTTCAGTCACTTGAGGAAAGCCCTTCACAGTCACCTGCTACTGCTATCAAGAGACGTAAGGTGAGGCTGTCGGTGTAAGAGAGAGGGATCAGCAGCTGAGCTGACCCACACCAAGGCCAGCAACACACATTATCCATCTTGGGCAACAATTCCTTTTGTTCTACAAAACTTGTCTCTGAATAACATTGCTTTGCCTGGTTGGCCTATTTAATGCTTTCATAACATTTCCAGTCGGTCACTTTTCCAAGATGGATATCAGGTTTCATAACCCTTTTCCTTCTAGAAAAAGAAATGTTAGAAGAAGGTTGTTTTTTGTTATTGCTGGTTTGTACAAAAAGCCACACTGAGAGAAAAAGAACGGATACTAGTTGTTTGCAAGATAATAAAATTATTTCTGCTCCACACAGAGCAAATTTTAGCTGTTTCAGCTGCTTGTAAAGCTCAGCTACAATATAAACTGCCTTAAACTACTGTTTAAGGACTTACTGCATGATAAAATTAGTGTGAAAACCAATTAGTGATAACTAATAAGAAGAAACATAAACCCATGTGAATAAAAAAAAACCCTGACTCAGAGCTTGTGTTCTGGTGCTTGTTAAAACAACTGGGTTCCTGCATATGGTAACTAAGCAGGGCTGTCCTGCAGAACTACAATCACAGTTCTGTTTATGCAGCTCCACCTTTGCACCATTTCCTAGCAATGTCAGGAAAGGCAGCTGTTCTTGACAGACAATTCCTTTGCAAAGCCACAAACACAAGCTGAAAAAAAGTGTTGTGTATGTTCCCTTTCTGGCTTTTTTGGGCCTCCCATAGAGGCGCTGATGACACTTTTCCATGTATCTTATTTATGCCTTTTTTTCTGTTGCTCCAGAATTCCCACAATGTATTCAGCAGTACTTTCCTGATGCCAGCAGCGCAGTAAGCAGCAACTTGGCAGGAAAATTCTCTTTTTACCCTGGACCTACCACTGTGCTTTCCTTGCCTCATTCCAGGGTAGAATTTCTTCAGCATCACTGATTCCCTCTCAGAGCAACCCATCCACACTTGATCCTGGGGTTACTGAAATTGATTTTTTCCCTTTTTTAAAAAAAAATTACATTTTCTTCTTTGAATTTAGTTTTTTCTTAAATTGACCACCACCAAAAAGAGATTGATACTTCCAGTGGGCTTGATCCTATTGCTGCTTTATGTTTCAGATCCATCAGCTCCCCATTCCCTGCAACCCCCAGCTGCCTTCTGACCCACTGTCAGGAAAAGAAGTCAATTTTGAGAAAGGAGGAAGCCATTTCCTGGCAACAACAGAAGAACTCTCTTGGAAAGGCCGGTTTCCAATCTTCTCTTTCCTGGATCCTCCCCGCACCATTCCGTCAGCTACCTGATCTGCAGGTGTTGAAACGGAACAGTAAAGGGACAACACTGTGCCAATGCTAAGGCCTAGCAGGGGTTTATGGACAGCCTAAACACCCTTGGATGAAGAGAAGTCGCTGTGTGACTGTGTCAGAAGACCCTGAGCCCTGTCTCTGGGATCCCTGTGGACTCAGGCCTCACTGGCGCCAGCCCGCCGCAGGAGCAGCAGGGATCCTGCCCGAGCCGGGCTCTGCCCAGCCGCGGCCGGAGCGGGCTCCCGGGCTGGCCGCGGCCCCCGCCCC
>VZRO01005478.1:332646-381941 GCA_013397915.1 Daphoenositta chrysoptera | reverse complement strand
GCCCCTCGCCGTCCCGTTAGGGCGCTGCGGGCAGCGGGCGGGCGCCGCGGCTGTGAGGAGCTGCGAGGGTGGCGGTGCCCGTGCGGAGCGGGAGAGCGAGGAGAGGAGAGAGAGAGGGAGAGGGTCCTTGTCGCCAGAACAGGGCTCGGGTGGGGACCCTCACCCGCGCTCTGTCTCGCCGCTAGCCAATTCCTCCCCGCAGCCCTCTGGAATGCTCTTATTGAATGCCCTTAACGTTGGGTGTTCTTACGCGTTTTTTCTTTTCCTTTTTTATTTTCCTGGTTCGTGATGTTTCGGTTCATCCTTCCCTTTTGTCGCCGGCTTCCTGAAGGCTGAGTGAGATACCCGNAAAAAAAAAAAAGCCAGGAAAAACTCAACGCTTTTTGTTTTTCCTCGCCCGGCTTTCTATGAACAGTTACAGCGTTTCTTGGGCTTTTTAACACGCTTCTTCTAAACTGAAGGGGTATTTGTTTTGATATGTTTTTTTTTTTTTTAAGGAGCTTGCAGAGTTCCAATTTAGAAAGCTCTTGTAAATTAATACTAAAGGAATATTTACCCTTTTTATAAGGAAGTTGCAGGGTTCTGATTTAGAAAGTTCAAGTGACCCGTTTGTGTTGTCCTCTACTGACGGAAGGTAAAATGGGCTTTAATCGTTCCGACAAGGGGTGGGATTATGAGAAAAAGGTACAAAGCATCATAAATGAAAATGTGTTCGGAGCACAGAGTTTTTTAGGAAAAACGTTAGAAGCTGTTCGGAAGATGCATTCATTCTTTAGTGCCTTAATTTGAATGCTTATCTCTATGCATCAGATTGAAAGGCATTGCTTTAGAAGATCTCTTGTCCTCAGGACAAGAGATAAGTCCTGTCCTCAGGATTTGATAAGTTGCACTAATGGCTCAGCGTAGGGAAAAAAAAAAGGCAAAAGGCACAGTGCGGTTGCAATTACAGTTTTGTAATTGGAGTTTTGTTATGGTGGGTGGATGACTGTCATCCTCATAGGGGTGGTTTCCTGTGGCTAAACCAGTCATGTTCGGTAGTGTTCACGTGCATGATGATGCTTTTTGCTTGCTAACCTCTCTCAGCTGCTTGCTCAAAGCAACCAGGAGGTCTGGCTGTGAGCCCTTGGATCAGCAGTTCTTTCCTGCCCTGTATTGCTCATTAAAGGCGTCTGAAAATAAATTGTGTAGAGGTTTGGAACACATGGGTTTTGCCGTAGAAGTTTTGCATCCTATAAGGTGCAAGGAAAGTAAGTTATGGCACGTGTTTTCAGTCTCTTCACTGGCAGGGAGAATGCCTCAGTAACGTCACTTGGTTCATGCATCTGATTAATGTCAATAGTATCGTTAATATAATAATAATATATTGTTTCCATGTTCTTTCTCAATGCTGAAATACGAAATCAAAAAAAGCGAACGTAGACTGAGGGAAGATCAGTGTTATGTGAAGTATTTGAGTCTTCCTTGATTGAGGTGTGCTTCAAATTAAAAAGGGATTAAGTGTGTCAGTCACTCTGCGTTGTTCTAAAGCCAGATATCCCAGCTTTTGTGTTCTCACTGCTGTTCATAATTCCCAAAGACAATTAGGAGAAACGAAGGCCTGAGCCTGCAGTTTTTCTGTGCAGGAGTAGGTCTGCCCAGCTGGAATAAACTGCAACGTTGGGGCCTGAGGAAAGAGTGAAACAAACAAACATGCGATTGTGTTCCAACAGCCTTTGCAAATAAGGGGATAATCTTTGAGGAGTTAACTGTAGTTTTTTTGTTGCGAGTACAATTGGTACTGTTTTCCCGGTAGGATGTTGTGTTAGGCTATTGTTCTATCCGGCGTGGATTTATTTAGCCTAACTATAAACTCTGTAGAACGGTATCTAAAATAATTTTAACAAAGCATTTTATAAACACTGGTTTTTTTTGTTTTTTTTTTTTAAGGCAGGGTTTCATGTTTGTCTGCATGTGCCAGTGTGAATTGGCTTGCAGGCTTTTTATTTAGAAAGCAAATTACTGAGGAGATGAATGTGTGGGCAGTAGATTAGCATAGAATTTTTGAGGGGCCTGTGTCTCCAAAAGTGTGTGGCTTTTAAAAATTGTGAGCAGATGTAGACGTTTTCCACTAATGTTGCTGCCTACTCCGAGGTCAGTTTCTTTTTCATCACAATATGTGGCCTGTTCAGTTTCCTTTTTTTTTTTTCTACAAGTCGCCCTTTTTTGCTTATTTTTAGCCTAAGTGAAATTCAAGCAGTGATCTCTGTTTCTGTTCCAGTTCGGATACTGAGGTTGTTGGATCATTTCGGAGCTGTCAGAGCCGTGAAAGAGGTGGTGTCGATGTAAACTCCCTCTGCTGGTTGATTTTGCAGCAGAAATAAAGCTTTGTGTTGTATAATTGTTTATCTCTGCATCATGCAGCAGAAATTAACAGTTAATAGGTGGCATACAGTGTTTTTAAAAGTAGCTAGAGCACCCATTTTAAGCTCAGGGGTTTTATACTCATAAGGTTTTTAATTGCAATTAACTTAAGCGCTGTGTGTTGATAGATGACAGATACTCCTCAGAGCCACTGCTGCCTTGTTGCACACAGAATCTGAACAACAGCTTGAGAGCTAATATATTGAGAGAGCTATTAGCATGCAGATTAAAATACCTTGATTACTTGGGGCTCCATCTGGTACATTTGCTCTTACAAACTTACTTCTCAGCTGAGGTGCAGCCCTTGCAACAGTGTGTGATGTAGCAGGGTCCTATCAGGAAAAGTAAATAACTTTAGGTCTGGGACTGATGCACTGCAGGAAGGGTGAGTGAAGGACGCTGGGTTTCTCTGTGCTGCTGCTTGCAGTGCCATGTCTGGAGTCTCCTGGATCATCAGCCTTTCATAGCAAGGACTTGCCCAGAAGAAACCCTGCACATGCCTGTCTCCCCAGATTCAGGCAGATGTTACGCAGGGATGAAATGTGAGTGTGATTGGTGTGAGGTATCGTGGTATCACAGAGCATCTTCCCTTTTGGAAAGTGTGCAGTGTGTTTTACAGGATGCTAGAACCAATTTGGTTTCAGTTTTGATAACACTGAGTTACTTTACTGACACCTCCATCTAGTCCTATATTTAAAAATAGATTCCTCAAATACTTTTTTCTCACTCTAGACTTTTTTTTCTTCCTTCCTGTGACTGCCAGAACTTTTATTGGAAAATTAGGAAATTGGCTGGGGTTATTAAGGAATCTGTCTTTAGAGAGAAAAAAGGTGGTGCTTCTAACTAGGTGGAGCATTTATTTTCTGTGGAAAATGAAGAATAAGTAGTTAAATCAGCTTTCTATGCACAGTTACAGTTAAGAAACAGTAGTCAGTATATGAAGCCCAGAACTTCCAGGTTTGTGTATAATTTCTCTCTCTTTAGACAAAAGGACAAAGAAAAGTCGCTGCTCTTGCTGTCCTAGAAATGTTGAAAGCCAATGGCAGGTACTCCAGCAAAGGCAGAATCTAAGGACAGCAGTTAACATTTCAAGAAGAGGGGAGAAGTGTGTCTTTGAGGAGAAACAGTACATATTACATAAAAGGCAAGAGAAGGTTTTTTTGTTGTTTGTTTGGTTTAAGGATTTTTGTGAACCTTGTGGTTGGTAAACCTGTATAGACTTTAGGATTGAGATTTATTAAAGAAAAGAACTTGCCAATGGCAGATGAGTTGTCCTTAAGAACCTTTTGAGGAACACCTCTGAAATAACTGTAGAATTGTAGTAACAGTAAATGGCTGAAAATAAACGGCGTTGTTTTGGATAAAGTAATGTTAACGCCTGTTAACAATTGTAAGGGTCTTTGCCTGTGGGTGGAGTTCCTTGCTCATATCTCTGATTTGGGAAGTCTCATGTGCTTTAAAGCTTTTATCTGCCGGTATTAGTTTGTCTGACAAGATGTCAGGGTGAGCTGTGGGAAGTGTGGTGTAACTTGCATAAGTTTTAGAAGTGCTTGGAAAGGTTTTGTCAAAGAGCAGCGATTAACTGAGTCATACAGAGCAGAAAAGAAGTCAAATGGATTAGAGACCTACTGCATAGATCAGGAAGGGAGAGGTAAGGTAGCACATTTTAAACTCCTTACTTTTAGAGTAGAATAGGTTCTCTGGGTGCTGTAAAACTTGTCAATTTGCTAGGATATTCTCTAGCAAAATAACATGTTGTCTTTATGTCTTAATTTCACAGGATATGTTGAAAATTACTTCAGTGAAGAAAATAGTTTTCTTAATATCCAGGTTGACACGTTTGTGCTTTGGCAGTTGTATATTACATGAGGCAAGTTAAATAGGTGAAGTCAGAAGGGACACTTACTTGGTCTGCTCAAAAGAACAAGTCATTGCTGCCTTGTTTTAATTGATTGATAGTGTCATACATTAAAAGATTTGCCAAGGTGAGGTAACAAATCTTAGCAGCTAAACTAGCCTGTGTTCGTAACTGGACTAGAAATTAAGAAGGCTTAAATGCATCCAGACCTGTTTAGCTGTGTAGAATCTGCTATGCCTTGGCATCAGGTAGACTTAAAAAAAAAAAAAAAAGCTGTTCTACAAATAAATTTATTATGAATTTGCTATCTGGGGATTTCAGATCTTTTCAAGACCTGCTTCAAATGTGAAATGCAGAGTTAAGTCAGGCTCTTAGTAAGAGAGGTGCCTGTAGAGCTGAGCTGGGTTTGTTGGATCAAGGTTATGAAATCTGATAAGGAAGCAACCCTGCCTGGGTTTTGTTTGTGTTAGGGTTTTTTTTGTGGACATAGTTCCACTGTGACCTCAGTGTTTCTCAAACTTCGTTTTTTTATTATTATTATTACTTTTTTTAAACCCCTTTCTTCCAAGAAACATCTGCACTGAATACCAGTTGACTGCTGTTGTTAAATGGCTTTCTGAAGCCAAGTCTTGGTTGCCAGCACAGTTTAGAGAACCAAGCATCAGAAGAAGAGCAAAGAGGCTGTCTTGTGTTCTCACTGTTATCTATATCTGATACCCAGGCATCATCAAGAGGCAGCCTGACTAGAAATCAGCACAGCAAAGAATGGGGGGATTGGGTTGCACTGAAGCAAACAAATGAAAAGGAAAAGAGCTAAGTGTTGATGAGAGGATGGCATCTGGGTAGAGACCACAATTCTTACCCCTGGAATGATTCCCTCCCTTTTTGGGTTTTACTGTTTTATGATGATTTGTCTTGTCACTGACATTCTGTGGAATTCTTCACCTAATGCTCTCCACGTTTCACAGACCTTGCTGACACCCCTGGGCATGGATCACAGATTGTAAGTGGCAGAGTCCCTTCAGGGTGTGAGTGATGTTATGTGCAGGGTTGAGTGCCTAGATAAGCTCTGGATATTTGTGCTGTCAGCTTTGCTCTTGAGCTGCTGTGGTTGCCCTGAGGAAACTGGGAAGAGGTAGTGCTGGAGAAGGATGGATTGTATACATCTGTGTTCATTGGCAAACATCTCTGTACCCAGTCACGTTTCCAGCTTTTAATGTGATCCACCTTGTTTCTAAGTAACAGATTAGTGCAATTTTACTTAATTACATGTCTCTGATACATTTCACTGCCTAATTGCACAAGCTCATACTTTCTGGCTCTCACAAATATTTTTTGACCATAACAGCTTTTGATTACACAAGAAATGGCAGATTTGGGTCACGTTCACAACAGCCCCAGCCTTATTTTTATTTGCATGCTTCACATATATATCAACTGCTTGCTTACATGGCATTTGTAACTTGTAAGACTACAAAAAATTCACAAGTGAAAATTTTATCAATTGGAATTGCAACTGAAATTCCCTATGAAAACTCCCTCAGAATGCCACTCTGCCACCAGTGGATATTTGCTAGATCACAAATTTTTAATTAGTTTGCTTGTAAAAGAGCAGATGTTGAGCTGCATTGGATATATTCTGCTTAAGAACCCTGTTAAGAAAAGGCCTGATTTTCCAGTGACTAGCTATTTGTTCACCTAAACACATGGAAATACAATTACATATTTCATACAGAATAGAATGTTTACTTTCAGAGCTACATGTCTTTTTTTCTCCCCGTAAAGGAATTTACCTTATTGTCTGTTGATGAAAGTGCAAAATATGCTTTTTAATAAGCTTTTTGGTTTTGTTTTTTTTTGTTACAGCGATGTCCTCATGCTTGTAGAAGCGTCATGACACACAGCAGCATCATGGTGGATGTAGGCAAGTGGCCAATATTTACCTTACTGTCCCCCCAAGAGATTGCTTCCATTCGGAAAGCCTGTGTGTTCGGAACGTCGGCCAACGAGGCCATTTACATCACGCACAACGATGAGGTGAGCCTGGCATCGAGCTGGGTGGGTGCTCCACAAGCAGCTATTTAAAGAATATTTGTAGATTAATAGCTTCTCAAAAGCATTATGTGAAATTTGTGTTTTCCAAAACGTGGTGGAGGTAACGTTTGATTTTTTTTTTTTTAAAGTTTTGGGGAAGGGTTGGAGGGGGGGGCAGTATAGATGGACTATTTAGAAAACTTTCGAATGGCAAAGGCCAGGATAGATTACATGCACTTCTGAAGACAGGCAGAATTTAAAAGAAGTTGTGGTAGCTTGAAGTATAGTGCAAATGCACAGGTGTGAAGATGGAAAATGAGATAATGGCTTGCTAAGTAAAAAATACAGTGGAAGATTATCTGTAGATTTTAATGATTCAGAAACTCATTACGAGTGAGCATAGTGCTGCTGAAAGAAAACAAGGCAGATGTTCTGGGATTTATTAATGGGAAGGTTTCTCATAAGACTGAGTAGAGAAGGATTTTTTTTTTCCCCTAAGTCCTATCAAAAGTGCCTATAGGATGAGCCTCCCACAGTGTAGCTCTTTACATGCTTATGCTTTATTTGCTGCTTACAAACTGCTTTTAAAAGAAGGTGGTGTCTTCCACTTTTCACAGTTTCAGACTTTTTATGGTGCAGTTCCTGAAAATAAAAAGCCTACCTTCCAGGACTGTACGAATCTGAATAATTCAGACTCATCAGTTAACATCCAAAGTACCCTTGTGCTGACTCTTGGGGTTGTTAATTTCTGTCTGGGAAGTTTCTGGCCCCTGGAGGTCTAAGATGAAATTCTGTCCCCAGTTAATGAAGACCTGAGTATTACACACCTGTGCATACCTGAGTATAAATCATCTAAAGTCAGTATTCCTTTGTTTTTCAGGTATTTGTCTTTGGACTGAATTGCAGTAATTGTTTGGGAACTGGAGATAATCAGAGCACAATAGTACCAAAGAAATTAGAAGCCTTATGTGGAAAGAAGATCTCCAGTCTCAGTTATGGAAGTGGACCCCATGTTGTTCTTTGTACTGAAGGTAGAAAATTACCATTTAGTATAGAAACATAAGTTAGAGATTTTAAGTTCCACTTGCATTTAACAGGAATGGATTAAGGTGTAATTGTATTAAGTTGTTAACTGGCTAATGTACACTAAGAGGTTCTTGTTGGTCTTAAGTGGAAGTAAATGGATTTTGTAATAGGTAAAGTTTCCATTTCCATCATGTTGAGGCACTTCCATGTATTTCCACAATCTAGAGGTTATGCTGTGATATACGAATATAAAACATAGCATATAATATTTTAGTGTACAGATGATTCTTGTAATAGTTTCCCTTTTTGCTAATCTCCTTTCATTTTCATGTTGGTATTTGCTAATGTCTTAAAATTGTGCCTTAACCTTCCTGGAATTTTTAGTGGTTTTCATCACAAATATTTTTGCAGATGGTGAAGTGTATGCTTGGGGACATAATGGTTACAGCCAACTTGGAAATGGCACAACCAATCAGGGCATTACTCCTGTTCAAGTTTGCACAAATCTGTTAATAAAGAAAGTGGTGGAAGTAGCTTGTGGCTCTCATCATTCCATGGCGCTCTCAGTGGATGGGGATGTAAGTTGAAACCTGTTCAAATCTCTTAATCTCCTTGTTGAAGTGAATGGTGGAGGTGACCTTGCAGTTTGAACTTTTCTGTTTCTACAGTGTAATTAAAAACATAACCTTTTGTCCTGCTGCCTCAAACTAGGATGTCCTTTTCTTCAGAGCAGACCTGAAAACAACTAAAAAAAAACCCTAAAAACCAAATTACAAACTCCCCCCACCCCACTGCAAAAAAAAAGCAACCCCAAAACCAAGGGAAATAAAGCTTAGTAAACTTTTGTGTCTCTCACAGGAGTGAGACTAGAAAGATGCGCCACTTACAGGTGAAAGAATGGATTGTGAGGTGCAAAATGTCATTTATTTGCTTGCAGTTCTGTTAGGGGGTGTGTCGAGTTTGTATTTACTGGGTTAGAATTTAGTCTGTTTCTTTGTAGAAATGTCTTTCATTTCCACACTGGTACTGCAAAAGGATGTTGCTCTGCACACCTCTGAATACCTTGGTGTGTAGCTAATGAAAGAGCACTTGGTTTTTATCCAAGTCTGCTTCATGTTGTTTGTTTATGTGGCTTCAGGCTACATGTCATGGGAAGCACATACAATTAGTTGCCAGTTATGCAGATTTGACCAATGTATGCACAGTGGAAAATCTGGTTTCAGCTGTGCACTAACAAAAGAAAAGCTCTAATTTTAAAACCTTTTAACAATGAAAAGAGAAGCTACAAGTCTTTCCATCCTGGTAATCTGAGCATGTCTGTGTTGCGGTCTAGTATGGAATAATAGTACAACAGTAATACAAAGTATTTTAAGGGTAGGAAAGAGAGGTTGGGTTAAGTGGTCTGTATTTTTAATCTGAAGAAGAGCCTACACTTAGGAAAGATTTTGTGCTGCCATGTTTGACTTGGTTAAACTGTAAAATTTGGTGAGCTTGCAGGAAGGAGAGGGCGTTCACGTATTACTTACACTAGAGGTGCCAGCTGCCTGTGAAGGCCATGCTGTCTCTTGTCATAAATGTGATATGCTTGAAATCTCAGTGGCTGTGGGGAAATGTCTTTGTGTTGACCATGGAGTTGATACTTGCAGCTTGCTTGCCAGTGTGGCTCATTAATGTACTTTGAATCCATCCCTGGTGTACCTTGCAGTAACTTGGTCTGTTTGTGTGCTGAGCTGTTACCAGAATTGAGTCCACTGAAAGCAGCAAAATATGTTAAGCAGTTTTATTTACAGAAAGATTTGGCTGCCAATCCCATTGTGACCTGATATACCTGGAGCCTCAGGGAGACATTGAAGTTGGAAGTATTTGTGGAAATACCTTGCATAATTGGTTTGTATGGTTCAGTGCAGTTTTAATGCAGTGCAAATTTTAAAAAGAAGTATTTTAATGATAGAATTAAAGGAATGCAGATATTCATGCTTCTCTGGCATGTCCTTTGGCATTTTGATCTACCTTCTGAGATTGTCTACCTAAATATTTTCTGGTATTGAAATTACAGTATTTTATAAAGCATCTTCAAATATTCAGTAGGAATCAAAGATCCAGCAGTTAAAAGTAACAAAAAGCAAAGGACTGATTGTTTCTTTTGTCATATTATTCATTGTAAATGAGTTATGTTGTTGCGGGTCTTTCTTCCTTGTCTTTGGTGGGTTGGGTTTTTTTTCAGTGCTGATGGAGGCGTTTGTTTTTAATGACTTTTAGTGACTCTTGGTTTGGTGTTGCAGTAAACAGGCAGCTTCAAGCACAAAAGGATGTGCAGGCTTCTCATGAGGGTACCTGTCAGTGTGCTTGTACTGCCAAGCATGTCTGTAGAAAGGTGTTTCTAAGGGCAAACTCTTGAACTGGGTGAAGCACCAGAGAATGAACCATCAGAAACAGTTTTAGGCCAAGTGGTGGCTATGTATGCATGTAATAAAAATTTGAGGCACTGAAAACACAAAGTTGTAAGTATTTTTTAGTATCAAGCTACTTCCCTGTCTTCCTGACTTTCAGATAACAGGAACTAATATTTTTGCTTGTATTAGTATTAGTTTGCCACTTTAAAGCTTTAAACTGACAGAAATTGTGGGGTTTTTTGTTAATGCCAATGTATGAGAGAATTTAGCTGCTGTGAAACATGGGCTGCCAAAACCCTGTTCTTTCACAGCTCTTGAAAGATGTAGAAGAGGTATGATGAGTGTCCAGCAATAACCTGGTTTAGAGTTCTGTGAAGAAAACTACATAACTCCAACCTGGGGAGTTAAAGTGTGTCTGGGAAACAAATGACATTCTGGCTTGCATTCCTTTTCCCAACATCATGAAATTATAAAGACAGTCACTATGCTCTTTGTCATACAGTCTAACCTTGTATTTAATATGGAAATATGTTCCTTTTGTTTTCTGTTTTAGTCAGATGCTCTCATTCTGTTGCAATAAGCTGGAAAAAGTGCTATATTCATATTTGCTAGATCACTCCTAATGCTGTTTATTATTTTCATCTGTTGAAAATTAAGCATTTTAGCTTGTTAAATAGGTTAGTTTACCCAATGTGATGCTGACCACGGGAAGATTATCTATTGCTATCATTACTATTATTAAGGCTTAAACTGTGTGGTTTTGTATGTTTGTTTTTATGGACAGCTGTATGCTTGGGGCTACAATAACTGTGGTCAAGTTGGATCTGGATCTACAGCCAACCAGCCAACTCCTCGCAGAGTTTCCAACTGCTTGCAGGGTAAAATTGTAGTTGGCATTGCTTGTGGCCAGACCTCCTCCATGGCTGTAGTAAACAATGGTGAGGTAAGCACTGCTGCTGCTGCATTCCCTCATTCTCTGTTACCTGAACCTACCAAGTTGGTGTCTGAATATGGAGAAATGCTGACAGGGAATGCTCAGGCTAGGGCTGTACTGACAGAGTTATCCTGACAACTTCTGTGAGACCAGCTGAAGGAAAACACTGCAGGTAACTGGAGATGCAGTCTTTAAACATTCCTTCTTGGGGCAAAGACTGTATTGGAACACAGTTCTTACCGAGTCTGCAACTGCAAGAATTTGAACAGTTGTATTAACCACGTCTGTCTTCATGTTGCAATAGATTATTTAACATAAATAATGTTAAATTCTTCTAATTTGTTAAATTAGTCTCAGTTTATTTCTTTAAAACATGCACAGTTAGCACTTAATTTTTCTGCAAGGATACATTGCCTGATTCTGTTTTTTAACCATATTGCTTAATTACCAGCAACAAACCCAAACCATTTTTTTGAACATTGCCCTCCCATTGTGCAACTGTTCCATTTGACATAAGTTTATGGTGCTGTCTTGCTTTTGGGTATGAACTATAACCTCAATTTTACTGTATTTCACCAAAGTCAGAGTATAGCATCTCCTCGTAAATGGGAGGACTGTAAAGTCCCTGAGGTTGAGATGAGCTTTCATTGTACATACATATGTCATGGTTTATCCACTGTAACAAAACTAAAGGAAGAATTAAACTGAGGACTTCCATTTAAACTGATCTGCTCATCAGAATAACTAATTTCATGTTCTCTTTAAAAAGAAGTAGTAAGGAGAAAGGATGGCATAAAAGTTAAAGTGTTGATGCTATGGGAGAGATTTTGGTGTAGTGTAAGTTTATTGTAAAATTCCTAGTGCATCAAAGACACACTTTTTAGCTTCTTTAAGTTAAATGCAGGGCAGAAAAGTTGAGTGCAATAAGTCATTGCAGTGTACTTAATATCTTTCAGCCTTCTCTGTATTGCTCTTCAAATAGCATACAATTCTTTAATAACAAGTACTTTTCTTGGCTTGTGCTTGATACTAAGTCTTAAATGCTCTGTACTCCTAGAGAAGAGTGGCTTAATGTTGTTTTCCTCGTGCCCTCAGGTTTATGGCTGGGGTTACAATGGCAATGGTCAGCTCGGCCTGGGAAACAATGGCAATCAGCTGACGCCCTGCAGAGTGGCAGCGCTGCACAGCGTGTGTGTGCTCCAGGTATGCCCAGCGTGGAGGTGAAAGTGCATTCCTGCTGCTAGCTTCTGCTGGAACCCTCTCTTTGGAATATTATACCTGCTGCTAGATTTCACAGTTCCCCTGCTGAATTTGTTTTAGCTCCTATGAATTGTATTTTGCTTATATAAATGCAAGTAAGCTGTAAAATAGTTGCTTTGGTAAATGATGGGAAGATTTAAAGTAAGCTACTGTAACAATTATAAATTATGGGTGGGATACAAATTGCATTTTTGTTACAAAGCTGAATGAAAAGTATTAGTCACAAGAAATAAAGGCAAATCAGATATTCAAATTGGTTCTACTAAGTATTCTAATTCTAGTGTTCTAATTAGAGTTCCTTTAGAAGCAAGGGAAAGAGGAAAGATAAGAGTCATGGGGGTGGGTTTGATTGTTTAGTGGTTGGGTTTAGTTTGGTTTGTTTGGATTTTGTTTGAGGTTTTTTTACTAGCTAAAGAATCAAAGTAAAATTTGGGATTTCCTGGGTTTGTGGTAAGGCTCTGTAGAGTTGCATGTGATAACTTGGGTTGAAGGGTTGTTGGCTGTTGAACTGCAGCTCTCCTCATTACAGAGTAGTCATACTGTATGGTATTCAGAATAATCCAGCTCTGAAATACTCTGAGTACTGCAAGATGTGATGAAGAAGTTCAGTGTTCTTCATGTGAAAAGAAAGTAGGTAGAATCTAGGGTGACTTGTCTAGTGTGCAGTAAATTACTTGGGAGTGGCCAATTAAATTAATGAAGGTGGGACTTTTCCAGTACCTACAGCTAACTTACTTTGTGTTCGCTGTAAGTACTGAGAAATAACACATGGCAGTGCTGAGTGAAGAATGCCTGAGACCCTTACCATGAGCCAGGGGAAGGTATTGTGTGCGATATTTTGTTTCTCATCTGTGTTTGGTTCAGGAGTAACGCTTTATACATTTACTTACAGATTGCCTGTGGCTATGCACACACTCTAGCACTAACAGATGAGGGCTTGCTCTATGCCTGGGGAGCTAACACTTACGGGCAGCTGGGGACTGGCAATAAAAGTAACCAGCTCAGCCCCGTGCAGATCATGATGGAAAAAGAAAGGTAATCTTGCTGAAGCTGTTCCTGGATTGATAAAGTCTGAGCATGTGTTATGCAGTCTCTAGCACTGGAAGCATGCATGTGTAGGGCTTGGTGGATTGTTTTTCTATTGCTTGTGTTAAAAACATGGGAAAGGATGGTAACTTACTGTTTAAAATAGACTGAGTGCTTTTTGCTGTCTGTAATGGTTATTGAACACAAACACACTTTGCATTTACCTGATACCGAAAGATAATGAATGAATAAGTGTTTTGCTATTCTGTATATAGTTCCTTTGCTTAAAATTTGAGCTATGAAATCAATAAAGCAAGCCATGAATTGAGGCCTACATTAAAAAAAAAAGTAGGGAGAAAGGAAGCACCACCTTTGCAAGAAGTGATATGTGAGGAAAAATAATTTTTGAAAGGTTGAAAATGGTCCACCATGAAAACAGAACACAATTTGCAAGGTTGCTTGAGCTAAGGACAGTTAGTACCCATTTTTATTACTCATACCAGTTGGTAGTTTGTAGTTTTTTAGTTTCCTGGACTCATAAATGAATGAAATTAACCCTTGTCAATCCTCTTTCGTCACCCTTTTATCATCCTCATATTTGGGGATAGCTCTTTTGCCGCTCACCTGCAAATGTGGATCTCAGTCCCATTCTCTGGGCCCTTGTGTATACCGACAGATTAATGTGCCTTGTCTTGGTCTATAGGTCTCTTTAATTTGCAATCTCCTCTTAAGGAGGAAACAATTTTGCTTGGTTTTTCTCCTCTATCTGGGAAGTCATTCCTATTTTTTGTTGTTTCTCCCACTTAGCATTAATTTAAAAGCTTCACAGTATGGAGAATGTTTAAGAGCTTAAAAAATTGGCAGGTGGGAAAGAAGAAAGGAACTATCACAATAAAAACCACAGAGGTGGGGCTGGTTTGTCTGTGAAGGAACTGGCTCTAGCAAAGCAAAATGAAATATTATTTAAAAAGCTGTGAAAGAGAAATGTGTATGTTTGCAAATAGATCAACTTTGTTTTGTTAGTGATTTATTTCATGAGTGAACTAAGGGGAACTGTTGCATTTAGAACTGTGTGTGAACTCAAGCACGGGGTCATAGTAAAACTGGCATTTGTTCAGTGGCTGAAGGAGGGAGAAAATACCACAGAACTTCTGCTTGGAATCTAAGGGAGAGATAAATCACTTGAACTTACTCATCTTGCTTGACTTGGCTCCCTTGGAAACAGTGCTAAAAGTGGGTGAGCTGTCATTTCCCATGAAGCACGTTACTGCTGCTCCTGATCTTTTAGTTTATGTAATTCTTTTGTCATTTATATTTAATGCTAGCAACAGTTACTTAGGAGGCTTCATTTCGTGCTGTCTTGAAAAATATTGCAGAGACAGCATGTTAGGAATGTTTAGACTTTATTTTGTATTAGCTGGGAAGAACAACTGTGAAGGTCAGCTTCCTGAATTTTGGTGTTAAGTGCATGCTTAACATGTTACCCTGTACATGTACTGTAAGTGTGTGTACGTGTACCTTCTGTGTGTTATAGTACATGTTTTGCTGTACTGCTAAAGTATAGTATAGTCTGTAAAAAAAAATCTGTTCTGCTAAGGAAAGAAAGTTAGGAGAAGGAAGTAGTTTAGCTTGATAGCTGTGATAAAAAGTAAGTTGTCCCTAAACTAAATTCTCTATGATGTGTCTTGCAGAGATGTTGCACAGAGGTTCATAAGTTGATAATAGTGTAAAACAACCAATCAGTTTTCTGCCAGAAATTATTAATACATATACTGAAAGTGATGTAGATTCTTTTGAGTTTCGTCCTGAAATAATTTTTGCACTTAAAATATGAACTTTGCTAAAAAAGTGTGGGTTTTTTGCCAAAAAAATCTAACTCTTCATGGATATTGTTCTGTAAAGGAACACACATTTTTGTATGTATATTCTTAGACTGCTTGGAAAGATACTTGTTTGTCCTGGTTGATGTGTCTGGCACAAAAGCATGAAATCCTCTGATGTGTTTTTACCACAGAGAAAAAAACAGGAAAGCATAGTTTTTATTTTGAACATGGGAACCTCTCTGTTTTGCTTACCCCATGCACAGAAACTCTGGCAATGTCTTTGTGGTGTTTTAATTTGAATTGTGTTTCTTCTCAGTTCTTGCAAAGTTTCAGATAAGAATCTAGGGATTGCCTGAGCAATGGGAGAACAGGATAGATAAGTGAGCATCAGCAGCTTTAGTGTTTTAAAAAACTGTGAGGTGGGTGAAAGGACTATGTAGACACTATTTTTAAAAAACAGCCATAGCTCTTAAAGGATTCATTCCCCTCAAATGAAGCACTGTGTTTCATGTTGAATTTCAGTTTTGAGGGAAGTAAACTTAACAGCAAAATAAGAAGTACAGGTGGTGGGTCAGACCTCTGTCAACCTACAAAAATCAAATTAAAAGGGGGCAGAAGAAATTTCTTCTCGAGAAAAAGTTTCTGATGTCTGTTGGTTTTAAAGGGGAAAACCAAAACCTGTGTTTTCTTCATCCCTTTTTCCATGGTTATGAAAAAATAGGAGGAATGTCAAATGATGAGAATGACATGGTTAAAGCAAAATCTGATTACAGTAAAGTTTACAAGCCATCTGAAAATGTCATTGTGGGATTTTTTAATACCTTTTCAAGCAGTATCACAAAACAAAAGCCCAAATCCAGGAATGTTGATGCATAGTTTGATAGGCTGTTGTTTTGCTGAGGCCTTTGGAAAGTCACTGTATTCCCTGCTGCGAGTGCCTTACGGGGTTTCTTGTGTCCGCAGGGTTGTGGAGATCGCAGCCTGCCACTCGGCGCACACGTCGGCCGCCAAGACGCAGAGCGGGCAGGTGTTCATGTGGGGCCAGTGCCGCGGGCAGTCCGTGACCTTCCCGCACCTCACCCACTTCGCCTGCACCGACGATGTGTTCGCCTGCTTCGCCACCCCCGCCGTCATGTGGCGCCTGCTCTCCGTGGGTGAGCTCCAGCTCCTGCAGTCCCTGTGTCCATTGGTAGTGGTTAGTGCAGGATATTGCTGCCCTGGCAGGCTTCTGTTCCAGGCAGGGTCAACAGCTAGCTGTTTTTTTCCTTCTGAAGAAAACAGTCTATTTCAGCAGCTGAGGATGCAGGGTAGGGTTAACAAGATTGTTTACTAATGCACATCTAAAACAAACCCTGTTTTACCATTGCGTGATGAATATTGTGTATTTCTTTCATTTGTGTTGTTTGAACTCCAGCTCAGGTCCAGGAAGGAATCCTGAGTCATTTAACAAAACTTTTTTTTTCCTCTTAAAACTATTTCTCCTTGGAAAACTATTCCTGAGGCTTGTTTTTTTGGAATCTAACAACTTTGGATTTTAAGTGTCATCTCTAGCTTTCCCCTCATTAGTATTTGCCCTTCTAATAGGAATATGAAGGAGCAAATCTCTCTGTGTTTCTTGTTTTGAAAGTAACAGAATTCCAAGTTTTCATTTTGTGAGATGATTTGTGTCAAGTCTATTTAGTTTGACTATTCTCGAAGACAGGCAGGCTTGTAAATAATAATCCCTGTGAAACAAGACTCTTATATAATTGCTTTTTCTGTTGGAACTCTCTTCTTCTACTGCCTTGGATTCTTTTGTGGGATGCAGTCTCTGTGTCCAACAAATAAGCTCAAACCTTTTTTCTCGATTTTCTTCTATCCACATGCTGCTAATTCTTATTTGACCCCAAATAGGATATAAAGGGCTTAGCTTGCGCTTCCTGGAAAACATGAAGGTGTTCTCATGTTCAAAAAAATAAGGGTGTTTCATCTTACGTCTGGTGCCTCAGTTCTCAAGATCTCTTAGGACATCTAATCTATTTTCATATTGACAACAGACCCTAATTTTGTTCCTGTATGGAATTGTTTTTGGGGAGCGATGGATAACATCCTAAGTAACCTTTCTCCAGTAAAGTCTCCCAGACTTTACTGTTCCATGTGGCTTGTCCTAACCCAGCTTCTCTGTGTTAACTTCTCATTTAACACGTTACCACATTTGTAGAGGTCCAGATAACAGCATCTCACCTGTAGGGGAAAACTGAGTAGAGTTACTAAAGAGAAGATTAGCTTGGAGCAGTCTGCTCCTGAGGAAATCTAAGTCTGCTTTTATCCCATTTGTCACTTTCTCCATTCTCTAATCCTCTGCAGTATGTGCTGGTCTTGCTTTCTCTTGCCTCCACCTCTTGTGGAGGTCTCATGGTTGTCCAGTCTGTTGCCTTTTATTAATAGTGAGGACTGTTTAAATGATGTGTCTCCCTGGTTTCAAGTTCCAGGTTTTTATGGGGTATTCCCAGACTGAGTATAGCCAGGTGACTGACCTCTATACCTGCACTTTAATTCCTCTTAGCCTTTGGGGATTCTTCCCCACTTACTCTGGCAGTCTTACTGAATATTTAAATCAAAAGAATTAATTCTGTGGGCATTTTTAAACCTCCATTTTCCATATGCATGTTTTCCTTTCCCACATGTTTTAATCATAGAGGAGTAAACCATCCTTTTTATTTTTTTTTAATGGGGCTTTTTTGGTGTTGTTTTGTTTTCTTAGGGAGAGCTAACTCTGTTTAAAGGTTATTGTTCCACTTACAGTTATGATGGCTCTGCCAAAAAATGAATCAGCCAGTCAGGATTGGCTATGGTGAAGTACAAATCTGCAGCCTTTTTGCAGGACTGAAAGTATTTGGAGTGAAAGTTGATCTACATAGCTTAAGCTAAGCTCATGACCTAGCAAAAAGAGATCACATGAGCTAATGGAGAGGGATTGGAGCATGGTTTAGTTAGCCCAGAGGAGATGCAGCTTCTGTGGGTGATTCGTGTAAGCCAGAGGAGTGCAAGGTCTTCTGTGGTACAAGTGTGACTTGTCAGTTCTGAGTAGTTTGTTCCAGCAGTATTTCTTTTAAAATACTAAACAATTTAGTCTCCCTAACGGTGAAGAGTGGTTTGTGGATTGTGTATGGATGAACAATATACAGTCCTGTGGGACACAGCAGACAGATTATATCCCATTTAGTGGAAATCCACTTATTTTTCTTTTCTGTATTTCACTTCTAAGAAGTCACGTGCTTTGAAACACACTTTTAAGATGCATCAAAATAATGGGTTAAATTAGGTTTTTAAAACTTCGGCAGCCTTGCTTTACCAGAAGGCTTAGACAACTTGTGCTGCAACTCTTGTATGATTTCTTGAGACTCAGAGTGGGGCCTCTGTGGGACCAGTGCCATAGGCCTTAATAGAGGGAACTGTGCTGTCTCTGCTTTAGTCTACTTTTGTCTCTGCTTTAGTCCACTTCCAAAGTTGGTGAAGTTCTGTGTCTTTGGTTGTACTAAGAACACAGTGTCTGCTCTCCTTCAACAGCACTGCTGCTGGATTTTGTGGTGTTACAACTGACTCATAAACTGAGTAACTGGTGTCAGTGATAGTTCATGTTAATGAGCCCTGGCAAAGGCCTCATCAGCCTGCAGGCTGTATCCAGTCTGCCAGCACAGAAAGGTGACCAGTGGTGACATGTTTTCTTTTTAGGCCCAGCCCACACTGTGTCAGTGTGGCTGAGTGCTGCAGCCCACGTTCCCTGTGAGTTCAGGGGTGTTGCAGACTCCCATTAGCAGCACTGTGCAGGTCGGGGGGCAGAGCTGAGCTCAGCCAGCACGAGCACTGAGCTGCCTGGAGGCTGGGAATCTCATGGGTAGTGCTCACAGGAAGATGGAGTTCTCCAGGTACTTTCCCTGGTGCTGTGCTACCTCTGGGATGGAATGGGAACTGCTGACCACTGCTGCCTGTAGCTGTTGTGGAGCAGCCCTTCCCAACAGGAAATGCTATTGGATTAATTAATTCTTCCCATTTTGCTGCTTAAGCCAATGGAGCCCTGACACAGATATTTTCCTTGACATGCTCTTGGTTGAGCTGCTAGCTTTAGTTAGTGATGTATGTGTTCCATTTAAGATGCTTTTAACATCTTCTTTTGTTTGTTTGTTTTAAAATTGTTTCTGTAGAGCATGAAGACTTTTTAACAGTAGCAGAGTCTTTGAAGAAAGAGTTTGACAGCCCAGAAACCTCAGACCTGAAGTTCCGTGTGGATGGAAAGTACATCCATGTCCACAAAGCTGTTCTGAAAATCAGGTAGTGGTTGTGTTTCACAGCTCTTGTTTGTAGAGAACAATCCCTTAGTGTATCATCAAAGGGGCAAAAAAAAGTAAGGAGGAAGGAGGGGCCCCTAAACCTGTAGTAGGTAGCATCCATTTATCCATAGTAGCTTTAAATGAAGTGATTGTAAAAGGGGTGGTCCACATTCTTTTTTCACTGAGCTTGTTTGTTGTTGGATAATAAATCATGTTAAGTTGGTCTGATTGCAATGTATACACAGATGTTTCTGTAGCATGGACAAAATAAGAGTTTTATCTTAATGCATAACAAAGTCTACAGTGTTAGGGAGCCAAAATGTGAACCACTGGCCCTGATGGGGCTTGGTAAAATATTTGTGAGTATTGCACTGTGCCCCAAATATGTGTTTCAGTGGGACTGGAATGTAACATTCCTGCGTGTATATAATAGTGTTCCAGATGATGTCTCTGTCTCCTAGGTGTGAACACTTCAGAACCATGTTCCAGTCATACTGGAACGAGGATATGAAGGAGGTGATAGAAATAGACCAGTTTTCCTACCCTGTGTATCGTGCCTTTCTCGAGTACTTGTACACAGACAGCGTTGACCTTCCACCCGAAGATGCAATAGGTACTGCTCATGGTCCACTTGTGTCAGAAAGCAGCATCCAGAGAAACTGGGACAGGGCATGCAGAATAAGTGACTAAATATGGGCTTCTAGTCTAGCCTGTAATGCATTTTACTGGTGATTAATTAAGCTGTCTTTAATATGCTGTTGTAGCAAACTTAACCACAGCAAAAATGGTGCATGTTTAGAAATAAAGTGTGAGCAGTTTTGTCAAGGTTGGGAGAGAAACTATTTCTCTGGGTGAAAATGCTTGTGTATTTGACTAAATTCAGTCAATTACTGTTTGGCATGATATCAAAGAATCTCTGTAGATCTAATGGGGAGGAAACTTGGACAGCAGAGCAATTACAGCAAGCTGTAATTCAAGCCCATATCTTGATAATAGTTTTTTACTCAAGTTGTGGTTCCTGCCACTCAGTATGCAAGTCAGTAGGACAGCTTTCGTATTTACAGAGATTAACAGGAGTGCAGCATGAAGTAATAAAAAGCCTTTCTTCACCTGTAATCTGCATTTTCTGAATAGTAACCTACTTGGAAAAAGCTCATTATAAAGATACAGAGCTTTGCAGGAGCAAAAACTGATGTTGAAAGAGCAGAGATCATTTTACAACTGACTGATACAATGGTGTTTTAATTGCAGGGCTTTTGGATTTGGCTACTTCATACTGTGAAAACAGACTGAAAAAACTGTGTCAGCACATTATCAAGAGAGGAATTACTGTGGAAAATGCATTTTCATTGCTCTCTGCTGCTGTCAGATATGATGCAGAGGTAAACTTCTAAAGTTCAATCTCTTAAATGGGTGGCTGCTTCCTGACTTAAACTATGGAGAAAAGCAGCTGGTTACATTTTCATATAAGCTCTCTTACTTTCATTTAACACTATTTGCCACTTTCAGAATTTGAGAATGTTGGACGTACAAAAACTGTATTTGCTGTGAGATGTATCTCCTTTTTTATTTTTGTTTTTCCCCATAAACCAGTACTGGGAAGGTGAACTAGTTTGCAGATATTTCTGAGGATGGAAACACTAACTCTGAAATGAGGGGAGGGTTTAAATACAAAGAAAAGTAACATAATGAAAAGCAGTCTTTTAAGCCTTAAGTTACTTATTTGTAAGGCTGTGTGTTGTGTGATGACATGGTGGTAGGTTGGGGATTGAGTGCATTTGGGATTTTTTTGGTTGGTGGGGTGGTTGTTTTTGGCTTTTTTGTTTTGTTAGGTACAAATATGTTTCTAGTTTTCGCAGTATGCTAATGAAGTGTCAGGATAAGAACTGCTTCATGGGCCTTATAAATGTTGAAGACAGAGGAACAATGTGTGAAAAGGGGAGTGAAACCTCCTTACTATGGAATGTCTGATTTCACTACTGGATCACTAACATGCTGCTTAGGGAACTAATTGGGAAGTATTCCCAGGCTTGCTTTGGCTGTTTGTGGTATCTGTGCATTGTGTTGGCAGCTTTGCAGTTGGTTGGTTTATGAACTTGCTACTTATGCTTATAAAGCAGTTTTTTTGGTACTCGGTAAATCAACTCATTGCTTTTTCTTGTACTTCATTTCCAGCAACTGGCATGCAGGTTGCCCTAACTTATTTCAGAGCCTTGAAGTGTGTTGCTTGTTTGATACATCTCACCCAAAGGCTGTGTTAGTGTCTGTAGTGGCTTCTGATTTACTGTGAATAGTGATGTTTTTGATAGGAGTTCCTCAAAAATAGGAAGATTCCCATATTTTAGCCTCCACAGATGATTTGCAGGATGGGTTTTCAGTGTGTGATTGATTCTGCTTGTAAGGGCTGCAAGAAATCCAGTTACTCTGGCTTACCTGTACCTCACTAGCTAAGTCAAGTTAGAGCCATGGGCCTCAGCGCTGCTACCAGGAGAGAATGGGTGATGCCGAGGGGTTGGGCTTTAACAACAAGTTGGGTTTACGTGCTGTAATGCTGGCTGGGGGCTTGGAATTGCTTGGCTGATGTAGTTCCTTCAGGGGGCGTGTGCCTGGAAGACAACAGTTAAAAGAAGTTGCTTCACTAATTTAAAATACCTCCATGATATGAAACTCCTGCAGTTTCTTTTGGTGACTGACTGAAGTGGCTAAAATTAGGTCAGGGCTGGCTTCTCATTGTAGCTTTTAAAATAACCCTTGGCTGTACCTTGTGCCTTTATTCACCTAAGTCTATAATACGTACAGTTTGCTGGGAGCGCATCCATCTGCAAATGAAACTCGGCCTTTCTTTTTACACAGAAGTTTAGATTTTCCAGAGTTACTTACTAATACTACAATAATTCTGTTTATTGTATGCTTCTGTTGCATTGACTTGGAAAATGAATTTTTTAATAAAGCAGTGCAAAATATTGTAACGTGTATGATGTAATTTTCTTTAAAATGCTAGTGAATTCTGTTATTAAAAAAAAAAACAACCAACCATCAGTGTTCAGTTCTAATAAGCTTGTCTTTTTTTGTTGCACAGATGCCACACAAGTCAAGATCTGCAGCTTCAGAATGCCTGGTTTTAGGCCAGGATATATTTTTATATTATTGTTGTGTCAAGAACTCTCACTGGCACACACAGTTGCTCTAGTTTTCAGTATTGACCTTTACAGAAAATATGAATATTATTCAGTCTTTCGTACCTCATGGGGCTTAGAGAGCTCTGCAAATTTGTTATGCCTTCCTGCAGTGCCCAGCCTGCTGAGCAGCCAAGGAAGGGTGTGTTCTCACATACAGAGAGTCCTACAAACAACAGTGTGGCGAGTTGCCCTTTTGTCAGGGCTGCAGCATCCTCCTTGCAGCAGCTTAGATCTGCACCACAGAGTAGATTTCCTCCTCAAAGGAGGAGTTGGAAATAATCTGTGTGGGAAATGTTCTGTGGGGAACCTTACACTGACAAGGACTGTGCCTTGTTCTTTAAGATATCACCCGGGTGCAATGATGGTTGTGAGGCTTTTCTAATTATTACATGGAAGGCAATTCCAAGTAAACTCAGTATCCAGAGCTCACTTTCTGCAAGAATTGCTGTGCTGCACTGTGCTCCAGTACTGCTTTTGAATCACATTTGGGAGACCTGTGAAATACTTTGTAACATGAGTCTGTTTCTAATGCACAAAGACCTTCTGCCTAGTCTTTGCTGTACAAACTATCCAGTCAGTATACACGTGCACTGACCCTGGGGACATGGAACTTGAAGGCTCTAGCTAAGCCCTTCAGTAAGCAGGAAGTCAGTCAAGCAACTTCACAAATAGATTTGAGTTTGTATTATGGAATGAAAGAGCTGACTTTTCTTTATCCACAGTCTTGGTTTATACATAATTACCCCAAGATCTCCTGTTTATATTGGGAGTTTCAAAGCTGTCAGTGAATGCAGATGAAACTCCTCAAGTGGGAGAACTTGAAACATATATTGCTCAGAACAGCTGATTTTTGTGACTGCTGCTATATAGTGAGAAGCAAAGTTTGGTTACTTCCCCTTGTAACTGCATTTACATAGTGACATACGTGGGTAGAATTATTATTTTCTGTTGCATTTACATAGTGACTGTTGGGGAGGAAACATTGAGAGCCGCTGGGTGTGTTTGTCTAATTCACTGCAAAAATAAAACATAGACAGGCGTTTGTGCCTCAATGAAATTTTCTGTGATTGAAAGCAAAGATGATAACTTTTTTCTTTTCTTTTTCCTCTTTAGGACTTAGAGGAATTCTGCTTTAAGTTTTGTGTCAATCATTTGACAGAAGTGACACAAACTACAGCATTTTGGCAAATGGATGGTCCGCTGCTAAAGGAATTCATTGCTAAAGCCAGTAAATGTGGAGCCTTTAAGAACTGAAAAAATGAGGCTGTAAGTCATGATGTTTGTAGGGTTCTTTTTGGAGCTACAACATAACTGTGTGGTCAAGGCAAGTGTTACGTGGCCTCTTGCACCAGAGGACCTGAAAAGCTGCAGTGAAAACAAATGTTTTCAGTGCTCAGAGCAAACTGTTGTAAAAATGTCAGGCAAAATACTCACTTGCTTTTAGCAAACCCGGATGGTGGAACCAGCTCAAGATTTCAGGCAGAGAGGAAATGCTGCAGTGTGCAATGGATTCTGGCCGGTGTTCTGGACTTGCCTTTCCAGCCTAGGAAATCTCAGTTCTAGAACCACCTGCTCATATTTCCAATTTACTGTTTGGGGTTGGAAAATAGTCTGACCTGAGCCACTGAACGATGTCACTTAAATCATTAACTCCCTGGGATTATAGAAAAGCAAATGGCACGGTTATCTCTTCCTGCATTTGCATGATTGTGAATGAATTGGCCATTTGCTGTGTGTAATTAACCAAATGTATCCAGTGCTTCAAGTGTGCAAAAATAATGTATCCTCAAAGCCTACGCAAGTGACTTTGAAGAGAGGAGTTACTAGAAAAACTAATTTGAAGTAAATCTCTATATTTGGGTATATTTTAATATAAGTTGTAATGTGTACCTTGTGTAATCTGTTCAAGCAATATTTATAATGCTTAATAGAAATAACTCCCTCTTCAGTGATTTCTTCAGGTCACATTGGTTCCCTCTGAGGGGGAAGGGAAAGCTGGGTGGGGTTTTGCTTTTAATTATTGTCTAAATCTAAACTACATGTAATAAAGTTCACTTTTTTGTACCTCTTCACTAGCAAACTTTGGATTTTGAAGAGCATTGCAAGCTTTTTTGTGTTACATACAGTATCTAAGTTGCTTCATTTAAAAAATCTCATCAAAGCAACAAAGGAAAACACAAACAAAAAATAAAGCCAAAATCCAACTCACCCCAGACAATGAATCTTGCCGAGTTCAATGTGCCTGACAATACCTGTGATCTTGATTTCAGAAATGAGCAAATTTCTTTGTAGGCACTAATTTTAGATCTCAGTGATTCAGTCTGTGGATCTGATTTTTTTACACTAAGTCATCCGTAAGTGACTGTAAACCTTCAAAAGGTATGTATGGACATCCTTCCTATTGTTATTAATAACAGAGCTCCTTGTTAATGCATTTTTGCTTTAGGTGGGTGTTTTTTTAGGCAGAATAGCTCTGAGTGGCACTCAAGTCCTCGGGTTGGGCAGTAAACTGGTAGTGTTTCTAGGCCCAGAGGGGCAGCAGACAGACTGGAAGCAATTAAAATTACTATTATTGTGTTGTATGAGGCACACCTAATAGTTCCAAAAGCTTGTTTTGAATGCTGTTATTCTGTACTTACTGATCCCCACCTTCCTACAAAACAAGCTCAAGGTAGAAATTGTAAGTGGTCAGGGAGAGAGCACAGCTGTTGTGACAGGATGTCACACATGTCATGCCAAGTGCTGTTTGCCAGTGCTCTGCTTGCCCCTGAGGCAAGGGCTGGGTTGACAGCATTCCCCTTCTTTGGCCATGTCCTGTGCAGCAGCGGGGACAGGGAGCACAACTCCATACACAGCTCTTTTAAAAAGTATTTTATTTTGTGGCTAAACAAAGCTTTGCTGTATTCAAACAATGTTTTATAGACAAAGCACATGAAAGTTGAAACCTTTCTTAATGGAGAAAGGAAGATCCAGTCCCTAGTTTTGCTCCACTTGACATTGTACATGTTCTGAGTATAATGCCCAACCCTTTCTGGTCTGCCTGCAAACACTGCTTTACCACTGCCATTACAGCAGAAACAGCTACACATTATTGACCAGTCAATAAAGAATAATTTGGCTTTTTAAATTTAACTCCTGTTTAGAACCCAGAAGGCTTCTTTGAGTGCAAGTTCTGCTCATTTATCTTTGGGAAAGCCAAAGCAGCATTATGCTCCTTCAAACATCACTGTCTAGACACAGACACTGAGGCAGCTACTGCCCAACCAGGAGAAGGCTCCCACAGTTAAAGTGACTTTAACAAGTGTTCTGTGGCAGCTGAACACTCCCTTGGCTTTGAGAAAAAAGTCTTCACTGTTGAGTTTTTGTAAAAGCTAAATTTAGTTTATAACACTCATTGATATCTCATTGTAGAATTTGAAGATTTAAAAACTTGAAGAACTTAAATTATTGTAATAGTGAGGTATAAAAAGGAATATAGCATCCCATTCTTGCACCAATTCAGCTCCTGTCTTGGGGCTGGGGAATTGGACACTGACCAGACTGGTCTATGGTTTTAATCATTAGAAAATCCTAACTATTGCCACCACCACAGACAGGGGTTATTCAGACACCGTACTGGATGTACTGGCTGTGTTCTCTGGAGTAGGAAGGATGGCTTCTTTTAAGTCCTGCAGCAGCTCAATCTTGTGATCCAGTCTTTTCCTGTTTTCCACAAGTTCCTGAATTTTTTCTTCAGTTCCTATTATGAAAAAGGGATAAAAAGCTTTTATTATTAAGGGATAAAAAGATTTTTTTATTATACATAACTGTTACTAATATAAAAAATGTTGCATATTCATTAACACTGGTGAGACTCCCAGTGCTTGGTTTAACCTACAATAAAACCTCTGCCTTTCTGCAGCAGTGTTGGTAACCCACCACCCCACACAGCTGGTGTCTTCACAAAGAGCTGGACTCTGTCTGCTGAGAGCCTGGTTGGTGTGTCAGAGAAAGCACAGAGCAGGAGCCACATACTCTGCCATCCATATGCTGAAATCTGTAATAGAGCTAGTTTTGAGATAAATTTAAAACATCTCAGCATATGTAAAAATTATGAGTTTAGCTACTAACCCCATGTTAACTGGCATATGAGCTTTAACAGTTCTGCTTTCAGAACCCATTTGTGTAAGAACTCCTCCAGTGACCTATTTTAAATCTTTAAAGATACCATCTCTAAATTACACTCCTAAAAAAATGTACAAGCCTAGAGGATTTCAGCCAACAAAAAAATTAAACCTATAAAGAGATGGTTTGGATTCAACAGCTCAGTTTTCAAAACCACAATTCAATAGCATTTATTCTCCTGCTTCTGGCAAAATCATTATTGATAGTATATCCTGATAGGATTAACCAAGTTGTTTACCTTACTTGCAAAGCCCTGCTTGACTGCATTTCTGCTTCCCTCTGCTGCTTCCATTTCCCTAATGTTAAAGATTATTGAAGTCAGTGAGAGCTCAGTAAGGAACCTTGCCAGTATTCAGAAGCATGACCACAACCTTAGAGTGTTATTGCAAGTTTTAAATGAAGCACCTGCTTTGTTCAGTTAACAGGACACATAGAGGAGTTGGTGACCTCTGAGCAGCAAGGCTGGTCTGTGAACAACAAATGACTTTCTCAGTGTGTTAGAGTGTTGAGAGTTCAGATTCTAGTAAGAAGGAAAAGACACTTTGTACAAACTGAACGTATTTTTCCCCTTTTGGGGGGGAAGATGTTGAAGGATGCCTCCAAAGTTGCAATGAGTAGAGTGGAGAAATTCTCTCCAGATGTTTACCCCTATACCATTTGGAATAAGAGAGCCTTAACTGATTTGAAAAAAAAAAAATTAAAAAAAGAAAGGAAAGCACTTTGGCCTTTTGCCTCCCTGCTGCTTCTTCCTGTGTAGTCAGAAAGCACAGCACCTGCTGCCTGTGGGTGGATGGGGAAGATGATGGACATGCACGCATTTTTAAATACATTCCCCAGAGTTGGGGGTGGGTGTTGCAAACGGGCAGCCAGAGCAATGTTGGTGCCTGCTGCCCCTGGGAAATTCTGGTAGCATTCACTGAAGAGGGACTGGTGCCCCAGCCCAGCTCTGACTGAAGAGAAGCAGGTGCCCCTTCCCTCTGCAGTCAGGTGACACATATTTTAAGAAGGTGGACATATACAAGTGGATTCAGGGGAAAAAACCCTCTCAGAGAGTATGTGGGTATGAATTAATTATCAGCAATAAACAAACATCTCAGTTGATTAGAGCGTGGTGCTAACAATGCCAGGTTATGGGTTCAATCCCCATACAGGTCACTTACTTAAGAGTTGGACTTGGTGATCCTTGTGGGTCCCTTCCAACTCTGAACACTCTGTCATCCTGTGATGATTCAGCATTTGGGAGAGCTACACATGGAACACACACAGCTCCAGTTTCCCTCCTGCCAAAAGGATGTGGCAGAAATAGAAGTAGCCCAGAGAAAGATACCAGTGATGGGAATAACTGGCCTACAGAAGTGCTTCCACAGGAAGGCAGATAACAGATTTTCCACCTCATACAGGAAAGGACCTGAAGGGAAAGAAAATGTATTTCTGTAAAATCAGGAATGGCCTAAGGGATGTGGACCTGGAATGACTGCCCCAAGTGCTGTGGGGGTCTCAGTGAGGGAACTGCACAACAGTTTTAAAATTAAGTATCATGGCCTTTATCTCCACAACCTCTGTCTGAATTGCAGAATTTGCTGCTACAAACCCCCTGAAAACAAATGCTGTCAAGGAGCTCAAAAGCTCCTGGCCAGACTGCTGACCAGCACAGAGGAGAGGGAAGCTGATGGAGGCATCCTGCCCAAGCAGGATGCACAACGGAACTGAAAGCAACACTAAAAGAAGTTGCTTTTCCTTGGAGGAGAGGACAAGAACCTCCAACCTGGAAATCTGAAACTGCTGCTGAGGCAAGAGCATATCCCATGTGGAAAGTTTTACATGCAGTCGAGTTTGCAGTAAAGCTGCACGCTGCACAAGGACTGTGGATCCCTGCATATAAAAAGCCCTTTCAACAGCTACAGTTCAGAGTAGCTGTGCTGGCACGTAGGGCTTCAGAACAGGTTTTGCATGATGATCCAAGCAGTGGCAAAAGATAAAATGCAAAAAAGGATTGAAGCTAAAGCATGGCAGATGACCCAAAACCATATTTATACCAGTCCTACTTTATGTAGTCCTTGACTTAGTAAGTCACCACAGAGACTTGCTAGCTAGAGCTTGTAAGAGATTACAACAGTAACAATAACCAAAAAAAGAAGAAAAAGCAGCTGGTGATTTGCTTCCCTCTCTACAGTTTCACTTGTAATTAAGATGGTTTTCATTCCTTTCTCACTGGTTCATTTTAAGAGCTCCTCTTGGATCAGTTTTGGAACCAACCTCATTACTGACCTTGAAATTAAAAGGTCTCAGAAAAGAAGATTGTGTGGTACAGGAAGAATTAAGCTGCTTGAGTTGTGGGGATTTGGAGAGGGGACAACTTGTACCCATGAGAATCACATGGGTGTGTGAACAGAGGTGCCAATATCAAGAGATTTTCCTGTAAGCTGAGAAGAGGATGAAATATTTGATGCAGCAGTGAAAGAAACAAGTATGATCTGAGGTTGTGTCACATGAGGAATTCTGAGCAGAGATGTTTTAATGTCCTCAGATGAGGCACTGGTGGAACCTTGTGTCAGACAACTGCAACACTGGACACTCCAACTGCTGAAACAGGGATTTAAATGCAAGAACACGAGACTGAAGGGGAGACCCTGGCTTTTTCAATCAAGTGAAGGGGAAACAGCAAACATCATCTTCACACACTGAACTTCAACATTAGCTAATTAAAACCCTTTGCACTGGAATAAATTAAAGCAAATGTTAGAACAACTGTTGGGAGAGGGAAATGGGAAGCATGAGACTTACCTGTCTGAAAAACACCTTCAGCCTTGCTGCTTCAAACAGCTGAGAGTCCAAGTCCCAGAGTTTCCTTCCACACCAGTGCTCCCAAGCAACTGTTCCTGCCTTTGTTTGCATATCACTCTGAGCATTCTCATCTTGTTTTTCAAAGCACAATTGCCCCCCAGTCCAGCTGAGTTCTCCTAGCCTTTGGCTGCTGTGTTTCAGGGGAAAGCATTACTCTGACCAGCACTTGTCAGCCAGCAGCAGAGTTGGAATGCTGGCAGGCTGCTGAAGGGAGGGAGAAGGAACCCAAATAAGCTGCAGGAGAGGGGAGTTCCCCTGGGGCAGAGACCCTTTGGCCTCTTCAATCTGTGGAACTTTGAATTGCTCCTTCCTTCAGGTCAGCCAGCCAAATCTGACATACTGTATTTCTAAAGATTCAGGTAGCCATGGCTTTTATTCAACTGTTTATATAACACTGAGAAAAAAGTTCCTTGGAATTTTCATTTTAAATTATTGTTCTATCAAAATTCTCATTAGAATAACTTCAATGCCAAATCCCAGACCAACTGCTCTTCTGACAGCTTTTCTGCACATACCTGAATGAATATTTGTCAGTATATTTTCAAACAGTCCACAGTCAAACAGTGCCATCACTGTCTCTTCATACTCTGGGGAAAGAGATAATTTGATGTAATACTCCTGAGTAGAGGTTTGTAGAGCCCTACATTAGAAGTACCACAAAACAGTAATTACTTATTTTCCATCATACTGATTGATTGAGGTTTTAAGATGTCTTCCTTCTCACATAATCTATATTGAGAAAGAAGGATCAGGTTGTCAATTCTACTTTCTTTTTTTGTTTCATACAGAAAATGATTCCCTTTTTGGGCCTGCACCACATGAACAGTCCATTTAAAGAAGAGCAATATACTTAAGTCATATTTCACTGCAGTGTGCCAGGACTGTGTGATGGCAGGGCTGACTGCACCAACTCCTCCTGACAGATCATGTGTGGGACTGAGCTATCCCTGTTCACTCTTAAGCAACATCCAAGAATTCCACCTCAATTTCATACCTGAGGCTTCTGCTGAAGCAAAATACAAAACACTCACAGAGTTCCACGGACCATTAACACACAAGCTGCTCGTGAAGGAAGACCTACCCAGGTGGGACATTTCACTCTCCATCCATGTACTTCAGTTACTTTGCATAAAATAGCATTCTTTATGCAAAGGTATTACTCCTAACTTTGTAAAACTGGAAGAACAACTGGAGTGGAAGGTTTGAATTTTTTTTTAACTGTGTTGTGGACAAAGCAACAATAGATTGGAATTCTTTAAAAACAAAGTACTTCATAGAAGCTGATAAACCCAGAGAAACCCCAAACAGACACTAACAGCTGACAGTACAGTTGTAACAAATCATCCAAAGCCTTAAAATGTGCATACTTAGAGATTTTCACTCAGAAGAGAGTGCTGATATTAACAGAGAGCTGGTCCCCCTGTGAAGCTGCAAGAGCAACACAGACTTACGACCTAAATAAGACCTGGTTCTCTTCAGGACCTCTCTGTTCTCCAGTGCCTGGGAAAAGAGGCTGGACTGAACCTCCCTAAGCTTATGCCAACGGGTAAAAGGTGGCTTCAAAAATTCAAGTCAGAAGGTCTCACTAGAGATGCTAAGTTGGCAGCTCTTACATAATTTTGAGAAAGAAGTTCCTTGGAACTTTAATTTTAAGTGGTCATTCAAAAGGGAAGGTCATTCTCAATCTCCTGCACAGCTGAAGAAATAAGACAGGCCTGAGTTATTTAGCACCACGGTTTCCTCAGGAAGGTGGCCCAGGGCCAAGTGCCCGGGATTCAGATCTGCACCTCGGCTCTGACAGCAGAGCCACCACCATGGGTCCCCCAGAAACATACCTGTTTCTGAAGTGTTGTCATCCATCAGTTTTTCCTGAGCCAGGTGAAGTGTGTCCAGCATTTCTTCAAATATGTCATCCAGAAGCCCAGCTTGTTTGCACTTCCTAACAAAGTCTATTCGAACTGTTAAAACACAAAAGCATTCTCATACAGAAGTGATCTGTATATTGGGCTTTGCTCCCTCTCTTCAGAAACTAAAACTTTGGCCAAACCCTTCCTCCAGTAACGAATACTTTTGCAAATCTCTGGCTCCTCCAGCCATCCACACAGCCCTTTTCAGTGGGAACAAAAAAGTAGCCAGGCAAACGTAAGCACTGTGCTGGGTGTATAATTCCCTAAGCTCTAGATTTGGCTTTGTTCATCAAAAGCAAATAGCACCACAACTCTAAATGTGCCATTCCTAAAGTCTCATGATACCCCCTAGTGATTTGTCTTGCTTGCCTTTCCCCCAATACTTAGCACCACACGAAGGACTGAGCAGGCTAAAGCACTAAAAACAGTGCAATAAATGAATCAGTATTAGATCTGGTAAAAATTGAGGCTACTTTTACTCCAAGTGATCCAGGCAACTAAACTTTTTTATTACAGCCTATTTTATATACCTGCTTTTCCAGATTTGGATTGATAGGGAAATAACCATGTTTTCTTTATCTCAGAGCAGTAGTTCAGTGACAAGTTTTAGTAAGTTCAATGCAATGGGCTGTTCAAAAGCAAAGAGCCATTTGACAGCTCACGGAAGTCTGCCAGTCTCCATTAAAAACAATGTTACATTTTACTGGAGACATTTGTGAGGAAAGAAATGCCATCTCACTTACAGGAGATGCTCTATGAGTATTTCAGGATTCTTTACAGGTTTCCTGTTCTTTACAGTGGTAGTGAAATTCAGAAAAAAACCACTAGGCAGCCACCTGCAACACCATGCCCATACACTAAGCATATGCATAGCAAGGTGAATAATCACCACTAGCACATTCCAAAATTCCAAGGGCCAGCAGAATCCCAACAAGCAATTGCAGCAGGAGCTTCAGGGTAACACGAAAACTGCAGCACTGACATCTCACTGTTGTAATACCATATTTATGCAGTAAAATGCTACATTGTGTTAAGCACCCTATGTACACCCAGGCTTCCGAAGGTAAGATGTGCTGCCCCCTCCTCAGAGCACCTCCTCTGTTAACCCTTTCCAGGGTTCCCATTTTAGATTTAACAGTACTGATACGGAGGAGGGGCATCAGGCAGAGGCACCCCCGTCTGCAGGAGACAGAGCTGAATGCAGCAGCCAGCCAGAGTGGGGCCATTCCCATCTGAATCACCAGCTCACATCACACAGCAAGTCTCACTCAGCCAAACCACAGGCATTTGTTTGCTGCACAGTTATTAAAACCTACACATTCTGCAAATTAGACTTCTGCTGCCACACCAGAGCTTGGAGAACCACTCGTCTCAGGAGAATCATAAAGATGTATTTGCAGCATAGCATTTGCTACCAAACGTCTCCAAGCTCTGCACTTCAACATAACAGGTCACAGTAACTCCTAGGTGCTCCATAAAGTTGTTACCAAATGTCCAAAATATCAGAATAAGGCTCCTTAATGCTGAAGTTGTGTTAAAGAGGGCATCCTTTATTCAGGCCCGAGGTCTAGAAGGGGATATTCCTAACCTAACGTGGACATGTGACTCTATGTCAGGCATGTTGTTCATATACACTCCCTACATACATATTACAATTTATCCATTACCATAAGTGCCACCCGAGCTCCCAGAGATTCAGTTCTTTGTTCCATCTATCACTGCATTCTTGAGCCAGATCTCTTCTTCTTACCTTCCCACTGTCCTTGCAGGAGAAGTAGTACTTGCATGCCTTGTTTCTCTCTAAAAATTTCACAGGCACAGTAAAAACTGAATTAACCCTTCTGGTATCAAAGTGAGTCTCACCTTTATGCCTGTTGTTTTTTCTTTTTAATATTTGTAAATGGTTTTCTTCTGCTGTCTCTTCTCTACTCTGTAAGAAAATCAAAACAACGTATTTTTACATCATGCTGACATTTACTGCTGTTCTCATGATCATATTTCTGTCTTAGCAGAAAGATAAAAAGCACTGCACATTTCTGTGAATACAGCTTCTCTGCACAGCTAACAGTATTCCTCTCCAGACATTCCGTTTTGAATATGGAAGCAAAAACTGCTTCGAAGCAAAAACACTTTATGGAAAGCCCAACACCTGGGATGCAGTAATAATTGCATTTGCAAAGAGCAGAGAAGTTAACAAATGCCTCCTGGGAACTCCCAAGGCAAATGATGTTTAGTTCCCTAGGCCTGGTGTAATACTAGAAAGGATTTGGGAGTAAAGGGGGGGTATTTTTATTCTCTTTTGGACAGGATGCAGCCACTCCCTCCTCTTCATGTCATACCATAGCACTACAAATAATTCTGAAGCTCTGTCACAGAACTCCAGTGTGAAAATGCATTGCTTACACAATGGTAAAAAATTTATACCATAGTGATAAGTCCTGGAGCCCCTCAGCTTTTTATTTATAGTGTTTGTATTGATTTCTGAGATTGCTGCCATGGGAGAGCAGCAGAACCAGAACAATTCTGTGGGTAACTCCTCAAATGAATCTCAGTTACAATACCAGGACTATACTTGTATTCACAGCTGAGAAAATCTGGGAGACAAATACCCCCCCTTATGACAGTACTACATAAAACCTGCAAAGATTATTCACATCCCCTCGCATGACCTCCCTTTAATCTCAAAACCTGGGAAAGGCAGATTTTTTTTCCCTAAGGAAAACTGGATGCCAATTCCTCTAGAAAGGAGAAATCCCAAACCCTCCAAATGTCAAAGGGAATTCCCATGCATGCTTCTGTAGAGCCAAGAGAATCACTTCAAAATTTGAAATAAGCTGTATTTACAGGTTTTCTAACAACAGCCTGTAAAACAATGGCCCCTGCAACCAGCAGGATGTTTGTTTGACAGCTCCAAACCCTTGGGAAGGCCACCTTCACCAGCAGAGCTGAGAACTGCCTGATCTGCAATGAAAGTCTGCCACACTTGCCATGAGCACAAGCTCACAAACAAGGAAGTGAAGATTTAAAAAGCCACGGGACTCATCAAAAGCAGTAAAAACTGGAAGCCATGTCATGCTCTAAGCAAATCTGGGGGTATAACACTTCCAAAGAAAAGAAGCCCCAAAGGGAAGCTCTTTCTGTTCGTGCCAAGATCACAGCCACCGAGCCAGCCTGGTTTGGAGGTTCCCATTGCATTTGTGCCGCGTTGCCCGAGGGCAGCGCTGGCTCCGCCTGCAGCAGCTCCGAGTGCAAACAGGTTTGGTTTGACTGAATGGCGAGATCCAAACAAGGCAGCTGCAAAGGAAAAGTAAACTACTTCTGTGAGGAAGGTTCTTTCTGAACGTTGTCAGAATACTTTGATAAGTAAGTCCTTTGCTGCAGCAGGTTTGGGTCCCCAGTTTTAGAACTACTGAAATTCAGAATTACCATTTCTTCTGTGATGGCTGGAGATGTCAATGTACGTTTTCTTTTCTTATTAGCTGCACCTAGGGATCAAGAAACGACAAAGTAACAAAAGTGACAACCTCACACTGACCGTCACACATCTTCAAATTCCTTCTTTTCCCAAAAAGCTACAGAAGTGAGGCACTTTGGGTGGAAAGGCAAGGGTATATTTCAGCTTCCTAAAACACCTGACATTTCAGCAGAATTCATGTTGTTTCCGTTTAAGAAAATTACAAGCATGAACCAACCATTAGGAAAAAGTGCAAATCACTATAGCATTAGGACATCACTTAACCTTTTAAACTCAGTAGATTTTTAATTGTGGCAGAGTGAACTTATTCCTCCTGGCAGCAGCATTACTTCTAGGGGGTAAAAACTGGTTTCTTTTCCAAACAATTCTTACAAAAGTTAATACACCCTCAAAACTAAGACAATGTAAAGAATTATTTAGGTGTCTCAAAGACATATAAATGGCATTAGGTTTTTCATAAGGACCTCCAGAAAACTTCCAGAAGCCATTTGACTTGTCAGTTTAATATTACTTATGCTACAAAGTGTTTTTAGTGATATGGTATGAGATCTCTGAAAAATTATCTGCTTTCTCTGTGTCCTTTCCATCAGCATGTACCAGACTCTTGCCAACATCATAACCAGCAGCTTTTGGAAACAGCTACATCATCACCAGCAGAGAAGGATAGCTCTGGCAAGGAAGACATGGCAGGACTAGAGAAAGGCAGAGAAGAGTTCAACCACCCACTAAAACCTGAATGTTTAAAGTACAGGGGGGTTATACGACCTCTTCCCTGTTTAATTCCAGAACCTTTGGTCAGCACTTAGTAAGGCCTTTCCTGTTAGAAATCATCCCATCAAGAGGAATGAGAAGCCACTGTTGTACAAGGAGGCTGTGGAAACAAGTTTGGGCTTAGGGCACTGCTGCTGTACATTTGCATTTTTCATGGCCTGAAAGGAAATCAGTCTCTCACTTCATCCAAAATAAACCTGCCTAATTTGGGGCAGTCTGGGAGACACTGCTGTAGGTACAAAGTGTTCCTTGCTATCCAGCATGGTATTTTTGACACATGATGGGGTTTTCTGAGCTCTCCCTAATATTTCCTGTAAGGATACCTTATACAAGATGAACACAGTCTGAAGAGCAGCTCAACTCCTCCTGCCCTGCACAGTGTTTGCTGCTCTCCTGCATTTGCCAGACTTTACTCTGTCCACATCCAACTTTTCCAGTTAAACAGAGGTTGAAGCTTGTTTCCAAGTCCAAGCTGCTTTGCCATCCTTGCTGCAGAGCTGCAAGGAGAGTTCTTGGCCCCTAAGGCACCTTATCCCCTTCCAATCACACAGCAGAGCCCCGACATTTCAGCACAAGAATATTGTATGAACCAAGAACAAGTGGATCTTCCCCGAGCCCATTTTCTCCAAACTACTGGGGAAAACAGGCCTGGAGAGGCAGCTCCTGCTCCCACACAAGCCTGCCCCAGGGGAACAACTGTATCACTTCACCCGAGTTGGATCCTGGAAGTCAAGCTACTATGTAGCCACAGCACTTCCACCCCAGCCTGCCTCCGTCCCTGCCCTGTGCAGAGCAGCCGCCACCCGCGGTGTCCCCTGCCTGCCCAGGCAGCCCAGCAGTGGGGCAGACACAGCACCTGCCACCTCAGCCGCATCTCCAGCTGATACCCCTGGCTATTCCGAGTGCCACGTGTGCATCCAAGAGCTGCCAAGAAGCAAGAGACACTGGCCTTGGGGAGCCAAGTGTCTTTTACCCAACTCTCCCAAGTTACTCCCCACTTCCCAGGGTACAGCTACTCTCAGGAGGCGAGAGAAGCTCATTCTGGAGGCAGGGTAGACACTGCTAGCAGAATCCATTTACCCTCATAAACAGATAAACATAAACTCTAAATTAAGTGCCTCTGGTAGAACTCCTCTAGGACAAAACTCTCTTCTCAGGGAACATTTTACATGCAGCATTTGAAGACATAAAAACCACCCAGTATCTAAAGCGGGCTACAAGAAAGCCAGAAAATGACTTTGTACCAGAGCACGTAGTGAGAGGACAAAGGGAGACGGCTTCAGACTGAAAGACAGCAGGCTTAGGCTAGACATTAGGAAGAACTTCTTTACCGTGAGGGTGGTGACGCTCTAGAACAGTTTGTCCAGAGAAATTATGGATGCCCCGCCTCTGGAAATGTTCAAGACCAGGTTGGATGGGGCTTTGAGAACCTGCTCTAGTGGAAGGTGTCCCTGCCCAGGGCAAGGAGGCTGGAACTAGATCATCTTCAAAGTCCCTTCCAATCCAAACCATTCTGTGATTCAACTTCATAAGATTTAAGCCCTCCTTATGAACAAGGTGGTCTAGTAGGCTGGACCTAATGCCTTAACATCATCTTGTACTGGAAAGAAAGCAATCCTGGCCCTGTCTGGGAAGGCCTCCTTGGGCAGGAGACCACCTGGGACCCTGGACAGACCCAACAAACACTTATAACCATTAGACCACAGAAATAAAATTAATTTTGAAAAGGAAGAAAGGTCAGGATTCAGAACTATGGATAAGTAAAAAGCAAAGCTACTAAGTAAACTAAGAAGATGCACGTTAGCGTGGTGAGTGAACCACAGCAATATCAGATATTAAACAGACCGTATGTCTGGTGAAGAAGCCCCAGCCCTCATGACTAGAAGCCTAAATAATAATCACCTAATCCACCTCTTAAGTGTCCTCAAGGTGGAACAAGACTCTGTCAAGAAGATTAGCCAAAATTTGCTAGACTTCAGTGGGAGCACACCACTGTCAGTGCACACGCTTACAGTTCAGTTGAGCTTAACTTCAAAGTGAAGGCCAGTCTAGGACCCACTTCACTGTGAGCAGAGCTGCATGCATTATGCTAAGTCCATCTTTGGTTGGTTAATTCAGTGAGATTCCCAAATACCTCTGAATCAGCAAGGACCAGGACCGACAAATGAAGCTGCATTTCTGTAGCTCAGGAAGCAATCCTTAAACAAGGGTTGCATAACCCTTTTCTTACACTTAAAAGCTCTTTGGGATCCTTCAGAATGAAAGGCCCTATTTTAAAAATGACTGCAGTGAATACAGAAAATGCAAATGTGAATGTCTGCATAACTACAGATAAAATCCCAAGGTGACCTCTCCTGTAACAGCCCTCTCCTTGCTAATCTAGTGCACACTTGTGTGTGGCTCTCCTGTCTCACATGGATTTTACAAGCTGCTTGGGCCTACTTGCCCAAAGAAGAGTAAGAATGATTCCATGAAGGATTGGGTCCATGGTCATTTAAGTCAGTTTTCAAGGAGATTTGGGGAGGATTAAATTTACAATCTTCCTACTTCAAAAAGCCTCCTTGATTTTTGTGCATACATGTGGATCTCAACCAAACCACTCCTGCAAGATTAGAAAACCACCACTCAGTATGATGGTGGTAATATTTATCGTGTTCATATGAATTATTGACTGTAGGGTGCAAACTTTTAAAACAAATTAAATCAATGAAGTCATTAAAGAAACTCACCATAGTGACTGGTCCTATTCCCTGGGTCATGTTTTGGGCAGAACACTCTAAAATTTAAGTTCAATTTCAAGAAAAAGAGAAAAAGTATTAATGAATATGCAAACAGTTATGTTGACGGATTTCAACAGATATTTTCCCCTTTTTTCACTGAACATAAACTGAAATGCAGTTTAAAAAAGTCAGGATTTTTGTTCAGCATTACCCACCTCAGAAACCACCTGCTTTAAAGTCCCATGCATGCACAACTTTGTATCTGTACTTTTAGAGCCTCAGTGGAGCTCAGCACTGAAGCTCTGAAAGATGAGTTCCATCAGCTCTCTCTGTCTGGGCCTGCCCACTGCTCAGACCTGAGTCTGACACGTTTCACGTGGCATGGCAATCACTGTGGCAGAGACACTGAAATGGGATTAAGCTCCCAAGGTGAAATGCCACAGGACTGACACTGCTCCATCGCAGCCACTGCGGCTCTGCGCCCTCGCCCTGCCCCACGCAGGCCAGGAGCCTCCCCAGACACATCTGCTCAGCCTCACCTTCCATTCCTCAGCCCTGCAGGACGTGCTGGCAATGCCACACCAGCACCGGGCACTGGCTCACCTGGAGATCTCTGTGCCCCTCCCTCCCTCTGCCCCGTGCTCAGGTGCGGCCCCCCGAGCAAGCAGGGCACCCTGTGAGATCCAGGTGCTTAAAGCTGCTCAGTCCATTCCTTACTTAAAGACTTCAGTAGTACTTGAGATGGGAATATTTTCACTGGTTCTAGGAGAGCAATGTGAATTCCTTGGAAGAGGTGAAATGGAACTAATTTATCTGAAAATATTCCTTATCTTTCAGATACCATAATGTGCAGAGAACATGAACCAGCTTTTACAATATGCCTTTCTTACAGAAGGATCCCAAATTACTTTTTAAGCAAAAATGCCTTGTCAGGAGCATGGCTTAGTTTATCTCTTCCTTAGAAATCTATCAGCCATGAGTGTTGCAATTTTTAAAGGGAACAGCATTCACTAGGACATTTTCTAATTACTGTCATGCTTTTAACAAAAATAGAAGCACTGCCCTTAGAAATGCAGACTGTTTCCTTGATTAGCCAACGTTTTTTTGCATGAAATGCATCTTGATGCACAAAAAATCGGGTTTAGGTATGCCTAATAATGCAACCAGAAAGATATGTAATGGGGACACCTTATTTACATCCTGATTTTCTAACACTGCCCTTTGGAGAATGTTTTTTGTTCTTCCCCCCTTTAATTCTAGTATTTTCCAGTTTAAAAAAACCCATCCTAAGCACAAGTATATCTTGTAAAGAACAGAAAATAAATTTTACTACTCAGGCTACTTTATTTAGAAGCACTTCTCTACTATTATTTTTGTAAGACAGCAGTGCAAACTGCACTTATTTCTCCACCTCTGCTCTTACTGGCCACTTCCACGGCACTGTACGCTTTCTCTTTTTATTCTGCTCTATTTGTTTTGATGATCACTACTCATCATCACAATGATGGCAACTCAGAATTTAATAACACCAGCTCTGCCTCTCTCAAAGGAATTCTCTCTTTTCAGTGTGTCATATTCACCATGAAGAAGTGCAGGGGCCATCAGTCCACATCCACTGTTTTTCAAGTCTACTTTCCAATAATTTCAGCTAGCTACAATTTTTGTGCTTTAAGCCACTGCTACTGTGCTAAAGTCTTTAGGTTCAAATCTTTGAAACCTGTCCTACTACCTTTATCTAATGCAGTCCCTTCCCAGCTCTTCAATACAGGTTGCTATAGCCTAGTTTCCTAGGCTACAAGTGTCACACAGTGACTTAAAACTAGGCATTTTTAAGGGTCCCTCTTCCAAACCTCCAAGGTCACCAGCTCCAAAAAGCCATCAAACCAAACAGTATATGCAAGCACTTCTTCACCAGTTTGTATCTAGACTGCTGTCAGACCCATTTGTTTTTAAACATCTTGAGCTCAGTCTTCTTGAGCCTGAGTTATCCTTTCCAAAGATATAAGATGAAAGCCATTTATTCTGTGATCATAGAAAGTTTCCATCTTCCCAGCTACCCTCTTTCTTGAGCTTTGCAGATTCACAAAGATTTTACAAGCATCAACTAAACACCCCATCCTCCCCGTACAGCTGGGCTTAAAGCCTTGCACAGATGCATTCATTTTAGATGGAGAGCCCTGTGAACCAGCCAGGAGTGCAAGTGTCTTGACACAAAAGGACCCATCTTCCACTGCACCTAAGGACTGCACTAGCCCACCCCTTTCGGACACAAGTAGTGATTAGATGATCCCCAAATTAATCTAAGACTAACATGACCTGTGATCTCTCTGGACTTGCACAGAAATGAGCATCAGGACTTTTATGCACCTCACACTTTACTATAACTTCAGCATTTCAAAAGGTCCCTGAGGCCCCAAATTTTCAACTCCTTCATCTGCATCCTCCAAACAATTTGTTCCATCTGTCAATGGCAATGCAGGCAACCCAAGGGCAGAGGACAGCAGGACCAGCATGATAAGGACAGAAAATTTACTGAGAATCCATTTAATTGTGTTAATGCTAGCAACATACTTGAAATACAAAGGAAATACAAAGGGAATCAAAGTTCTTTGCTAGCACAGGGAGGGAAAATTACCCAGATTTGCCTAATGTGAGCAGATCTAGAAGTACTATAACCTGCTCTGTGTTCAGACCACTTTTACTGGAGCTTCTGAATCAACGAAAAATTTAGAATTTGAGTGACATTAATAAAAGTCTTGGTCCTTGAAGATTAGCTAGAGAGCCAGTAAGGACTTTCTGTTTTGGCCCAGTGATCTTTCAGGTATGTTACAGGTTCAAACACTAAACAGACTCCCTCCCACCGCAGTGAAGTTCTCCTGTGAAATGAAAACATTTCTCCCAGAGAGGATCGAGCATCGCTTAAAGAGAGGAGAACTCATTTCCTTCCCTAAACACCCTGCAGACCCCAGGCAATGAGGTGCCTGTAGCTGGCAGCCCCGGGTGCTGGCAGCGGCAGTCAGAAGAGCGGGGCGAGGTACCGGTAGACGCCGTTGGCCTGGTCGGTCTCCACGGCGGCGTCGTCGCAGAGGGCGCAGAAGAAGTGGTAGCTCCTGCGGCACGCGCGCTCCTCGCAGCCCACCGTGGCCCCCTTCTTGCGGCAGAAGTTGCACACCTGCAACGGGAGGGGGTTCACCAGGTAAACGTCACAGGCAGCTACTCCAAATCCTGCCAGACAGGGCAAATGCCACCCTCTGAGGGAAAATCCAGTATTCCACTGCAGGTCACCTCCGTGTAATTCGTCAGGCAAGTTCACTCCTGCAAACTCCTACCCTGGTCATTACTTCAGCCTCCTTTTTGCTATCTTAGCTCTACTTCATACTGATAAATTTGTAAAATGAGGCAAAGAGCCACGTGAGGGCACTGAGCAACTTTCCCAAGTTATTTCAACGTTAATTGGTATTAATGTTTGTATTCATGTTTTCTAGGCTGACTTCATAATGAGAAGAAGTTCCACCCAGGCTGTAGGGGAGGAGGGCAGCTGAAGACACAGGCAATTAAAAAACCCCCTCACATAAATAACCTTATTTCTGCTAAACTTAGAAGGTGTTACCCTTTACATTGTGGATTGCATCCTTTTGTTTCAGCCACTGGCTTATTCTTTACCAAAGCCTCAGGAAACTTTGACTAAGGACATAAAGGCCAGAAAAAAAAACCCATCTGCATTTTAATACAGAATGAACTAAACTTCACCAAACCAAATGTCAAATCAATGACTCCAACACTACACCTGTAATTTCCTAATCTTACTAGATCAGAAGAACCAGCTACTTTAATGCATTTTTTTTTACAGCACAGAACAGGCCAGACAACCTTCAATGCTGTGAGGCAGAACTAACTGCAGATTCAGAAACATTTCCTTACCAGCCGCTTTCCTCTCCTGAGCTCTTTTAGCACTGATGCCACATCAAACCTTATTCCCAGATTTTCTGAGTTATGATCTTCAGATTCCACAAATCCTGAGGAAAATAACTAAAGACAAAAGAGAAATTTTAAGAAATAAGAATGACTCAGTCACCAGTGCAGAAAAGAGACAAGGAATACATCTTTTCTTCTTGCACTTGCCCTACCTAAGGAGGTTGATTTTTCTCTTTAAGAGGTTTCACCTACACTGAAGAAGCAGCTGTGCTTAAACATTTCTGCAGTCAAAAGAAGTTTCTCCTTCCACATAGGAGATTTCACATAACCTGAAGGCGAACTAAGAAAAGATAATAAGGTGAGAAAGTTAACTTATTAAAAACATGAACAAAGAAAATCTGAAATGCCAGAGTAAGGATGAGAAGCTCTTCTCAAGATCTCCACACCTTGTAATGTGCTCAGTTGTTCAGACCTACAGCTGGATGCAACATTTATCTGTACTAAGATTTCCACACAGTCCAAAGCTGACAACAGTTGACTGCAGGAGGAAAACAGAAACATTGTACACATATCCTGGGAGAAACCCACTAAAAATGTACACATGCCCACTCAGGCCACTTTAATTCCCATAGAACTGCTGAGTCATGACAATGAGCGAGGAAGGGGAAGTTCTTGGCAATTATTTCCTAAGCATTATATGTAGCTAATAGCAAACAAAAGGGAGCTGCTCTTTCATCCACTGGCAGGCACAGTCTGTCTGCCAGAAGGTGATAGCTGACTGCAAAAAAACCCAAACAGTGCAAAGAAGCCTAAGGCAGAGAAATGAGTGAAGTTGCTGGGAGGAGAAAGAAAGGAGAAAGAAGAAAAATAAAACAGAGAGAGACAGAGAGAGAGACAGAGAAAAGTTTGAACATTAAAGCCCTAATAAAACCTGTTTCAAACAAAACATTCAAGTAAAACTGTAAAAGAGGTATTAAATGTTTGTGAAACATTCTGATAAAAAATAACCAACCAAAAAAAGGTGTTAGAAAAATAAAGATGTAGACACAACAATAGTGAGAATAAGAAGGCTGGGACAGTGAGAGCCAGAAAGCTGTTCTAGCAGCAATCTCCTGCACTAAACAGCCCTTAGCTATATTCTCCCTCTGCTGAAGGGAAAATACAGCAGCTGTAATTGATTCTGCACACCAACAACCAGCTCCACCAAGACCCCAGAATAAAGGGGAGGCAAGAAGAGTAGAACGATCGCAACACGCTTAGAGTTTCACAGATATTTTTATATAATCAACTTGTGATATTTTTATTCCTTATTTTAAATAAGGCACAGACTGTAAAGTTTTTTAACCATCATATATCAAGTGATATGGATATTTTCCTGCAAAGGTTTAAGTACACAACTTTTTGTGGTCTGAGAATGTTCATCCAGTTTAGTGTCTCAAGAAGACCTACTCCTATTGCTAGACTGTATGTGGTCTTTGTGGTGTTTTCATGTGTGTCTAGGACCACTGATCAGCAATAGACACCCATGAAAACACCACTAATCAACAGCTCCAGCTGTGCAGACACATCCTCTCCCACTCCAAAATCCCGGCCAAGCCCTGTTGCTTTTCAATCTAATATAAACTTGCTGGTTTGAGTAACCAGCCTTTCATCCAGACATCATTGCAAAATCAAAAACAGACAGGCAGTGGAAACTTCCCCCTTATCCCTTCTTCTCCACTTCTCTTTGGTACCGACCAGCTAAAGGCACTCACCAGACAATCCTGATGAGCTGCAATATCTCTCTCTGTGGCGATATACATCACAGAGCCGGCCTCCCCTTCCGAACAAAATGCACATGTTCTTCTCACCATCTTCGCCATTATCCAGAAAGCACCTAGAGCAGGAAAACTGGGACAGAACACAAAGCAATTGACGACTTCCATAGGCCAGGCAGGACAGAGGAGAGCAGAGCCTGCCAACACCTGCCCTCTAACTGCCCCTACACCTACATCCCCTGGCCCTTGGTGCTTTGCTCCTCCAGTAACAACTGCCAATAGAATAGGCAAAGCCCACTCTCGGCACAGCAGCAGGATGGAAACCAGATCCCAAGAACTCCAGCAATTAGAGCAGGAGAAAGAGTGGTTTATCTCCTCTTGGAAAGTCACTAACAAGTCATAGGGGCTAATACAAGAGTTTTCAAGCTTGCTTGGCAATATCTGCTCCAAAAACAGATCCAAGAGCAGCCCAGCAAGTCATGTCCTAAGGTGTGAAACTCCTTTTATTTGGAGAAGGGCAATCACTCATAGCAGTGTTTTCTTAATCTACTGCTGCCACGTGTGGGTCTGTGAATCAACAAAGGACAGAAAAACAGCTGCCCCCAAGCTTTGCCAGTGCCTTCCAGGAGTTCACAGAAAACAAGGAAAAAACACTAATTTCTTACTGTACAAGAATGCAGCCAACTCGTGTGGAGAGGTCTGCAAGTAAATTGGGGCAGAAGAAAAAATCATAAATGAGAGATTCAAACATTCTCTCATCAAGGTGAAGCAGGAGTGACAGAGTTTTCCCTGAGCCCTGGGAATTGCCCCAGGGACACCTGTTATCTTTTTCTGGCCACGTCCACTCAAGTCTTAATTGTTCTTCTTCACACAGTCTTTCTTTTTATCCAGCAGTTGCAAAATTTTGAGGCCAGCTACTTATTTCACAAAAACAGTCTAAGTGTTTCTGGACAAGCCCTTACGCACGTCCCCCACCAGCAGGTTAGAGCATCACCCCACAACATTTGTAGAAGTTTTACTTTGTCTGCGTTTTCTGTGCAAGTCCACTGCAGAAATCTTCAACAACTTCCCACTCCTACAAGGTGTGATACTCCAAATGATCCTCTGCTGGAGACGTCACCTCTGACAGCACAAACTCCTGTATGACAAGGGGGAAGAAAATGCTGCATTTACTTTCAAGAAATAAGAAGACCTGGAGTTAAATTATTCTAGTGAGAGGTAGTAAGGCCCAAGTACAAAACAGGCAGGAAACCTCATAAGCCAGCAAATCTTGCAACCTTTTTCTGGCTTTCAACAGACAAACTGCTTTCATTAGTTCCCATTTCCCTTGCATAAAACAGACTGGGTAGCCCACCAGAGTAGAAGAGGATTTTTTCTGTTTTCTCCCCTCTGGCTCACACTACTGACAATTTACTTATAATCACAACAAGTCACTTTGCCTTTGCACACAGCTGGAGGTTTTTTCCCCTCTGTCCTTCTATGTCTGGTAAGCAAGGCAGGGTAGAAACTGATTTCTGATACCCATCTATACACTGACCATCATATCAGTTTCAGAACCTGAGCAATAAATTAATACAATACAGACAGAAACACAAAGACATACTAAAACTAGAACAGAAAAGAAAGAAATTAAAAAGCAGAACACGCTAGAGTTTGAATGGTCTAGAATACTGGAAAAGCTCTCTGCAGCAAAGCAATACCTGGAATCGATGAAGATACATAGGCCCTGCTCAGGCCCAGTCAGAGGATCCAGTTCTAGGAATTTTGTAAGGAAGGGACTAAAGGTGGAGTCTACAGTCCCTGGTGTTCTTACAGACTCTGGAGAAATCCTGGTGCTGATGGAGAACAGAAGACACTTGGTCAAGGTCAGCTTTGGGGTTACTCCAGCATCTCTGTAGGATTCCTGAAGCAGTGAAGTACAGCTCTGGGCCATTCCTCTGTGCAGAAGCAGCCAGCCTGCACCTACTGCCCCCTGTACTCCTGTATCCTGTCCCCATGTGGTGGGTTGACTCTGGCTGGATGCCAGGCACTCCCCCAAAACCACTCTATCACTCCCCTCCACAACTGAATGGAGAGAGAAAATATAATAAATGGTTCATGGGTTAAGATAAGGACAGGGAGAGATCCCTCATCAAATACCATCACGGGCAAAGCAGGCTCATCTTGGGGATAAATAACTGAATTTATTACTAACAAAATCAGAGCAGGATAATGAGAAGTAAAATAAATTTTCAAACCACCCTGCCCTCACCCCTCTCTTCTTTCCAAACTCCACCTCCTTCCCCCAAGAGGCACAGGGAGATGGGGAATGGGGGTTACGGTCAGTCCATCACTCATTCTTGCCATGCTCAGGGAGGAGAGTCCTTCCCCTGCTCCAATGCGGGATCCGTCCCACTGGAGACAGTCCTCCACAAACTTCTCCGTGAGTCCATCCCATGAACAACAGCTCTCTATGAACTGCTCCAACATAGGCCACTTCCCACAGGGTGCAGTCCTTCAGGCACAGCCTGCTCCAATATGGGTCCCCCACAGGGTCACAAGTCCTACCAGGAAACCTGCTCCAGGTGGGTTCCTCTCTCCATGGGTCTGCAGGTCCCTGCCAGGACCCTGCTCCAGCATGGGCCTCCCACGGGGTCACAGCCTCCTCTCAGGCATCCACCTCCTCCACAGGCTGCAGATGGATCTCTGCATCCCTGTGGCCCTCCATGGGCTGCAGGGGCACAGCTGCCTCTCCATGGTCTGGACCAGGGGCTGCAGGGGAATCCCAGCTCCAGTGCGTAAAGCACCTCCTGCCCCTCCTTCTCCACTGACCTGGGTGCCTGCAGAGTTGCTCCTCTCACATATTCCCGCTCCACTCCTCTCTGCCCACAATTATATCTCCCCAGTAACTGTTTTCTTTCCTTCTTAAATGTGTTATCACATTTAGTATCATTCCTGGCTGGCCCTTGGTCAGTGGAGGGTCTGTCCTGGATCCGGCTGGCATTGGCTCTGCCAGACACGGGGGAGGCTTCTGGCAGCTTCTCACAGAAGCCACCCCTGTAGCCCCCCCTCTCAAACGTGGCCATGCAAACCCAACACACCCCCACAGGAGCCTGTGCTCTTTCCGAGCTTTCTGCTACAGAGTACAACCAGGAAGAGGATATGGAGCTAAGCGGGACAATGGATCTGGCTGGCTGCTCCTACGGCTCCTACGCAAGAAGGGAGAGGCTAAGGACAGGTTTCCAGTTACACAGTTGAATTCCATTTCACCTGAACAATGCCTTGCCTTTGCAGGGCTTAAGCTTGCCACTCACGGATTCCAGTTGACACCCCTGGATCTGTCTGAAAAGGCAAGAAATCCTAATTCCTTACTCCACTCTTTCAGTAGTACTCATGGCAGCATTGCTCTGTTACTGTTTCTCCTGCTGCCCCTTTTTCAAGTCGAGGAATCTGAAACTATGTACTATGTATCTGAAACTACTTCCTTGTACAGAAGCTGTTTTTTTATCCCCTCTGTCACTTCTCTATCCCTTCTCTACTCCAGCTACACTCGAAAAGGAGCAAACCACCTACAAAAGGATGGGCTACCACTTACACTGCAAAGTCACAATGTCACTCTGTATTTTTCTTCTTTCTTTAATAATTCTTACTATTCCAACCACATTTTAGACTCCTTCTGAGCACAGAGCTGACACTTCCATAGAACTATGTTGGAAGCACAAAGCAGTGAAGAAAACACAAAGCTCAACACGCAATGGGGCCCATGGTGATCAGAGCAGACAAAAACAGGGGGAGGGCTGGTGGTTTGTGCTGCCAAGGCTTTGGGGAGGAACGAGAAGTGGCCCTGTGGTCTTGTTTCCCTGCTTACCAGGAAATGTTTTGGACCGACTACACTTCCGGGGTATTCTATGCAATGCAACCACAAACAATGGAAGGTACAGAAGTACCCTGATTTGTACCTAACTGGAGGGTGGGAATTCGACACAGAAATCATAGGGACAGATCCATGGGTTTTTCCTCCGGCACCCCCCAGAAGGGATGCCTTTCAGGGAGACTCCCATGCTTGCCACAGAATCAGTGAGGTTAGGAAAGACCTCTGAGATCAAGTCCAAATAATGACCCAACACCACCCTGTCAACTAGACCAATATTACAGAGTACTAGGGTTCCCCAGATCTCTTTCTTAAGTGGCATCAGATAGTAGGGAGGGCATCAGCGTTATGTTTGTTTCTCTGACACATCCATCATCTTCCACTTATCAATGCTGGACTTTCACCTGCTGTTTTACAGTCAATCCCTTGCTGTCACAAAGCCCTACAACCCTTCGCTTCCGCTGTCACCACCACAGGGAACCCAGGGGGACTAATTCAGCTGTAAGAGTTGGGGGCCCTTCTGCTGCCCTCCACTAATGACAGAACAAATGAAGCTGCAAAACAGAAGACAGAGCGGCAGCTGAAAGGAACAGTCACACCTGGCTGCTTCTCCTGTACCTGTGCCATTTCCTAGAAGCAGGGCTGTTGGTTTTGTTTTTTTATTTTTTTCACAACAGTAACTAAAGTGAAGAAAACGGGAAAGGAAACAGAAAGTAAAAAGGGACAAGAGCAGTGCTGGCAAGTGCACAGGGCTTGCGCCACGTTGAATTCCGCAATCTTGCTGAAACATTACCAATTTGTCTAAGTACTTGGTCTCCACACCCAGTTCTGAAAGTATCCTCGCATGTAAATCCATCTTTTACCCAGGAGGAGGCTAAGGCACAGAACCTCACTTAGGATATCCATAGGGGAGTAAGGAAAAGAACCCAAATCCCCTGACTTCCAGCATGCTATTGAAACCCACTGCCCCAGCTCCTGCTCTGCTCTCCTCTTCCTTCCAGCGCAGTGCAGGATTGGATCTATGGAAGCAGGAAGAAAGAAAGAAATCACACACCTGTTACCCCACACTCACCGTGTCCTTCATTTGCGCTTTGTGGGGAAAGAAGCACGGCTGGAGATGCCATGGACATCGAGATGTCAGACACAACCTACATTCCCCTCCCCATCCTCCCCAAGTCATTACAAAACAAACACATCCAGATCTCGCAAGGAACAAGAACAAAGCGATAGGAGTAGTCTTTCTAATCACCTTTCACTTGTGACCACCTCGTTCCAACCCCCCAGCCGTGGGCAGGGCACCTTTCACTAGACCGGGTTGCTCAGAGCTGCATCCAACCTGGCCTGGAGGCATGAGGTGAGACAGAGATGAGACACCCACAGCTTTTCTGGGGAACCCGTGTCGGTGCCCCACTACTCTCACAAGTAAAGAATTCCTTCCCGATTCCTACTCGGGCCCCCGGTGCCGCCCTCATGGGGGTCCCGGTGCCGCCTCACGGCCCCCGCCCTGCCCGAGCGCCGGCAGGGTCCATTCGCTGGCACTGCGGGGAGAGCGGGACCGGCGCTGAGGAGGCTCCCGGCCCCAGCCCCGTGCCCGCGGTGGCACTTACCGCGCGCTCGCGGCCCGGCCGGCTGTCACCCCCTCTGCCCCC
>VZRO01005478.1:223951-332515 GCA_013397915.1 Daphoenositta chrysoptera | reverse complement strand
CGCCCCGCGCAGCCGCCCCGCGCTGATTGGCCGCGGCCCTCGCGCGGCTGCGGAGAGGGAGCGGCGCTGTGGTGCCCGTCACGGGAGGAGGGAGCGCGCCCGGGCCCCCCCGCGCTCGGCGTGCCGGGGTCACGGAGCCGGCACACGGCTCGGTTCCTGCCCCGAGAGCGGCGCGCCGCCGTCGGCAGCCATTTCCCGAGGGCTTTCTCCATGGGAAAGGCCATATCCTGCATGCCTGCCGAGCGCCGCGTTCAGTTTTCACAGAATCACAGAAGCACTGTCCAGCCTAAACCTCCCCTGGTGCAGCTTCCTGTCGCTGGTTGCGGCGGAGAAGATGCCGACCCCGGCCTGGCTGCACGCTCCTTTCGGGCAGTTGTACAGAGCCGTACGGTCACTCACGGACCTCCTTTTGGCCAGACTGGACACCCCCAGCTCCCTCAGCTGCTCCGTGTTTGACACTCCCCATAGGACTGGTGCTCTTGACCTTGCCCCAGCTCCACTGCCCTTCTCTGGACACGCTCCAGCACTTCCACGTTCTTCCTCATTTGAAGGGTCCAAAAACGGAACACAGGATTTGAGGTGTTGCCTCATCAGTGCCAAGTACAGGTGTACAATCCCGGCCCTGGTCCTGCTGGCCACTGCTGATCCAGGCCGGGCTGCCATCGGCCTTCTCGGCCACCTGGGCACACTCNGAGCTTTTAAGACCAGTTCCCTTTACCAGCTAGATCAGCTTTGGCTTTTCAGCACTGCTGGCATCATTCCAGCTGGTTTCCAAAATCCCTTTGCACCTGCCCAGATGCAGCATATCAGAGCTAAGATCCCTGTGTCCAGGCTTGGAATTAGATTATACCTATTAGACAACTGCTGCTACACAATTCCAATTCCCAGATCTATTACTTAGATGTAACTAAAATGAGTCAACACAATTCAAGCACCCACCGGTGCATAAATCTTAAACTAAAAATTTTCCAAACAGAAATCTGTTCTTCAACACAGGAAAACATTGTCTGTGGAGGAAAATCAAGTCCAAAACCTTTGTGATCTCTCCCTCCAACTGCTGCACTACTGAGCCATATAATTCTGCTGAAATACATAGAGCTGGAAGTTGGTGCTCAGTGATGTTTTGGAAAAAAAAAAAAAAAATCAGTTAATATGCTCCAGTCCAGTTTCTTTTATACCTATGCCATAAGTGATCTTCAGCTGTCTTTGCATTTGTATGTTTATCTTGGGTGCTAATATTTATTTCCGTGGGGCCCTTATACATCCTCATATCCCTACTGTCCCTCTGTTGGGACCGTATTGCTCACTGTCCTGCTCACTCTAAGAGCTGTGATCTCAATGTAACTAATTCCCATCAGGCACTCTTCTTTTCTGATACCCCCAACAGGCTGACGAGAAGTCCCAAATGTGTAATTCCATAGGTGCTTTTGAGTACTTCACTTGGAACATCTTCACCTGTTTTTCCATCAGTGCTTGTGCTTGGTGCTTTTACACACTGCTCTGCTAAAGCATGGGCGACACGAGGGGCTGTGCTCAGAAACATCCCCATCTGAGAGCTGTGACGAGCAGAGGAACAGACAGCAGAGCAGAGACAGAGCTCAGGGGAGCACTCCCGTGGCCATTACCTGCAGAGGATATTTGCAGGACACCCTCAGCAGAACCTGTTCTAGTAATACTACAGAAGCAGGCAGAAATCACACCTTGTAAGGTGATTTTGCTCATGGATAGGTTATGATCTCTGGCCTGGAGGAGGAGAACGAAGAAGCACCAAAAATCCCTGTTTCATACACACACCTTCTGTGACATCTACACTGACAGCAGGCTCTCCCATAGGTGCAAACCACATGGAGCAAGTAAGTGCTGCATCTTTTGAAACATTAGGTCAATTTTCCTACATCAAGAAACAGCCAGCCCAGTATCCTTAACTCCTACCACTGATCTGGAAAATATAATCAACAGCAGTAAAATGCATCTTCCCCCCCGCCCCCAATGCTTTAACAACATTCCCATCTTTTCCACATTCAAGTCAAGCATAGACACAGATGTTTTCTGCATTTTCACTTGTTTAAAAGGCTAATACCACTCCTGGGTTACCCGTGGGTTTGTCATACACTTTGGCATGTCTCTGGTTAACACTGAAAGATGTTATCCCAAGGCGTATTTCCTCTGAGTGGAGACAGATCTTCAATGAAGCAAAAAGCAATTGAACCAAGTGCTGTCTTCAGCTAACACAGGGGCTGCAATGACAGAGGGGCTGAAGAGGGCAAGAGTGTGTGGCTCTGACCCTCTGAAGAGGTACTGCACCAACACTGGGGTAACCCCACTCTTCTACATTTATCTTTGAAGAGGGGTGGTGAAAGCCCACGCCAAGCCAGAGTGCAATGACTGGAATCAAATCCGAGGAGATATCTGCTTGATGGATATGTCAAACTCTCCAACAGAGCCATGGGAGAGAAGAGCTGAGGTTTCATTGTAAGCAGAATGGTTCACAAGTCTTATCTCTGTTAAAGGTCCACTTTTAACACACTGAAACTCCTCGTCCATGCTGAGACTTGAGAAATTCAAGAGCATCCTGTGTTGCAGCACAACCCCATTAATGTTAAGCTTGAAGCATTCAAAACAAACTAAAAAAACCCCACTTAGGGCCACAGATACCACGTTGGTCCACAGTTACACAGCACAGATATACCCCAATTAAAAGAGAACCTTAAGCCATGTAGGCATAAGACATCCATTGCCTCCAGGCCTCAGGGCTGAGAACTAGTTCATGCTTCTCTTTCATTTTGCAGTATAGGCTTGGACAGAACCAGGCCAAGACCTTCATTTGTTCCAACCATTTCTCTGAAAACCCCCACAGGAGCAGGGTGACATGGTGAGCACTGAGGCATATGGGCTTGGAATCTGGGATACCAACCATGCAATTAACACATGACTAGCAGGTGGTTCTTCCAACACTCATTTATCAAGGAACAAAGAGAAGTGCAGGTACAGGACTCTCATGTTTACCTTCTCCAGCAAAGGTAATCTGACTTCAAGCCAACCACTTTATTCATAAATGACAGTCTGAATGAGCCTTTTTTTGAGCTCTCATGCTAATCAGCTGGCTGTATGGAAGTGATCTCCCCGTGAGCTGCGATGCCTCTCTACGTTACTCCTCGAGGCTGAGAGACCCCTGATCAACTGCAGGTCTCTGGTAAGTGACCGATGTCATGCACAGCTTTGTATTACAGTGCACTAGATTTTGTATAGCTAATTTTAAATCATTATTATATCCTCTGCAGTAACAGAGTGAACTTTCCTATCAAACTATGTTAAGTCTTACTTTTACATTTTTAATAAAACCACTTTTTTTGAAACCTTTGGCAGGGGTTCTTCAAGCATCTAAATTGCTCATCTGCAACACCTCCTTGCTTGCCCAATGCTACAACACTTTCAAAAGCCACATATGTGCACACCCATCCCTCGCTCCATTTCAGAGCCACCTCCTGCATCTGCACTCCGTGTCTCCTAATGTAGCTTGTTTCTCTCTTACCAACAAACCATGTGGTAAGGAATTCTGCGGTCCACCTGTCCCACACTACACAGTATGAGATGAGGTACACTGGATTTCTCAAGGATTTCTCTGTGTGTCACAAACGTGGAAGGGTGCAATCCAACAAAACCCAGTCATTTCTCTCCTGCTGCAGCAGGACTTGTCCAGCTCACTTTGTAGTACAAACACAGCTCTGCAGAACTGTTCTAATTCAATCTCTGTTCAGGACTATTTGTCCCACTGGATCCATAAGGCTTAGGTGTATTTTGACAACTCCTAGTGCCCAGACAGGCAGCCTTGCATTCATAATGAGTTTCAGAAACCTGAGTTTTGCTAACTCAGCCCTGTGGAGGAGCACAGAAAGCACCAAGGAACTGTTGCTCTCATCAGTCGTGTCTCTGCTGCAGATAGCATGGAGGAGGAATTCTTCCAGTGCACTCTGAACTTTGCTTGTGGATTAGAAGCAGGAAGGAGGAAGACCAGGAAAACAGAAATTATCTAAGAAAAGTTTGATGCCCTTTCTTAGGACAAACAGTTCTAATTCTGTAAACTACAAAAGTGATGTGTAAATGTTAATTTAATAAAACATCAGGTGGAAGGCATTTTAGTTGAATGCAATTAGCACCATGGACTTGAGGGCTGTTTGCTGAGTAGTCATCCCTTCCAGCATATAAATCCCCAGGTACAAGATGTGTTGACAGTAGGAAAGCTTTGCCTATAAGGTTTTTTTCCTGCACTTCTGAACTCCGCACTGACAGGAAATCTCTGTCTCTGGCATGCTTCCAGCTTCATAACCATAATCCCATGTGAGTTCGGTTCCAGCTTTCACAAGTCTAAGAAATAAAACACTCAGTCAATTTGTTTGAACTACGTGAAACAGTACTGTGCTTACAATTTGTCACCAACAACACACATGAAAACCCAAAAATGATAGAGGGCAGGGAGCATCACACAGGCAGCTTGTTAGGAGAGAAACAAGGGATACAAGGAGTCTCTGGCACACTTGTGCTGTTCTGCCTACCAAAAGTATGGAGATTGCAAATAGGGTTGGAGTCTAAACAATGTGCTCTAACTTAGAGAGAAGTTCTGGGAAACAAAAATCAAACAAACAAAAAAACCCCACCGAAACCAAAACCAATCAAAAAAAAAAACCAAAAACCAAAACCAAAAAACAAACAAATCCCCCAAACAAAAAACCCCACCCCAGCAACAACAAAAAAGGAAAACCATGTAAGTTATGCATCTAAATGAGTAACAAGGTTTTGTTATTTTTCCTATGTACAGGAACATCACTGAAGTTTGAACAGATCTCTAGATAAGTTGTTGAAGACCGTCATCTTTGGTCTGACAAGTTACATTTTAATGCAATTGTACTGTGTGCACAAAGCCCATGACTCAGAATTAAACACATGCTCCTCATGAACCAGCTGCTCTGACAGTACAATAGAGGAAATGTCTCAGATAGGAAATTCATTGACCAAAATGAATGCCAAACTAAATACCTAGGATGCTGAGGCACAACTGATGGAAAATGTAATAAAATATGAACACTGTAATGAAGAGAGTAATTCGCTGATGTTTCTCACTGGATATGATATAGGGGACATCCAGTGAATTCCCAAGCAGCAGATTGACAATGACCAATGAGGACTTTTCATACAGCACATAATTGCAGCCTGGGATTTCCTGACTTCAGATGTTCTAGAGGCCAGACATGTAAAACAAATAAAAAAGTGACTGGGCAAGTTCATGGAAGGCACACAATAAGGCTCAATGATCTAGATGAAGTCCTTAATTTAGAAAAGTTGTAAAAGGGTGATGCCCAGAAGATGGAAGAGCCAGTGAGGGGAACTCTCCTTCAACAATCTTCTTCCCTAAGTGTCTTTGCTGGTCACTATTACCTCTCACTACTGGCCTCTGTCCCCACTACACTTCTTGACTGAGTACCTGAGCAAAAAAGACTCTAGCTAAAACAAAATCTTTTTTTTGGGACATATTTAAAAACATTGTCTTCACAGTTCTTGGAAACATCCCAGTGCAATCCACAGCATGTGTGTCAGTATGGAGCAGAGTTGCAAGGCTTCACAGAAGATCAGTGTTCCCTGAAACTGGTTTGTCAGAACAAAGTCTCTCCTCTCTATTCTGTTCTCACCTAGTACTACTGCTGGCATGCACATCAGCTAACATCATTCATACAATTAATCTTTCCTGTCCTGAGTTTAGCTGCTGCCATCTTGTGTCTCACTGGCAGCAGCTCTCTGGCACCTCTCTTTCTGTTAGACACTAAGGAAATATCTGCATCTTTTACTTTCAGAACAAATATCATATCCCCAGGATATGTTGGGCTACACAAGTCCTGCTTATCTTGACTGCTGTGAGGAGAAGGACTGAAGCCAGCTTGTTTGGCCCACAAAGTGTCTCAATCTTAATATCCTGTGGCGTTCAATCCTGCCCTATGGGACCCAGATCTGGTGGCCATCCTTGAGACACAGCAGTGGGGTGAGTGAATCTTGGCTTTCCAAATGACCATGCTGAGTTAAACCTGCTTCTCCACTGAAAAATATTATCACTGAAGTGGACACATCAAAATTAAGCTTCCCTACTTTACATTTCAGTGCAAAACTGAAGACAAACTCATTAGTGATAATCAACAAGCTCTATTTCTTCTGTCTTTAGCGCACATTAAGAAGTCACCAATAAGAAGGCAGTTTTGTGCTTTCATAATCTAAGCATCTGCCCCACCCCTCAGAGTAATTATGTCCTAATAACTAAGTACTGTTTTTTCCTGTAGTGCCTTGACTGAACAACATTAAACTTCCAGAAATTCACCTGTTTGTGAAGAATGCCACCCATGGAAAACTTCTGTTGTGAGTTTCTACAAACACACTTTGTGCAAAGAGATTTGGGCAGCAGCTGTGCTGTAAAACAGAAAATCTGAATTAGAAATAGTCCAACACTGCATCGTTGGCTGAAAAAACTATTCTGTGTCACTATTTGTCACTAGTAAAGGTAGTTTCCTCCTTCCCTTCTCCAGCCCACATGGAATGTTTATTACCCAGGGCCACTGCCAGGGCAGCAGTGCTAAGGGAGAAAGCAATGGATTAAATGACTGTGTATTGACCAAGTACAGGATGTGAAAGGTCACTCAGGTGCATGTAGGAACATATGCTTATGGGTGCAGAAGAAAGGTTTCAGCAAGATGCACTACTAATATTAACACCATATTACCTCTGCAAGGAAGAACAGCTTAAACATATGCAAGGGCTTTGCTGTAAGATATAATCATGCCAACGAAGAGAAAGAAATTATTTGCAGAGTACCTGCAGATGTGTCTATGAATCATTTGTCTTAGCTGGAGGTACTTGGCAATTCATTGCTATTTATTTCTTGGCAAGTCAAAACTGAGAGACCTATTTAGCAGACTTGTACACAGTACAACACACCACTTTCTGAACCAATGATTGAACAGTAGGGAAGTTTTGTACAATAACATAACACCTGTTCTAAACCAGCACAAACTAGAATTAACAATGGCTGGGCAACAAAATAAACAAGGGTGGGAGAAGACATGTGGTTTAACAAAATGTGCTATTTGCTCTCTGAACCCCCAAGAAAGGCCATCAGGAAAAAGTTGCCACTCATTACTGGGGACATGTTTCTCAGGAACCCAGTGGTGCCAAAAACTGCAGCTGGTACATAGCATGTATCAGCTTATGGAGGCACAAACAGCCAGTGTGACCCAACCTACTGTCCTGTCACCTGGGATTGCAGGGAGCACCACATGTGCCTCTCTTGTCATGCACCTACCACACATACTGTTTATGTGCAAAAGCTTTCTAGTTTAAGCTTAAATAAGTAAATGATGTATTTGCAGAGACAACGAAGAGAACCCATGCAACTCAGTACTTACATTTAGAAAACGACCCACATTTCCTTCTTTTGTGGCATCCAGTACATAAATATTTCCTTCATTGGCATTCTTGGGAAGCATCCCATCACCATCAGCCTCCTCACAAAGTGCATCTTGTTTTGACTGCCTGCTATTTTCCTTTTTGCAGTCAGCTTTTAGGGGTGCATTGTTAGATGGCCTCACGATACATGTGTCATCTAGCACACCTGACTTGCCACAATCAACACCCTGCAGTGACAGACTCTTTCTTTTGCATCCTGTTCTGTCCACACCAGCAGAGTCAGTCTGTCCAATTTCCATCAGATGTTCTTCCTTCTGCTGCTGGGTGGGTTCTGTCAATGGACATGTATGTTATTTCTCAACACCAGTTTAAGGCCAAACCCTTTCCCTTATTTGGCCTTGAACTCTTACCCACCCACTCTTTCCCCCATCCTCTAAAATCTAAGCAGCTTTTTTGCTACCTACAAGTCTATAACAACTTTTCCATCAATCTTCCCACAAATGACTGTTTCCTGCTGTGGTGCCTTAAGCACTTGCTCAAGATGCCTGTGAGCATCTCACTCTTCTCAAATCCCACTCCAGACTGATTTCTTCCACATAGTGTTTTTTATCATTCTTCACCTTAACTCCCAAGAGAATCACAAACTGTAATTGAGACAGAAGCAAGATGCATGTTCAAATAGCATCAGTTTCACACTGCTCCTCTCCAGCTTGAGGTCCCCCCACCCAAGCATTACATCCTGTTCAATTTTTGTTGGCTGAAACAGATACTGGGTGTGACACAGCAAGATCTGCAAGACTGACTTTCCCACAGTTGCACTGTATTTGAGAAGCTGCTGTTGGGACAGTTCACCATGTCTCAGCATCTACTAACAACATCGTTCTACTCTAAGAACAGGCCTGCCCAGACTGTCTACACTGAAATCTATCACCTGATGGGACAAAACTGTACAAAGCATGCAGTATATAGAGCTCTGCAAACCTACTTTCTCTTCCTTTCTTTGTTCCACTGGTTAGTTTTGTTTTGCTTGACTGATGAATCTGAGAACTATCATCTTCATCTGAGCTGGCACTGTGCACCTGTGTATCAAATGAAAAGGCTGTGATGTGTTGTTGCTGTATGCAACTCTGGGCCAACAGGGCACAGCAAGTGGCTTTTAGAACTCCAAGGCTGAAGTTTCAAACCTACTGTAATGCATAGCTGTGGCTGAATTTGAAAAGTTAATACATTTATGGTAGTGCAACATTTATCTTAATTTCAAATTATCCTTCAAAATAACCAGGAAAGAGTCCCCAAGTCAATAAGACAGGTAAATAAGTGCTTAAGTCCCAACAATTTCAGCAGAACTGCAAGTTGCTGAGCCAAATCCCAAACATGCTTTTTACACACTTTCAATGAGATGACAGGATGTGGCAGAATTTCTCCTCTCCCATCACAAAAAACCAATTAGGTATGGGAGCTCCAGAATGGACAGCACTGCAAAATGTTAGCATGAAAATCCCATATGCATTTCTTAAGGGAAATGAATCCAAAAAACCCTACAGTGTAAGTTTACACCAGTTTTCCTCCTTTGCATGTATTTGCAGGCAACGCTTCACACTCACTCACACTCAGGTCAGTTCTCCCAACTCTGCCACTGTATGAGAAAACTGCATGGACATCCTGAGATTTTCTTCTCTCCCTGCTATGCCATTCTTTAGGGACACATCACAAAAATATCACTCTGACCCCCTAACCCTATATTTAATTACAAGGGGTGCAGGGGAAGAATAATTACTTAAGGCTCTTGAGGCTGGAGTGTAAGTGAAAGGTGGAGAAGGGAAGGCTGTGAGAGTAGATAGTGCTGGTCTGGGGGAACATGTTGAAGGACTGATAATGGAGAAGGGATGGGTGCAGCTTCCAGCATGGCAGCCTAGCTCACAGTGTGACACAATTTCATAAGAAAGGTCATTAGAACTATCTAAACATGCAAGATGAAAATGTCAAAATTAACATACATACCCAGCACAGTGAAAAATGAATCTATTAAAGCCACTTATTATTATTACCATTTTTAGCTGGTGATTGTGAAAAACAAGTGTTCTAGTCCCAGGCCTTCTTGCGGTTGCATTACTTGAGTTCTTTGGATGAACCCTGTACAGAAAGGTCAAAAGGAAATTATAAGACAAACAGACCCATAACTCTCACAACACACATTTCTCTAACAGTCTCTAGTTCCAGTCTCTTCTCTAGAAGGAACTACAGCAAAGCCTGTAGTCTGGCCTCACCCCATGTTCTGTGAGTTTTTTTGCTTTTAAGAATTGAGAACCTAGAGTAGGTTCTCTGTAGTATTTGTAAGAAAGCAGTTGCCCGAACTTTTTTGAGAGATCGGCAGCTGCTTTTACATCCTTTTCCGATTGTCCTGCTGAGAACCAAATTGATTTACTATTATTATACCAGATTATCTTAAAATAGAGCACCTACAGAGTTTTGCCTTTTCCTGCTACTACTTTCCACAGTTTTGACAGTACAGCTTTCAATTAGGAAAGCAAAGATGTTGTGGAGACGAGGGATTGTGAAGGAGACAGAGGGGGAGAGACAATACATGACAGATTTAGAGAATGCTCTCCCACAAAAAGGACCTCAGTCCTTCACGTCAGGAGAGGGTTGAGGAAGGGTGGGAAGCAGTTATCTGGTATAAACATTTAAAACATCTAAAATCACATTAATCTGGACTACATTCAGAGTGTAGTAGAAAATACCAGTTTCTAAGGAGTATTAATGAATATTAATACCTGTACAATGTCTAGCAATATGTAACAGCTCTTATTCAAGAATATTTTCAATGTAAAACATTTATTTTGATTTACCAAAATATGGATATAGATCTGATATCAATATCCAACTTGGAATGGACAAAGACTCTCTAACAAAGTTAGAAAGGGTACACTTATTTGGACCGGCTGGGACACTGCCCAGCTCCAATTAGACTGCCCACTCAGAAAACAATACAAAGCCTATTTATTTACAAAAGTTTTAAATATTCAAAACACAAACGCATATGGATAACATTGACACCTCCCATTCAGTGCTTCTTATGGTAATTGGTTGAAAAGTCGTTAAGCATGTGTGGTTTGTTCTCTGAATTGAGTCGGTGGTCTTATTTTAGGGTAGGGGGCAGCATGTGATGAAGTAAAACTTCTCTTCCTCATTCTGACCTTTCTGCCTTTTTGGTTTTTGACAATACATATTGCCTCTGAGGAACCTCCAGTTCCCCCTTTCATTACTCTAAATGAGTTTTTCAGATGGGGAAAATTAGTCATTGTCTTTATTTCTTTAGATCTATTACTCAATTTCTTCTGTTTCTTATTCTAAACACAGCTAAACAAGTGTATCTAGACAGACGATCAACCACATCCTGGCAGCTCATTTCAGGCTTGATTCTTCAGCTAATCATTAACTTTTTATTTGGTTTCAGCTGGAGTTATTCACTAAAACTATTTCAGCGAATTTCAACAGAACTAACTTGTAATTCAAATTACTAATTTTTTTAAAAAGGTAAAGCTTTGCCCTTCAATATTGTTTTCCTGCAGCAAAAATCTCCATCACGGCCCTTTTTTTGGGCTACTGATAATGGCAAGAAAAGCTACTCTTTGAGGCTTTAAATCCCTTTGTAAATTCAGAGTGCGCACAGGCCATGAGAAGATGTGACATTACTACATGGCTACATCCTTCTAAAGGTAACCTGTCTGGGGGGAATGACATGTCAAGCTTAGCACACTGATGTCCTCCCAGAGGTTTCTCAGTTCAGCTGGACCATCATTTTTTAAGAGGCCGAATAACAAAGTAGTTTTTTCTGAATTATTTTTTACATAGCCCACATGGAAAAGATTTTTATTCTCAGGAAAGGAAATTAGTTAGAATTAAGGTAGCAGTGCAGTAAAGGCAACTTAGAAACTGTCCTTCCCTGCATTTTTTCCTAACAGCAAAAACTTAACTGATTGCTTATAATTATGAAATTGCAAAATTATGAGTTCACTAAATTTCCAAGACATTGACATGCAAATGAGAATATAGTAGCAGGTATTTTTAAAAGTTTCCATTTGCAATTTCATGTTGCTTCTCAAAGATCCACAATAATCTTCTATTATGAAAAGACCTAGAATTTGCAGTAATTTATGAGTAGTACAAAGAAAGTGTTTACAAGGAAGTATGGCAGAGAAAGGAATAAAGTTTAAGAAAACATGCTCTTGGCTTCCACTTGAAAAGACTACAGCATGCTATTGACACATGCATGCAGCTATTTAACATAATTTAACTGCAGGAATTCTGACTGGCTCTGAGACCCCGAATGTACAATGAAAATATTCACTGCAGAAGTGAGGTGTTGTCAGACTCTTAACAGGAGAGGTTAAGGTTTCTGGCAGGGAAGGTTATGTTACAAATAACGAAAGGTTTAGAGACTGGAAGCAAAGAGCAGAACAGTTGGTGGCTAATATGTTATCAAACTCTGCAGTGTTCATTGGGTATCTTTAAACAATTTATCTCAAGGATATTTTATTAATTCTTTCAAATTAGCATTACCATTAATGCCCTAAGCAGATCAAGTACACCCAAGAGATGAATTGAATTTCTAGAAAATACCAAGTGGTACACGTAAGTAAAATTAATATAGAGGAAAAACTCTGTCCCACTAGAAGAAATAATCAGGAATTAAAAAAGAAATTCAGAAAGAAAAAAACCACCACACTCATATGAGGACATACTCTAAGTCATACAATGGAGTTGTATATAGCAGAATATTAGTTTTGTTATGCTTAAGCTTACTTTCCTAAACTTACAGGGTTGATTTATTTTCATTATCCACAGTCTGTGACAAAGATTCCTCGTTCTCAAGAATGTCATTTTTGTCAGTCTGCACTAGTTCAATCACTGAGTCTGAACTGTCAGTGTCAAATTTTCTTTTTTTGGAAGAAAAGTCATGGCTGCTGTCATTCACTGCACTTTTCTCCTTCAGCTCTTGCTCAGCATCTCCCAGTACTTCAGCTCTGCTCATTAATCTGCCTGAAAGAAAAAGAAAAGTTTTCTTTTTTTTTTTTCAAATGCTTGTTTGCTGAGTCACATTCACTATCACAGGTCAAACTTACATTAACAAATACAAGAGCATTACTTGAGAAAGCAAAATATTAATGCTGTCTATAATTCTATGATGTCGATACAGGCTGACATACAAACTGAATTAGACAAGGGCATGTAGTGGTAAGACAAAGGACAATGCTTTGAGTACAGAGTATATCTATATTAGATATTAGTAAGAACTTCTTCACTGTGAAGGTAGGAGGCCCTGCTACTTGTTGCCCAGAGAAGCTGCAGATGCCCCATCCCTGGAAGTGTTCAAGGCCAGGTTGGGTGGGGTCCTGAGCCACCTGGTCTTGTGAAAGGTGTCCCTGCCCATGGTGGGGATGCAACTAGATGTTCTTTAAGGTCCCTTTCAGCCTAAACCATTCTATGATTTTATGGTTTTTTACTGAAGGAAAATTAGCCCTGGCATAGGATGCACAGATTTGTGAGGGAAAAAATCAACAGTCTGAGATAGATTTTGCACCATATTGTTTTGACTGTTTGTCTGTCACCATCTCATAGCAGAGGTCTTCAAAGTGTTGTTCCGTCCATTTGATCTACTGCAAGTTAAGATTATATAGACACACTTCTCTTCCAATCCCATATTTCCGTGTTCTCAAAAAAACCCCAGGGCACACGCCAAGGGAGAGGGAGAATTATGCTACAAGTCTTCACAGGTCACCTCCTGCTACCTGAGTAAGTGCAAACAAATGTCCCCCTGTCGATGTCATCCAGGCAGCGGACACCCCAGCCCTTCTTCTCCGTGTTGAACACTTGCAGCCTGACTTGAATGCCGTGCTGTACAACTCTGTTCTGACACATCAGCTTGTCACACCTGCACAACACACTGCACTCATAAATCCTGTCAAGAGGAAGAAAAACAAAACACAATATAAAAGGATGCATTACCATAACAAAGTTCCTATTATTAATTCCCCTCCTAAGCACCAACAAGGCAGTGGACTGAAATATAAAGACTCTGGCTAAAACTGGTTGTGCAGCAATGCTCTGACCCTTGTGACTTTCTTGACTACTGATTCATAACTTTCAGGAGTCTGTCTGCCAAATTTTGGTATAAGTATACAAGAAAAACAAATGTTGTATTTTTGTTTTATAGGAGTAAATCACACAGAAACAGAAATCCCTATGAAGCACCTAATTCTATACTGGAAGAGACTTTAGCAAAGACAACCTATGCCTGGACTTCACTGCAGCTGTCACGAATTTCAGGATTTAATGAAGCATTTCCAAAAGAACTCATAACTGTGCTTTTTTTTTTTGCATCCGTTTCTGGGTTCTCTGACAACTTTAATTCTGCAGGTCAGCCATAAGCTAACATCACACAGAGGACTGAAAGGGGCTCCTTAAGCCTGCAGGTTCAAGCCCTTGGCTATTGCAGAAAGCTACCTTGCACAAGTCCTCTCCTAGACACCTGAAGTAACTGACACCTTCTCGAGATCACCTACTAATCCACAGGAGCTGAATAAGAGAAAGGGCAAACCCTTGAAGCATTGGATGGCTTTGGAGATTTTTGGAAGAGTCACCCATAGCTAAGTCTGGCAACAGCAGGCAGATGATGCGTCTTTAGGACTCTGGTCACTCTTCACACTTTCCTTGGACCTTGATCTAAGCTGTGAAAATTGTAGGATCTGAAGTACAAAAGTTTTTTTTCCTCCTATTACTCAAGTCACATTAATCTTTGACCATCCTGCTCTGTCACTAAAATGGTGACAAAAATGGAAGGTTTCAGTAATCCAAAAGCTCCACTTACTTTAATTCTGTGGCACCCAGACTGAACTATTAACTGCTATTTTATTTGTATGCTCTTATTTTACTCCTGTAATCTTTCTTACCCACTAGGAACAGGTCCCTCCAGTCTTTTGTAACGATATCCACAGGATCTTTTACCACCTGGAGACAGAGAAATTTTACTACAGCCTCTGGCTGTTAGCTGTAGGCATGCACATTTTGACCTAAAAATAAGAGTAAAACACCTCAGAATGTATTTGAAGCACCATAAATCAATCATAAATCTAGGTAGTTTGAAATGTACTTGACTACACAGACACACACTTACATAGATACACCTGTATTCCCCCTCCCTGCTCCTTTTACTCCACAAGGCTGTTTCAGGCACCCTACATTTTTTCTTAGTCTCTTGACTGGTTACATGTGCTTTACAACAACCATGTTCTCTCCACCCCAACCCCATTCTTCTGCCAAGCTCCTTAAATGGCAGATGCAAACAGCTGATGTACAACAGAAACTTATTGTAAGCAGGACACTGTCAAATGGATCAAATGAATAAAAATCACCTCCTCTGGCACAGCATCCCAGCCTGTTTGCCACTACTTGAATATCTTGCTCCCTCCTTAGCCCCCAGGAAGTGAAGAAATTTACACTGTGGAGAACTCAAGCAACAGTGCTTGTCTTCAGAATCATATGTCAAGACAACTCGAAAGAGTCACAGTGATTGTGCAAATCCTAAACCCCAAAACTGCACATCAAAAGCATCTAAATTCTTGTGGGACTTCAGTGCAAAGAAGTGGCACGCTGTGTGCTTGCTGTTTCCCACCACTCAGCTGAAATGAAATTACTAAAATTACTTCATTATACCAAGCTACGAGTTCAAGCTTTTGTTGGGCCATGAGCAACTACATTGCACAGCAGCATGTGCAACTGCCCTAGCTGTCAGTAATACAAAATGGACGCAACACCAAATAACGCCTACAGACAGAGATCAGACAAACACCATTCAAGAAAGTAGACAAAAATACCACCAAACTTGCATATGATAACTGTGGCAGGTTCCCACAGTGTCTGTAGGTCAGAGTTACTGGGATTTAGAAAAAGAGGACAATGAGCAAGACTATTGGAACTGCTCAGACCACAAATGTATTCTGTAACCAGAGTTTTGTAGTTTCTGTTTAGACAAGGGGAAGACGGACATGTAGAGGTTGGGAATGGGCATGTTTCTTCATCTGCCCTCAGTAACCTTCTAAGTTCCAAATGATCTGATCCCTCAAGACTGTCCCACCCCATCTATAGGATGCCATTTTACAGTAGGAGCTGCAACAGAAATTGTCATGCAGGATCCTTCCCTGCCTGCCATGAAAACAAACCTGCCTCTGCTGGCACAAGACTCCCTTCCCTACTCTTTTTCCAAAGCCAAGAGATCTGCTTGTCACCTCCACCTGGAGGAGAAGCACTGCCAATTTGGGAAGAAAGGAAGAGGAACACAATAATCCACCTGTTGATTGCTTCTTTCCCTGCAACAGAGGGTGGACCAGTAGGAGCACCCAGGTTCTAGAGAGGAGAAAGACACAATGGTGTCAGTCAACACAAAGCATGGCACAAGATATTCCAGCAGTGCTGGTCCTGTTTGGCACTGTTTGGTACTGCACCTTCACACACCATCACCCTGCTGTTGAGGCATCATGTGTCACTAGCCTGACATGACATCTTTCTACCTACCTATTGATGCAGCCATCTGTGCAGTCACAGGAATCAACAAACAGGCTGGAGAAATTGTTGAGATAATATCCACGTGGCCACGATGACTTCCGATACTTGAAATAAGGTAACCTTGCGTGGTCGAGACTGTTACAGAAGGAGACGGGCACAGACTCGGCTCCGTTGCTAATATCGAACTCAAACACGAGGGGCTCGGGATTCATGGTGTTCCTGCCCAACAGTACATAGGTGTTGAAGGAAAACTGATCAACAAATAAGAAATTGCACTCTGTTTCAAACAAGTAATTTCGCACATCTCGAAAGCTTCTCAGGCTCCGACCACAAGGAGCTTTGTAATTCACATCCAGTGATTTTGAAAGGCAGTCTGCTTTTGCATGGCGTCTTTGAAAGTCAAACAGGATTGGGATCTTCAGAGGATTTTCGCCCTTGTAGGAGCCTGCTGCTCTGTTGGCAAGACATGCACTAGAGCACTTGTGGTTCTGATAATGCACATTTAAAGGTAAACCTTGAATTTTGCTAGATGCTTCTTTACTCCCTGAGCATGTTCTTTCCGTGTCCTCTTTTTTGCTATTTGGAGTAGAGGAAAAAAAAAGAGCAGCATCTTAGACAACCAGTGAAGTGTTCAGTTTTTTAGTAGTTCAATATTTTTAGCACAGAAAAGAAACAGCCCATGGCTAGAAGGTCCAAGGTTTCACATGGTGTAACTATCCCAACAACATATAAAGACATATTCAGTTGCATTAAAAAAAAAAAAAGCTTCTTCCCACAACTTACATGCTAAAACACAGCAAGAAAATAAAAAAAAAAAAAAAAAAAAAAAATAGAATGACATATTTACCCTCATCTTTCAAACCAGTACCTGAGGCTAAATACTAAACACAGAGAGACCAAGTTACATGCCTGACAGTCTGCGCAGTAAGGAAAGCCTGAGAACTGATGCTTAAATCCTAACCCTGACAACACTCACGACCCTTTATTCACAACCTAATGCCCTATTCTGCAACATTCTCCTGTAGGAAATTAGACAAGTCTACCCAAAACCTCAGGTTTTCCACACAGGCCAAATTAAAAACATTTTCACTTTGAAAACTGGCAGGATTCAAACTGGGTTTAAAACACTGACTTTAGAAATACAAATTTGAGAACTCTCTCAACTGCAATAAAGTGTATGTCAAATAAGGAACTGAAATGAAGGCATTCACCTGTCAGAAGCTTCTACAGTGTCTGCAGCATTGTCATCTGGAAGAGGCTGCAGTCTGGGTTCAGTTTCCTGTGCACCATCTCCATTCAACTCATCACTTACTGAAAAAAATTCAATGTGAACAAAAACTTCATCAATCCACATTTCAATTTATGATTGAATTTACTGTAGTTACTAAAGAGATAATTAACAAAACTCATTACAAACAATGCATTGCTATGAACTACAGCTAACAAAAAGCTTGTTAGCAAGTGTCCTACTGAAAAATCTTCCATGCAGTTTTCAAAGTGACCAGAAAGAACACACACATGAAACACACTTACAGATTTCCCTTTATTATTAGAAATAAAAGGATGCCAAGCTATTACAATTGGTGGAGCCATGCACAGGATAACTGCTCACAGACAGCTCAGGTTCATAAGGGCTTACTAGTTCAAATTCTCTTCCTGTGGTACACAAACCACAAAAATACAAACACAGGTGAGAGTTCACAGTTCAGTACTTGAGGAAATTAATAATTAGGTTTTCCTCATTGTAATGCTAATGGTCTTCTCAGATCTATTTTATTGACTTCAAAGAAGGGAATTGAGCTTCTGGCGAGTAAAACAGGACAAATTAAATCCACATACCAAACAAACACAATGGAGATGCACATACCATTTGCCAGGGTTAAGAGATCACCTAGATTAGCTTCATTCACCAGTGCCCAAGCCTGCCAGCATTCTGTGCAAAAAAACCCAAACCAAACCAGATACTAAGTTTAATTTAAGTAATGATAAAAGGTAAAACAAGGTGTTAAATCCTCCAGAGACACTTGATTCGCCTCACTCTGCTCATCTACAGCATGGCAAGACGGATACTACTAGAAACATGTTGCACTGCAGACCTTAGCAGACACATCTAGGAATTACAAAATTATTACACCTCACAGTAGCAGTTGGGAATTGGCACTGAATAGCCGTCAACTTTTGGAAAGCTGCTGGAATGTTTCCAAACACACATGAACTGGTGGCCTACAGTGGCAGTAATATACACAAAGACAATTTAGTGTAAGCTTCTATCTTTGTCATCAGACTGGTCATCAGGCTAAGACGGGCTGGACCTTGGCAGACCAAATTAATGCTACTTCTAAATTGGTGGAAATGGCCTTCAGATAGTAAGAATGCAAAAGACCCAGTCTGTCTCAACCTCTTACCCCAGGCAATTAATATTACAAACTGGCAGAAAACTCCCAGCAAAATCCATGCTAATATTTTAGCTTGAAACCTTTACAGAACAAAGCACAGAAAAATTCAACTTGAACTTTACCACAGATTCATTGCGTCATCTGGGGATTCAAGTTCAACTTTTATCTCTGCACTGCTTTAATATTTTGTTGTAACAGTCAAGATGTGGGAGCTCAAGAACACAAAAAATTGAACTGCCAGTTCAGAGGAAGTATTATATATAATGCAGAGTGTGTGGCTATATTAAAAAGTTTAAAAGCATCTTACACCACTGTACATTTTCTTGCACCAAAAAATCCCCAAGAAGATTCATAGATTACATTTATATGGGTGACTTAACAAAAAGAAGCAATTTTACTCAATTAAATAAACCAGTAAAAGGAAATCTGTGTACTGCTCCAAGCTTATCAGAATTACGATTTAAATATATTTTGATGAAGATAGAGGAAGCTTATTTCCATGAAAATCAGGAACAATCTGAAATGCATTAGTGTCACATTTTTTTACTATTGTTTCAAGCTATAATGGTGTCTCTGACACAAAATAATACTGAGATGATTATTATCCCACCCCAAAACCACTCAATTCACTGCAATCAGCTTGAACGGCTAAAAATTCTGATGATAAATCAAACACAAGGCACTGCATATATTTCATTACTTCTCAAAAATGAGTATTTTAGTTCCATGTGCTTAAAAGCCATGCTTTGTTTGAAAAAGTATACAGGCAAAACAAGAAAATAGCCAAATGCACCTGAAATTACTTTTCTTTTTTAAAAAAGAAGAGACTTGTTTTTTAAAGTGCTTAAAACCACCAACAGCTAAGTAATTAAAATTCAGAGATATCTGAATTATGGCAGATATCACACCAATCTACACAAAGCAGGCTAAAGCTACCCTGCAGTCCAGTTTAACCATTACAAGGATTTCAAACCTTGGTTTGTGGCAGTTCCATCCTTGATCTTTTCCTTCAGCAATGACAGCACTTTTTGCACCTGCTCAAATATGGCATCCACTCTTCTACCTCCCAACTGTGTCCAAAACATCTTCACATCACCTGAAATGCGAATTTCAATTTACAAGTCTGTACAGCTCCTGAGAAGTCTAAAAACATGCCTAACTCCTAGTGGACTATTCAAAGGCTCCCATTTCATTTGGAGGCACTTCTGGAAAAAAAAAAAATCCAAACAGCAGGATGCATTAAACCTCCAGAAGTCTATTCCTAAACCAAATCAAGAAAGTGAAACAGAATTCAAGTGGTGAACTGGAGTGGCTTCCAATGGTGCACAATGTTCCCTCAAGCAACTTTTCAAGCAGGTCACAAAGGGAGCTGTGGAAGCCTTTCTTCAGCAAATGAGTCCCACTAAAAATTAATCACTGAAAATCACAAAAGTGACACAGGAGAATATTTTCAACTGAACTAACTGAATATTTTACTCGACAAAAGACATTGGGATTTTTTTTATATCTGTAACCTCTCTTAGCTGCATAGGCTGACTATCCTGTCTCATCATTAGTTTTGGTATGTTTTGTAGGGGAAAAACAATTCAAAGTATTTTAAGATAAAAGCATTTTGATAAATTTTGTTCAACAAGGGGTATCAGTTGAAATAATTAAAACACCCCATATATCATGCCTCCTTCCTCTACTAGAAATATTTATAAAGAACATTTTGTTTAAAGAAATGGTTTTTAAGCTACTGGTTCAGAACTTCTGCTCTTCCAAAAGTAGGTACCTTTGAGGTGCTAAGCCCATTCATGAAGGCTCTTGTTAAAACATGAGCTGTGCATCTTTGTCAAGGACTGTGAAAAGGAAATATGTTTCAGTATGTCAAAAGATAATGCCAAAAGAAAAAACTAGCTCTTTCTCAGTTAATGTTGCTCTTCTTCAATAGCCAAGCACAAAAGCATTAGCAAATCTGTTTTCCTGCTCCATTTCTAGAGGCGGAGTCCACTGTCACCACACTAGGTTTACATTCCACTTTCAGACAGCAAATCTCTGTTGGCAAATGTGCTGGGGTGACACCTTCCCAGCCCTCAACAAATACTGCATTCTTTTAAGGTTCATAAAAAAATCTTCCTTCATTTTTTGACTTAGTAAAAAATTACTTCTGTTGCCCAGGGCACCAGAAGCCCAGGTATGCTATGACAGTGTGGTTACTCTCAAAAGCATCATGACAGCAGTGAAAGAGATAACAATCTTTTGTCACCACAGCCCCTGCTGCTCATGTCACCAAGCAGCTAAAGGCATCATACTTAATATCAACAGGCAATGATAAAAGTACTTCATCTTGTGAAATAGCTGATTTGGCACTAAACATCAACAAAATGTAATGATCTCTTATATTCACAGAATTTTTTAAAAACATATGGAAAGGTTAAAATCCAATTATAAAAGAAGTCAAAACAATTTTCAGAAACCTACACTACTGGTCCAAGGGACACCACCTGCTCTGTCCCATTCCCACCCTTTTGCTCTGCATGAGAGTATCACAAATTTAAAACAAGAAAAAGTATATTTAATATTTGTGTTTAAAATAAAATTGAAAAAAATACATTTAACTAAAAATATGCATTTAGAAATTCTAGTAACAAGTGACTTCACTGCAGATTATTCATTAATAATAATTATTCATTACCTGTTCTCAGATATTTCCATACATTTACTAAATCTGGATAGCACTGGTCGATGGATTACTACAGAGGATGGGTGACAGAACAGTTGTTTCTAGGTCCTCAGCTATAATAATGTATAGACCATAGGGAAATAAAACATATACTGCTCTGTGTAGTGCTCACTCACCTTGGAAGTGCTTCCCCAATTCTCATGCTGGAGTGCCCTGAAACTCCATCAGCAAAAGCTTTGTTTTGCATGGAGAAGCAAAGATTGCATTTGAAGTTTATAGCATAATTTTAATTTCAAAAAAGGCAGATGTCCACACCACTAAGCTCTGCAGTGCTAATGCTGCTATCACCAACCACAGCCAGAAGGACAGGGAATGAGCAGACACCAGATACCTCTACCTTGTCAGCATTCAGAACCATCTCTCCAGCTGATGAATCAGGGTGTGCACTGGCATCTGGCTGGAGGGATTTTCTTTTCCCTTTATAGAATCCTTGTGGCCACACATCTCTTTCTTCCCAGCATTGTGCAGGGTAATGATACCAGAGCAAGGTACAAGCTGCCAAGGCTACTTACTCCAGCTACCAGAAAAACAACTTGGGCGCGGGCTTCCTAGAGTGCTGCTGACAAACCTCTTACACCATAAAAGGCAAAACTATTGTCTTCCAGTTATAGTTTTCCTAACAGTAGCAGTTCCAAATACACACTCATTTCCTCTTTCCCTCCACAAATCCAAACTATACTACCTTCAGTGCTTTCCTCCCTGGAACTGGTAAGGTTCTCCTCTTCAAAGAAGTCACACAGCACTGCAAAGGTGCAGATTAGACAAGAGAGTCAGAGATTGGGTGAGAAATTACAACAGTTGTAGCTAGTCAGCTTTTCAAAATTTATACAAGTAAATACTACAGTATCAGGAGGAGCACTGTGTGAGAATATATTGTGTTGAAATAGTCATTCCCCTTTCAAACAGTCATCCCACACCTTGTCAAGATCTAGTTGAGGAACTCAAATTAAACAAGCTATGTGAGGAAATTTTTTTACTTAGGTAATTTCTTACTGCCCTTCAAGCATGAAGCTGTCATAAGATGACCCAAACTTTCCAGCACATTCAGCTGAGCCTACACAACGCCCCTGCCCATTAATGCAAAGTTTTCTTTTTTTTTTCCTAAATTGATGTGCTCAGTACAGCAGTACTACAGCTAAACTAATTTATTTAGGGGAAAAAAAAAAAAAAAGAAAGCTTTTTAAAAGTAGATAAATTACTGGATCTGTTTCATGACAAATGCAAGATACCCTTCACTGTAAGAATATTACGAAGAAGTATGGCAGCACTCTTCAACCATATTAAAGATTCCAAATTTTTATCTCCATGAATCACAGAATCAAATAGCTTGGAAAAGACGTCTGAGATCATCCAGTCCAACCTACGACCAAACTCCAGCATGCCAACTAGACCATGGCACTGAGTGCCACATCCAGTCTTTCCTTAAACACCTCCAGGGAGAATGACCCCCACCACCTCCGTGGGCAGCCCATAATGACACAGAGAACGTAAAACATGCCTTATTTACGTTAGGTACTTCATCTTTTCTGTGCTATAACTGAAAAAAGAAACCAACCCCAAACCTCTCCATTCATTCTGGATACTTCGTTTAGATGAACAGGAAAATAGGTTAAGACAGTTGACTCCTAGAAATGTTTCTTACAAGACTAATGGCTGCTCAAAACATATATAAATATATATACATGTATGTACGTATATGTATACATGTGATGCTTTTTTAAGGCTTACTTTTTTTCTCTTCCATCCTCGGGGGATGCTGCTGGGAGAGCTGTCACCCGCGCCGGGGTGGCGCCGAGCCCAGCTCAGGTCGGGGTCTCGCTGCGCTCCGCCACGGCCGCAGGGCCCGCGTCGGGCTGGGAGGCTGGCATGGGCGCGCCTGCCGTCAGGGGTCCGGCCCCAGGTCACTCCCGCACCCCTCGGGGGCTCGTCCCGGCCCCGCCGGCGGCTTCTTCTTCTCCTTCTCCTTCTTCTTCTACCCTCCTCCTCCTCCTCTTCCTCTGTCTCCTCCTTCTCCTCCTCCCCCGACGCTGCACTCGCGCTGCCGCCCGCCAGGGGGCGCCACCCTGCCGGGGAGCGCGAGCAACTGGATGTGGGCGGCCCCGCGCGCTGAGGAGGGCGGGGTGGCACGCGCGCGTTTCTCTCTTTCTCCATTGGCTGCAGCGGCAGGAGGGGCGGCGGCCCTGGCCAATGGAGGAGGAGGAGCGGGGCGGGGCCGCGCGGCGGCGGAGAGGCGGAGAGGCGGGGCGGGGGCAGAGCCGCGGGACTGGAGGTGCGTCCGCCATCTTGGAGGGGGCGGGTCGCGGGGGGCGGGCTGTGCCCGGCGCTGTGGGGGCGCCGGCGCCATCTTGGGCCCGGGGGGAGAGCGGGGCAACGGGCGGGGTGAGCCCGCTGGCCTGGGCGGGCCGGCGTGGGGCCGCCGTCTCTTCATTAATGTATTGTAAATTAAAGCTTTTGGTCCGTGAACGAGTTGCGTAATTGCGCTGCTGGTCTCTGCTCTTCGCCCTTGCTGGCTGTGCCGCTGCGCTATGAAACACTAAATTATCGTTGCCTTTTTCTGTTCCAAGTGTGAAAATAAAAAATTTATATCTCCCTTTAAAATTTGCAGCTGCGTTGCCTTTGCGAGTGTTGGTGGTGTGGCTATGTAAAGATGATTTTCGGAGGCGCAAAAATATAACCCTGCTCTTAAAAAGCAGAGAGGGTAGTTGGTTACTGCTTTTTTGTTGCTTCTTTTTTGCCACCACTTTAAAACTGTGGAGCTAGACATAATATGCTTAAATAATTGTGAAAAGATTTCTACTCTTGTAGATACTGCCAATCTTGTGGCACGGGGTAGAAATGTGATTGTTCTGCGGGGGGAATGCTGTGTTTACGTGACTTGGAGCTCTCGTCTGACCCAAGAATCCTCCAAGAAGATTTTGATGTCCAGCATCTGCTTTGTACTTGTATAAAACCTTTTAAATGTTTACACAGACGTGCCTACATCTGTGGCTGAAGTTCAGCCCTTGAGAACTGCCCAGCTCCCCAGACAGCAATGAGACAACCCACAGTAACATTGCTGGGAAGAAGGTGGCTCAGCACTCCTGATGTGCTGATAAATCTCTGAGTAAAAATAGTTTATTATGTTTTTTAGAAAGAGACTTCTTCCTTGTAATTGTTAATTTTAAATTTAAGCCTAAGGTTTTATTGCTCTTGGAATATTCTGCATTATGAAATGATGCTTGCAGATTAATTTCGCTCTGCTGAATTATTAATACATGTGCTTGTGAATAGTGAATGTTAGGAAACACTTGTGGCTTTACAATTGTATATACAGAATAAACCAAATGCAGAGAAGATGAAGCCCAGTGTTGGAAGAATCTGAAAGAACATGACTGCCTGCCCCGGACAAAAGAGAATTTATGAGTATATTAGAAAGTACTAATAGATTTTGCTTGCTATTTGAAGCAAAAAGAATGGGAAACACATCTTTCTTGAAACAAAATTAATTACTTAGGACAAAAATTAATGGGGCACTTTTGAAACATGCCCGAGTTTCCTTCATTTTGCTTTTAGCCTGGAACTGTAAGATAGGCTTTTTGCAAAATAGCAGCAAATTCTGCCAGTGAACCAGTAAGCTCAGTTCTTCCCAAACTTGTTAGGTGGCAGAAGCTCACAAGCAATGCTGATCTGACATCCCAGCAACCTGCCTTCAGCTCTCCTCCAGCAGCAGTGTGAGCTTCCTGGGGCTCTGCAGTCTGGACCTGGACTGACTACCTGTACCCAGAGGTGAGAGCAGCACTCCCACGTGCCTTCATGTTTGCTGGCACCTTTGTTGGTGACAGCAAAAGGACTGACTGTCCTGGTGAATGGTGCTTTCATTACATAGTTCTGGTCGTATGTGGAGAGTTAGGATGAACAATTGTATAGACAGGCAGACTGCAGGTAGCTCCTTGGAGTGGGAGGTGAACCTGGTCCAAAAGGAACTCATCTAGTTCTCGTATCCAGGGATGGTTTTTTCATCTTGAATGCAGTGTGGATTTGGGTTTTTCCTCATATGACCAGGTAGACTTGGGGAAGGTAGAGACACACCAGTCAAACTCCAGGAAACAGCAAAGCAGTCAAAGCCATAGACTTTGGAAAGCCATGGGCATTCAGAAAATGTTTTTTAATTCTGATGTTTTTTAATTCTTTTTGTTCTATTGTGATGGGTTTGGCTCTTTGTTTTATTGACTCTTTTCTTCTTAAAGTGTCTTCATATCCATTGAATACTTCTACCAGCTCCTGCTCTGTCACATCCTGCCTGTTATCCTTGGTGACTTAACTTGCTCCCTTACAGAGGAGTGTCTACACTTCGTTCTTTCAAAATGCAACTTCAACATAATCTTCTCTTTAATTACATTGATTAGCTTGTGTGGTTTATATGTAGTCTCCTGTTATTCATGTGTCCATCTTGAGTAAGGTAACAGAACAGAGAACAGGCAATTTTATGCAGATCATAGATCATTCCTACTTTACAAATTCATTGCCAAGAAAATGTTTTTAGTGAGGCAGCCTTTGGTTTATCTTGGAAATTTTGCTGTAACGCATCATTATCTATGAAGACACAGGCTAATAGTCCACGTAGGTATGTTGTTCACTAATTGAACTCAGACTATTTAGAGGCCCTCAGTATGTTTTATTACTATATTTTGTAATTCTTCTGCTATTGTAGATATGGTAGAAGGTTATTTGGCTATTATTTTTTTTCCATGTATTAAATGAAAGTGATGCCATGATGATTTTTTGCCTTAATATATATACCTTTTATACCATTTTATATAGCCTTTTATATAGCTTTTATGTATTCTCAGTGCTTTTAGCCCACATACTTGTAATTCCCCAAGTTTGATAAGTTAGTTTAGACCCAATATTCCATTAAGCCAGGAAACCAAACATCCTGGAAGCCTCACAGTTAGGGGTCAGAAAGCCCTAGAAACCAAGGTCCTTTCTAGAACATATTCTGTAAACTAAAATAGGCCCATCCAGGGGAAGACTCCTCAGAATGGGAGGTTCATCCAATACTCTCATTGAGGAGTCTTTGATAAATATGCTAATTTGCAAGGCCTATAAATTGTATACATGATCTATTGTGGGTGTGCATCTCAGTGCACTCCACCTGCACAATGCAGTGCACCTAAGGATCCTTAAATAAATATCGAAGTAAAAACCCCTTTCCCTTTAACCATGTTTGGCTCTTAATTTTAAGACCAGGAGAAGGCAACAAAAGAAAGGGGAGATTATGGGTCTCTGAGAATCCCGTAAATTAATTTTGTTCTACCTCTGGTGTAAGCATGTTTGCATTCTTGGCAACTAAAAGTCTAACAAGTTGTCTGTTTGAGAAGTGGAGCTTCTAAAATCATAGGCTGTTATAGTCCTAAGGGAATCTTAAAACACAGGCAGAGACTGGCTAGGAAAAGGAAAGGAAAAATTTGTGTCACTGTTTTAACAATAGACTTCTTTCATGTGGAGGACCTAGATGTCCGTTAATTACTAACTGGCTTGAGGGTTTTGGAATCTGGCCCAATATGCTGAAACTCTTAACCATCCACTGGCTGGCATTTTCTTCAAGGTCTGCATTTGGAAACTGGTAACGTAATGGATTTCATCTTTACTGACTGTTTATGTAGTAGAGAAAGGTTTTCAGTTTCAGCCATATTTCTGTCTTACAGTCGCGGTGTTCGTTGCCAGCAGAGATTCCAGGCAGCTGCGTGAGCACAGAAAGCAGGGACTGGTCTGGATGTGAGATAATGTCAGACCGAGCTGAGCAGCATGTGTTGTCTTTGCTGTGCCACAGCCCCACCACACTGATCAAGACCTAAAACTCTGCCCTCTAATTTTGGGTGACGTGAATGAATTAACAAGATCTGAAAGCCTATAATTACAAGTGCACTTGAAAGGGCCTGAGATCTCTGGAAGCCAGGCAGTAGATGTATATGATGAAAGGAATCCAAAATAAATGGATGCCTAAAACCCTTTTTATCTTCATTTTTCCATGTGAACACAGCAATATATTTTTCTGAAATAAATTTTCACTGGTAGTTTCTGAAGTAAGGCTTGTGGTTATAAAGTATTCCGACCCTTCTGATGGCTCTTTGTGGGTTTGCCTGTTGAGTAAAGTATGCTCACAAAGTATTTCCATTAAATGAACACGTAGCAGATATTAAGCAATCCGCAAGAATTAATGAATTTGTGGTGTTCCCACTTGGAAGAGATGATCCGTGGGGAGCCCCACAAATTCCTTCTGATTTGCCTTTTAATTTTTAAATCCAAGTGTAGAGGCAGCTGCCCTTGTGGTGCCAGCTGATAGGAGGTTGATGGGCTGGTGCTGGTCTGGGGAGCTGCCATGCAAAGGCCAGAGAGGTGGTGCCTGGTGTAGAAATGGACTTGAACTAATAAAAGCCATCAAAAGGAGCCATAGGCAACAACCTGAAGTCATTATTGTGTGTGGGTGAAATAACCACTTTCAAATAAAACTGAAACCTGTAAGGTTCAAAATATACTAAAAGGAATTTGACTAAACCTTTAGAAAACAGGGTAAATATGTGTTGTGGATTGGAGGATCAACAATAGAGCTCTTCATAAGAATATTCTGGACTAAATAGTCTTTAATCATAGCTTCCTGTGGGAAAATGAATTTAGTTGAAGAAAACTCTAATTTTTTAGTTGATTTTTTTTCCTTGATCCAGTTCAATGTGCTGCATCAGCACTTGGTTTGACTTAACTTTGTGCAGGTGTGGAACCAGCAGTAAGGTATGGAGAACAGGAGGAGCAAGAATGGGAGGCAGTATTGTCCTATTAATATTTATTTAATTTGGTTTTGTTTATAAGCATTTTGAAGGGTCAGGGAATCCACAGTCCCCTGAATGTTTAGAATTGGCGCTGTCAAAGAAAGAAACAGTCCAGATGTCCTTGTATTTCTTGGACTGCCCTGTTTCTTTGTGTCATTACTCAGGGGACTGGTTGGGGTTCAAAAAAACCCAAAAAAATTACTTATTTGGCTCAGCTAATTTTATCTGAATAACATTTCCCATCTAATTTTCTGTGCAGGCACGTGGTATTTCTGCTTTTCTCAGGGAATTGGAGGTGACCTAGGTGCAAAATGAGCATCTGGAAATCAATGGATTACTTTCTAATTTTATTGTTGGTGTCATTTATCCCAGTTTGAAATGTTTGTGCAGCTACTTCTATAGTATGAGCAAAGTGGTGGTATGGGCAGAATACTTACTGTATTTGGGTTATTGTGGATGGTCTTATCACACAGGAGAGACTGGATCTCTCTGTGTTCTCAGGTGTGCTGGATCAAAATCCCCTCCTGCCTTTTTACAGACAGTAGACACGAATGGGTTTCTTTCGTGAGTGCTTGCCTTTAATTTTGTTATTACCTTTTTCCCCTGTAAAATTCTTGAATAACTGGAACCAAAGAAGCTGTGTTGGAAAGATGTGTGACATTCTTTCACTAAGTGAACTGTGGGCCCAAATCTTTGCAACCCTTTTTTCTTAAGAAATGTTACGCAAGTGACTCCAGTGTATGAATTTGGCATTCCTCTCACAGAAGTGGATACATATGCTATTTGTCACAGAGTAATCACAATTCAGATTACATGCAGGCTGGCATAAAATAAAGCTTTAATAAGATTAAATGCTTCTAGACACATAAATTTAATGTGCATTTAAAAGAAAAAGTCCACCAAACACTGCTGTTTATCATAGTGAAGTGTGCAGAATTGGTTTCTGGCAAGTCTGTGATGAACCAGTTACTTGAGAAGTTGTTTGGTAGCGTAATTTTCCTTCACTTAGGATCATTTTTAAGAATGAAATAATTTTGTTAACAAATTCATAGCAAGGTGTTACAACCCTTGCTTTAGCACATCAAGACAGATGGTTGCAACCTGGATGTAGGAATCAGCAAAAAGGGACAGGACTTTTTTTTTTTAAACTGCTTTTGCTGTCACATATTGTAGAAATATTTTAAAATTGCATCCTCCCTCCTCCAAGAAAATGTTCATGAATTGATGGATTTTTTTCCCCCCTTTGTTCTTTTAATATTGTCCATATTGATAGAGGTGGTTCCAAAAATTTCACACAACTTACATTTAATGAGTCCTCCACACTTCTCACTTCTCCAAAACCTGCACTTTGAGGGGAGGTAAGAGGACTTTTTTTTTCTGGCTGTTAAATTTTCATGGTGACCAGCAGGCTGATCCGCCTCCCTCTGCAGTCATGTCATTCCTAGAACTGATGCAAGGGAGGTGGTGGCAGTAAGGGCTGGAATTCTCATTTTGACAGCAATGTGTCCTTAGAGCAACTTAATAAACTGTGAAACATTTAAAAATTATTTTGCAGCATGGATTAAAAACACCCCTTCTGATATCACGGTAATGTTTGCACCTTCTTTTTCCTGCTGCAAGAGACAATAATTAAGATGGAAGAAAGTACTTCTGGATAACTGGATTTTGAAATGTGGGGACAGTTGTGTGACAGCCACCAGATCTTTGGGTGATCTTTCTTAAAGACCCCACGTCAATCTAGCACAAAGGCACATGTAGAAATTTATACATAAAAAATTATTGCAGCAAAAATACAGTTTGTTTGCTCTTAAGTGTGGGAAGGAAGTTGTGTGGGCTTTTTAAGTCAAGGCACTGGAGACTGCTGAATATGGAGAGATTAATATTATGTGGGAAGAGTTCACTTCCAGCAGCTGTAGTGTCCTGAGCATTCAGCTCTTTGTTTTGCCTATTTTCATATGTCAGCAGGGAGGCACGGCTGTATCAGCTTTCCCTCTTCAAGTGTACCTTTTAATTGTGTACTCTCACTTTCTGCAGTTCACTGGCAGTCAGACACCTCTCTTTCACTTCTTCAGATAAGCACAACTTATTTTGGACTACAAGTTCATGGTGGTCATTCCACTACCTTTTGCTTTTGGCCACAATAGAAGCTGTTTGCAATATATGATTTATTTGTTGTTTGAAGTAAGCACCAAATTGAACCTTATAGGGTGGGTGCAGGACTGCATGCTGCTTGTAGTCCTGTGTTAGGGCAAATATTGTGTATATCATATAATCCCTGGGAAAAGTCTGTGGGGGGTGGGGTAATTTTTTTTTTACAAAATAGTTTAAGTAAGTGAGCCAAATGAGGCTGAACCTTCTAAATAGAAGCTTATTACTTAGAAATTGTGTTGATCTTTGGTCCTACTTCTCCTTATCTGCAGGCCATTAATAGGTCTTGTGTTTTACATTACAATCCTTGTTTAGGTCTGTAGCTGCTTGCAACATCTGTACTGCTCTGTTTGCAAGCATCACACACAGCCTTGGGCAAAATATGGAAGTAAAAGATAAAGTGCTTTAGGTTGAAGGCAGTTTGAATGAGGACAGGTTTGAATGTACACTGAGGTCAAGCTAGCTCGGTGGTCTTTAGGTTGTGTGTGGTTTGGAAAAGTTTTTCCCGTCAAGAAAGCAGCCTTAATGTAAGGAGGTACACTCTCCTACAATTCTTCAGTGTTCCACCCTTTTGTCAGGGAAGGGAAGATGTTAACAGAGGATTTGCCAAGATATCCGTATGCTATTCTGGTTTCTTGGGCAGCAGTTAAGTGCTAGTTAAAAATGCACAGAGATGTTATCCATTGTTTTTCCTCTCTTGCTGAACTCCCTCCACGCTGTAAACCGAGCTTCTCCTCACCAGGGTTCGTAAGGTCCCAGCACAGGTCATCAGGCCATGGGAGAAGACTGCTGCAAAAACATGAGGGAGTCAGCAGATCTCCTCTGTGAGATGTGACGTGCTCTTACATCACTGATACACTGCTAGCACTGCCTACATGAGTGTCTTCCAAAGCTAGGGAGCGGCTGAGGATGTGGGAACACATGGCTATCTGGAATAGAAACAAATACAAAAAGAGGGTTTCAGCAAAGGGAGAGCCCCATCTTGATTTAGAAGTGGTTCCAGGGCAGCAGGCAATACATAGGAATAAGTACAAGTAAGTTTTATAAAGATGATTACAGAAAACTCACTGGATTTTCTTTAGGGTCTAAGGCTGATAAGAAGTTTAAGCATACCAGGAGCAAAAAGAACAGTGACATTTGTCTGATGGCTATGCTAAAGTTGTCAACAATGACGCTGAAAATACAGAACTGTTACGTATTTCTGTAGGGAGAATGAAGCTGGATATTACAAATAATCATAAAACTATGAACAAATCCATCATATTCCAGCAGTAAATAAAGACTGAAAGAACACTTTTGACAATTCATGGAGACTCAGAAATCGATTTATTTATTTTTTTAATGTCTAATGTAAAACTCCAAAATTTTAAGGATTGTCATGAAGCAAAGCTATTCAACATGATTAATAGAAAACATATTATAAAAGGTCTAGTATTTCAGTTAGATTATGGGTTTGATGCATTCTGGCTAAGAAACTCAGTCATGAAAATATTACAGTCAATAAAAATATTTTAATTAATATATAATCTTTTGATGTTCAGTCATTGGATGTTTGTTTGCAAAAAAAAAAAAAATCCCTAAAGGATCACACAGTTGAAAGAAAATGCACTATCGTTTCTGACAGTTTTATCTAGGCCATGCAGAGTAGAAAGATGACAAATGATGGCATAGCCTCCTGTATTTGATTGAGTCAAAGAGCATGTTGGCTGACTCTTCTGAAAGATGGACTCAAAGCTTTGTGAAGTTAATAACCATGGGAAGAGGGTGGGTATACCTTAAAAGATGAAGAGTAGTATCTGAAAAAACAATACTTCAAGGTGTCAAGACTCATGGGCAACAGGCAGTGGAGAAGACACTCCCTGTAGGTAAGTGGCAGCCAAGAGCTGATAGGAGTTGAATACACTGAATGCAGAGTGGGAGATTTCTTTTGCAGTATTAATGATCTCACTTCTGTTATATAATCAGGGTTGATGGGTTATCTTCATGACAATTTTTAATTGAAGTCAGTGCTGGTTGTAGGTGTTGGAAAACTGTATCTATACACTTAGAGTATGTAGTGATGAAGAAGTAAATCCCGAGTTTGTTGAAGTGATTTGATCACATACCTATGCATGAATAAAATGGAGAGCCTTCAAAGAACGTGTTTGCAAACACAGGAATCACAGGGGCAGGAAGTAGAAAGTAAAACAGAGTATGAATTTGCAGAAAAGGAAAAAAACCCAAAACACTGAAAGTGGTAACTAATTAATTAACTGTTCCACTATGTTATTAATGGACTTCACAGATTGTCCAGCACTTGAAATTAGTATCAAGATACAAAATCCTTTAAAAAGCTGCTCTTGTTCAAGAAGCTGTTAAGCTTGTGAGAACCAGAGTAAATCTTTGACTTTTTAAAACTCCTTTGCTGGTAGTAACAACATTTGTTTATTGTTTTGAGAAGAACAAAAAAATCTATTTCAAACTTCTTTTAAATCCAAATAAGGTCTTATTTCATAAGTGGAAGAAGCATATAGAACCAGTTTTTAGTTTTGAAAGAAAAGCCAGTCTGTGTAAACTGTAACATATTCTTACTACTTGCTACTTTTGAACTTCCATGTAATCTGTTTTTAGGGTTTTTTAATGGAAAAACGTAAAAATAGGTAATGTGGTTGTTGGGTTAAATGACAAGGTATTAAATAGCTTACGTTCACATCTTTGGTTACCTGGCTGCTATGCAGCTCTCTGGATACAGGCCTTTGTGTGCTGAAGGGCTTCAATGGAAGTTCTTATGCTTGTGAAAGTAATTTCATCCCATGATGACAGCTAGGAGAGAGTGTCTTGCTGTGGCCATGGAAAGTTGAACTGATACGACTCTTGCTGGGTGACCTTCCCACGGGATTCTGCTGCTCTCAGAAAACAAGCCATTTCTTTTCAGTGGTACTTGGGTGGAAACTCCAAAATTGGCAACAATGCCAGACATAATTTTGTGTCCTTATGAGCACTGCACTTCTGAAAGAAACAGTTTTGAGACTTTTCTCTCTGAATTCTGCTATTGGGCCTACAGCTCTCATAAATGTAAGGTGCTGAATGCATATATATATTAGAAAGTATGTTCTGCAGGTGATCAGGCTCAGATAGCATCTAGCTATAAATATTATTTTTTTGCAAAGATAGTACATAACTTCTCATGTCAGGGCTGATACAGCTTGAGACTCTTTTTTCATTTGGGAGGCTTACTTATTTTCAGTGCTAGACATGACTCTTTAAACTGGACAGTAGCAGTGTTTTACCCTTCAGAATCATAGTTTTTGATGGCAGATAAAGTTATTTTGTGAATGCACACTGCAAAAACACACACAGAGAAGAAAATTATCAGTTGCTTCTGTGGGAAGGGAGCAGGTATATGAGCGGCCATTAACATGAGAAAACTGATTTCTTGAACTATTTCCAGAGGGTGGGAAAAGGTTTGTGAGTACAGATCTGAGTGCTGTGTGATATTGAAGCTGTCAGATTTCATTGGGAGATGTCTCAAGGAATGATGTTTGCCAAGAAGATTTCTGTGAGTATATTTGACTTGTTATAACCTATATATCTAGAGCTTGCCATTTATGTCATGTGGCGAGTGGTTTTCTTCCAGGTATCCAGAGCCTGCCAGGGATCTTCACTGTTGAGGCCACACAGAAATGGAGTTGAATCAAAGCACACCCAGGGAGAGCTGCTCTCCCTCCAAAACAGAGATTGTCCTGAAGACAAGTGCACTGCTCATGTGTCCTTGTTCAGGACAGACTTGGCTAAAAAATGCCAGCCTGCAGCATGCCTGCTGCCATTTAAGGACTTCAAGGCATGACCCTGGTTTATTAATTAAAACAAAAGGAACTCAGCCCTTAATTGGACACTTTGTAGTTGTATGTGTCTGACATAATAATTAATTTGTAATGTCAGTTTTTGGGCAACACGGATGGGGAGAACAGCGGATGGCTTTTTAGTAGTGTGGGAATGTGCATGGATAGGTTTTCCCCACTGGGGAGTAACAGTAGTGGACTTCAAAGAATATCCTACAGGTGAATTTGCTCAATATAGTCAACTTTTGGCCAGAGTGGACTACAGTGCTCTTTAGGGAGGCACTGGAGGCTCCTTCCTGGCACCAGAAAAATATGTCACTAAAATCTGTGATAGGGGCTTCTTGACAACAGGGACTGTTCACCACCTAACAGGAAGATAACACTAAAGTCATGGTGGGACAGAAAAGTGCAAGCACCCTGTGTTGCATCAACTGGCCATGTGTCTGTCACATGAAGGCAAATGTGTTTGCAATCTGACAAGTGGTGAATATACTTAATTATTTGTCAGGAGGAATGACTTTGGGGTACTTGTGAAGACAATCTCTCCTTGTGCAACTTGAGCTTGATGAGTTCTCAAGGTTCCCTATCCTGTTCCAATATGTTAAACTAAATGTTGTTGCAGGACAAAACAGGTAAAGAGCAAAATGTGAGAAGATGTGGGTTCTCATTCTCCAGGGGAGCAGTGTTGGCCATCTGAGATTTTCTTGTGTGATTTTAGGCAAGTCATTTTAGGGCAATTTAAGCTGCTTAAGTATAGCAGCTGTTTTTCAAGAATTATAGTAGTGCTTGGGTTTCATTATTTGACACTGGGAAAAAACTCTAGTTCTTCATCTGAAAGCAGCAGTTTAGACTTTTAGCCTAATATCATTCTGGTTTTCTTTTGACTGTTCTGCTTTAGTAGGATTCTTAACCTGCATGAGAAGAGACTCAGAAGTTTGTTGTGTCTGTGGGCATGGTTTCTGGAGACCTGCATCACACAAACTGAAAGATTGTTATCCCAGTCTGCAGGAAAAGGACACAAGTAAGCTGGGTAGTGCCTGGTGTGCTGGTTTGGGTTCCATCACTGTAGTGTTGAAGCACCTCATGGTTTTGAGTGCATGTATTTTCCTATGGGGAGACTAAGTGGCTTTTCCAGGATCACATAATGTGACATAAATAGGAACTGACTTTTCTTAGGTCTGAACTCATCTTCTTCATGGGTGTAACACCCTGCCTCTATATGGGACTTTCTGGTAGTACTTGTTCCCTTGTCTGGCGGTGATCACTTGAAAAATACAATGGTTCTGCAAGTAAATCCTGGCTTCGCTGCCCTGAAGAAGGAACTAACTGTAATGCATTAAATTGCTGCTGGAGATGATGTCTTCTTTGATCCCTCATCTACTGGGAATAGCAGTCTCTGAGCTGTCTTGGCTGCTCAGTCTTGACAGTCAGAAGCAATCTTGAGCAATCTGTTGTATCTAAGTATTGCAGAAGTGATTTCAGAGTCCCCCTAGAAGGGGAACAGTGCTCTTTTGGGCTCTTTGAAGTGAAAGGTGTGGAGCCATTTGTAGCTATTCAGCGTGGTGATTTTGGATGATGCTTCAGGAAACCTCAAAGGTGCTAATTGCCAGAAGCAGAAGGAGAGAAGGTCCTTCCTGTGGTATATGTTTCTTTTTCTACTTTGCTCTTGGTGTCAACCCATCTTAGAGATGGGATTTAATGGAGCTTTGTCTGATCCAGAATGACAATTCCTATCTCCTGATACTCTTTAACAGTACATTTTAGAGTGCACACCTTTGGGTGTTTACTTGGTGCCACCTCAGTTTCCTCATACTAAATTGGGTGTTACAGTGAATCCTCACAGGAACATTTAACTTGTGTTTTAAATAAAACCTAATTTTGTTTGTCTACAAGTCATCTTGAAAGCATTTGATGAAAAATGCGTTAGCTTTCTATAGTAGTGGTCGGTAGAGGAAAAGTCTTAAATCCCAAACTGCCTTCAAGTTTGTCAGAAACAGCCACACATTGTGTATTAAGAAATTATTGGCATCAAAGGGCAGTTGATTTGCCTAACATTTTCACTGCATATCGCCATTGCTGAGGTGAATATGCACTAATACATCCTTCACTCTTAGGAAGTTTAAAGTTCTGCTTAGGGGTGCTCCATTGTCTTTGACCAGCAAGGAAGTTGTAGGGAACTTCTATAGGGTTTTTTGCATAAGTGAGAGTGTTGGAAGGGGATGTCTTAAACTGCAGAACCTCGTGCTGCCTAACATCAAGAAAAGTGCTTGCTGAAGTTATATGGAAACCAGCAGATAAATTCAGTACTTTCAAGAAGACTAAACACTATTAATATTGTTTGACTATTTCAGAAATGGGAGATGACAGATACATGCTCTTATACACATAAGAGAATTTTTCAATCCCATGAAGAAAAGCATTTTTTTCAGTGTGCTGTGGTAGAAACTGCAAGATTGGCACACATGGGATGAATGGTTTTAGATCTTCAGCAAAGCTCTTTTTGTTGCACCTCTTGAAATGATCTTTCCTCTTCCCATTTTTAATTGTGAATGGACCTTAAGGAAACAAACAAACACAGCCACTAAAGTGACTGACTGTACAGAGCTGGGATAGAAGGAGTTTGGAGAGGTGAAAGCTTTAATTATTTTTAAAATACCTGCTTGGCTCTTCAGGCAGTCACTGATTTTGGGGGGCTAGTTTCTGTTTGCATGAGTCTGCAGGTAAAAAGCATGATGTTGTCATGAGTTTACTGTTCCTCTGTTCATAAAAGTGGGAGTGCAGGTATGTTTCTTATTTGTGTTTTATGTTGGGACATAGTAGATAAGGGGCACAATTAACATTTTATAAGTGACTTTAGAGCAGACATAAAATTTTAATTGTTATATTTTTCAGCTGTTGGGCTGTAGTAACCTTCTGTTTAGACACAATTCATTTGGGAGTGGGAATGCACAAGGAATAGGATTAATTTTAGTTGACTTTCTCTAATGATGGAGCTGGATGCCTTTAAAATGAATAAACTTTTAAATACGCTGGCCTGTACATAAAGTATTAATACATAAAGGTTTCTGGTAGAAAGGCCAATGTCAGTTCTTGGTTTCTGGAGTGATTGTACACATGAATTCAGTAGAAACTCGTGAGCCGTTTATAAGATCTGTTGCAGATCTTAAAACCCCCAAAACCCCAACTAAAACAAACATCATCTTAGCAACTGTATTTGCATTAAATAAATCGGGAAGGAAAGGGCTGTATGTACTTAAAAGCGCTAGAGGGAGCTAGGAGGAAGAAGAGGGGAAAATAATCGTTGAAGACATGTTTGCATTTTTAGGAGTAGCTTATATAAAGCATCCATTTAAATCCTTCCACTCAGTTCAGCTAAAATGCAGCTACAGGTCAGCCACTGCATCTTGCTGCTCTCTGTTTTCCACACTTCACTGAAGAAATTTCAATTTTCTAGTCCCGAGGGAGGCCAGAAGTTTTGCTGCTTTTTACATGGCTGTAGGGAAAACCACCTGCCCCTCCATAGACTGTACCCCTTTTTTTGCCTTATTTTGTATTTGGATGTGCAGCCAAATGTTAATTTGTGCTGGTGGCTGTTTTGGGGGGACTGATATACAGGCTGAGTTCCAAGCTTGTCTCCGTCCAAGATTATGTGGAGAGAAAGTATGAGTGTTGGTGTCTATCTGTATTTGGGATCTACTCAATGAAGAAGAATTTATTTGCATAAATCTGAAGTGGCCACATTGCTCTTGCAGGGATCTGAAAAAAATGACTATTTGTGAACTCGCAGAATAACACAGAAGTATGAAGTTACTGTAAAGCATCTGATTTTATGAGGTTTTAGGAGTGTTGTTGGGCACTTTTTATATTGCCTTGTTGTAAAGCTAAATGCTTTGAGTTAAAGTGTAACAGCTTTACGATGTACATTATATAAGTTACTTGTTTTTAGTTCCCCTCCACCCCAATAAACTGCCAAAATGTTGATATCTTGGGATTTGTAAGAATAGCATGAAATACTGTGGGGGATGTTCTTTAGTTTTCAGATTTTGGAGGGTGGGGGAATCTTTTTAGTATTCTAAAGCTTCTCCTCTTGATATTCAGCGTTACTCAACTAAACCTGTTGCTGTGGAGAACTGAATTTTGATGGCCTGGGGCATTGAGCAATTTGGGGGGAAGGAAGGATGTTGCTGTTGTTATTATTATTAGAGGCTGCTTAGGGCTTTGGAATGCTGGAAGTAATCTCAGAGGAGGTAGACAGACTGGAAGTGGATGATTAAATAAGCAGAATTAATACATATATATACACTCCACGTGTTTATCATCTGCTGTTGTAATTTATTGTGATTTCACTCGTTGTTGAAGTTTCCTAATTTCTCTTTTCCACATTATAAAATAAGCAGAAAGGGCAGGAAAAATCAACCGGGGTTTTCTTCCTTTGGTCTTTATTAGATGGAATGATTTTAAATTATGAAAGCAAGGACAAACATTTCTCAAAAGTACTTTAACCATGCCTGAGCCCGAGGACTCTGCTCTCTTTAAAGGAAACAAATGTAATGAAATTTAAATATGTGGAAGCTGGAGTCCTTTAGCAGTGCAGAGATTTATTTTTTTTCTATGTACTTTGAGATGGTAAAGATTTTTTGTCTGTTTATAATGACATCATTCTAGATTTGAGATGGCTGCAAATTAAGAATTGGAGAAAACATTTTTTTGGAAATATTTAATAACCTCTCGGCAACAAAAAACCCCCAACCAACAGATAAGAGCACCAAGTAATTGTGGCTTAATTCCTGTTGAATGGTTCAGGGCCTTTTCCTGTCATCTGAGAATTAACTCTGCTTAAGATGAAACAGAGTATTGGAATAGCAGAGAATCTTATTTTTCTCTGCCCCTTCAGCTACCCTGTTTTGCACTGTTTCTTCTGCTGCAATGCAGGGATGGAGGCAGGTGGGTTCCTTGCTCTCCTGCTGTGTAGAGAGGGCTCCTATTAAAGCCCTGAAGTATTTCTTTGGGTAGAAGATGGGCAAAGTTTTACTGTAATTGAGTGCATATTCAATTTATTCCTCTGAATCAGGAAAACAGGCATATTTAGTCTGAAACAGAGGATAATTATTTTGTAGATAAATTTCTTATACTTCCAAAGAACCAGGATACTTGGAATGGTCTGTGAATACTTTACGGAGCTCAGTGAAATACAGATTATCCCCAGTGGGGCCCCTTAATGTGCAACTAGAACAGCTTTTTTGTGATATTTCAATCTCTTTTTGTGATAGTTCGATTTCAGGGTAACACCTACCACCATTGAACTCCGTGGTACAACAAAAAGCTGGGATTTTACCTGTTGAAGTGGTGATGGATTCACAATAGAAAAGATATAATTTCTCTTGGGACAGGTAGAGGAAAAGAGTTATTGTCTTAAAAGCACGCGGTGGAAGTAGTGATGTACTCAGATTGTTGTGCTTCCTTTTTAGGAAAAGCCAGTACCTTCAGCAGTAGCCCAAGGGCAGAGTGTTTATCACTTGACTTTCACTGGGATGTTTATCCAAAGGCCGAGGTATCTGATAAAAAAGAAAGGGCCAGCGCCAGAGTGGGTGTAAGGTACCACAAGGCCCAGCACCCCTTCCCTCTCCCCACCCAGCTGGGACAGAGCAGGGCACCCACGAAAAGGTGCCGAGTGCCAGTTTTTCTCCCCAAATCGTTCCTGCCACAAAACATCTGTGCAGGTTGTTCACGTGCCTGCTGAGCTTCATGGAGAAGGAGGCTGCCTTGAAGGGCAGCTCATCCTGTTCAGAGCTTGGTGTCCACAGCATCCCTCGCTGAGCACTCTCTGGAGGTGGCCTGGAGAGGAAACCTGGTCAGTGGTGGATAATAGGAAGCTTTTAATTCAGTGCTAGAAGAATATTTCACAGGGGGTTTGAAGCAGAAATTGCCAATTGGTGTCACTTGTTGCAGTGCTCTCTGGTGCAGCGGGAGCAGCACTAATTAATGCCCATTCCCAGGGCTGTTCAGGGCAGTCCAAAAACACAGGGCTGCAGTATCCCGATGATCTGTTAGATAAAGTGTGAGCAGAAATGGTGACGTGCTTTACAGATAAGTTGAGAGTACAAATCTGCTGATCTGAGGTTGGCTTGGTACTTCCTGTGCAAAGGCAGGAGCAAATGCAGGAGGTTAAGGGAGCAGGGATGGCTTCTGCCTCTGAGCCCAGGAGGGACAGGCAAGTGGCTCTTCAAAGTGAGGATTTGGGATACTCCTGTGTGCTTCAGTTTGGAGCTGGCATTATAAGCAAAGGATGTTAGCCCTTTAAAAGGTGTCTGTTTCATCTGTATTCCTCAGAAATGAGGTTTCTCATGTTTTTTGGCTGCCTTTAATGTAGGGCTGTGAATAGCTACTGCAGGTGAGCCCTAAATCAAGATCTGATGCAACTGTAGTGCTGCTAACTCTGAGATCAGCTCCCCAGGCAAATGTAGCATACCAAAATATTTTTAATAATGTAGGATTTTGGCTAGGCTGTGCCCTGAGGAAGAAGGGCTGGGAGGTGAAGTTTTCCCCCCAAGCTAGTGAGCTTGGCAGAAAGACTGGGCACTCATCCCTGCTGGGACTCGGCCAAGATCCAGATGAGGATATATTTGAAATACCACCTTGCATGCCCATGGTAAAGCATCCTTTTTTCCCTGCTCTCAATGCCTGTTAGACAGCTGGGGGCAGAGGGGACAGCACTTGCCATCCCTTTGGGAATGTGTGGTGCCTGCCAAACAATAGTTGCCGAGAGAGAAAAGTGAAGCAGTAAAAATTCCTTTAATTACATTTTGCTGTATTTGTATGCTTGATAATAGCTGGTAGTACTTGTTTCAGAATACTTTATTATTTTTTCCCCATCACATTAGCCTTTCAAAAAATACCTTGGGCTAATGTTTTTCTTCATCAGGATTTAAATTTTGCTCAGAGTATACTGCAGGTCGGGTTTTTTTTTTAATTCTCTCAAGCATTATTGTGGAAAAGTATTTGGATCTTTGTGTAATAATATATAGTGAGGCAGGAACCAGCTTAACTTCGGCTTTTCTGGAACTAGGACTTTGCTGAAAGATGTGGTGCGTGAGCATGTTGATTTTATTATTATCTTGTAACAACAACCCGCCGTTGGGCTCCCTTATTTGCATTCCTAGCAGGACGGCAAGGTGAATAATTTAATTCCAGCAGCCTCCGCCACGTGATGGTGCGAGGACCCGTCAGCGATGCCTCCCCCTGCACCGACAGACTTTGGAGGGGAATGGAAACTTACAGAAGTGATGCGAAATCGTCGCATGTCCTCCCTTAACCCTGGGGAAATCTCTCGGCGGAGCGATCACTTCATCCTTTGCTTTTCCACGCGTTCCTCTGACGTGGAGTTTGGGGGGTGTGTGTGTGAGCCTGTGAGCAAGACGAGTGAGGGAGTGGGAAGCGGGGAGGGCAGTGGGGGAAAAACGCACACCCAGGCACAGAGCTGGTCGGAGCAGGAACAGCGAGGAGCCGGGAGTCCAGCCGCAGGCAGCGGGGAGTGGAAATTTACAGCTGCTTGTGAGCGCCTGTGCATGTCCAAGTGATCCTTTCTGCTCACGCTTTTCCAGAGGCTGACGGTCGCTCGGCAAGAAGAGCGGGAGGCCGAACCGCGGGATCCCTGGTCTCTGCCACTTGTCGGTGATCGGCGGGGGAAATAAAGCGGAATTAAATGGCAGATCACTGAAGGCGGCTGCTGGCGGCGTGGGCTGCGGGGAGGCGGCAGAGCTGTCTTCAGCACCTGGCCATGGGGCTGCGCCGGGCTGCCTAGGAGCCCCCACCTTGCCGCTCACAGTAAGTGTCAGCCGAGGTGATGTCCTCCCAGTGACGGAAAGTTGAGTGATTTAATGAAACTTTCCTTTTTTCCGGTTAGCACCAGCCTTTTGGTAATAAACCGCTTGCCTGCTTGTTCTCGATAGTTACGCTGGTAGCTTTTTATAGCTTTGTAAACTGTGTTACCAGGAGTGGCTCTGTTAATGCAGGCAACCCTAAACAATACTCCTCCTGTTACATAAGGCGCTGGCTCTGCGACCAAGCACTCCGTGTCCATGGAATATCTCTGGAAATGGCTTTATTTACAGTGTGGTTTCCAAAAATAAAATATCTGCAATATATCATTTCTCTTGCTCCTCTCCGCGGGCTGCCTGCAGCTGCGGACTGGCTCTTGAGATGCAGAGGAATGAGAGCGTGGCCACTTGCATAAGCCAGGGGGAAGGAGATGAAGGGAAGATGAGCGTGCGTGTGAACTGCCACAAGGAACGGCGTGCGTAAATGAACCATCTCCTCGCTTGCAGCCGATAGGTCTTGTCCACTTGAAATGCTGATTCTGTGCCATGGGCCATTCGGGAAGTCTTAATCAGGCGCAACTTTAATTGAGCTTAAGGGAAGTTGGGGTTTTTCTTAAAAGCAAACGCTCTTTCTTGGGCTAATATTAGTAGTAAAGTGAAATTACTACTATAGAAGATTATTTTAATCTGTTACGAAGGTATTGAAAGTAACACGGCAGTCTTGCTACGAACTTTATCAAGTGAATGCTGTGTGGAGAGGTAAGTTAAGTAATATTGGACCAAATGCAAAAGTAGTATTCATGTTCCCCACTAATGGGTTTAGAGGAAGTCCTATTCCCTCTTGGCTGCTGCTTGTGTTATTTAAATTATGTTACTGTTTCCATTATTTCTGCAGTTACTATTCCTACTAGAAATGGATATTTAACTTTGTTTCCCTTTTACTTAAGTAAATGAAAAGCTGTTAAGGGCTGTTCTGTTAGAATTGTGTGTACTTCAGAGACATTAGTTAGGAGAGCTCTTTCTGCATGACTGAGTTTGTGGGAGTTTTGCTATGGACTACAGTTAGGCATGGAATTGAATTCTTAATCTTTTAGGTTTCGAAGACCTCTGTGGTAGCAAATGCGAATTGGGATCCCAAATATTCTTGGCTCATCAATCCTGCAAATTTGCTGGCTGTAAAACCTCTGGTTTCGTGTCTTTCTAGTTTTATTGAACATGAAATAGTAACCTACCACTTCTAGCCAGTTCATTAGCATGATTGAGAGAGCCTATGTGCTACTGCAATACAGAGATAAATGGTGCTGGTGTGAGTATGGTGCCACAGGATGCCACTTCTCCATGGGTTTAGAACATGACTGCTACCTGGCATTGCAGTGTGCAAATGCTGTTTTGTAATAAATATAATAATAATAATAGTGGATGTGAAAACACAGGCCTTCCAATAGAAGGACACAAGGTAGCAAAGTCAAACACCTACAATGCCCTTAATTTCAGTTATGTTCTCTGTACCCTACTCAAGATAGATTTAGATTAGATATTAAACAGAATTTTTTTATGGTGAGGGTGGTGAGACTGGAACAGGTTGCTCAGAGAAGTTGTGTATACTCCATCCCTGGAAGTGTTCAAGGCCAGGATGGATGGGGCTCTGAGCAACCCGATCTAGTGGAAGGTGTCCCTGCCCAAGGCAGGGGGCTTGGAACCAGGTGATCTTTAAGGTCCCTTCCAACCCAAACGATTCTACTATTAGTATTTTGTTTGTATTACCACACATTTATACTCCCTTTATGATCATCACTGCCTCATCTGGGTTTAAGGTCTGAATATCTCAGCTGTAGCATCTGCTCCAGCAGCCCTGTCTCTGTACCCTCAATCAAGAATTTCAATCCCCTTCTTCCCCTCTTTTTGTGGTACAGCTCTAGACTCTATCTGGGCAGAACTGGACTGGAAACCTGTGTGACCTTTTTTCCCCCACCAGGCTATTTTTGGTTAACCTGGGTCACTTCCCTGACCTGGCTCACCATGTGGCCCTGTAACAGCTGCATGGCTCCTGCAGAGGCTGTAGGGATGTGAATACATGTGGAGCAGGGTGTCACCATCACAGAACAAAGCATTTAACAAAATGTTGCTTCAGTGGCCAGATTGCTTTTAAATGTTTCATTTTATCCCCTGTGTTTGCTGAAAGACTATATGTGTTGGGGTTTTAAAAAAAAATTTATTAAATTGGAATTCAAGCACTCAATTAAAGAGTTAATATTTGAGCACTTCCATAGAGCTACACCACAGCACTTGAATGGAGCATCACCATGAGTGCCTTCGGTTTCATAACAGTATTGAGCGACTGTGTGATATTATTATTCTCATTCGGTAGAGGTGATCAGATTAATGGCAGAGCTGCCTACTTCTTTTCCATGTCTGATCTTCAGGATGCTTGCCATCTGCTAAAAAAATGACATTTGTGGTGATGGTGGGCATTACTATGATGTTTTGTGTGTTCAGGTGAAGTTTCAGCCAATATCCATTTCAGGTAATGCAACAAGTAGCCAACATCAAAGCTTATGATGAGTAAGTTCTGGAGTTTTTGGAAAAATTTTGTTGCCAAGCAGAGATGGCATTCATTCACCCTAACCATAAAACTGTCTCATCTTCTGTTAATCTTTTGTCTCATTTGCACCACACCTTCCAAAATCTGCAACTCATTGAGAATTTGCAGAGAAGTTGCTTGTTCCATAGCCCAGATTCCTTCTGCATATCAAAAGAAATGTGGGTTGTGTGAGGGGACTTCACTGGGGAGGGCAAAAAGACAAACTGGGCTTCTCCAGGTGCTCATCACACATGGGGGCTTCCATCTCCTGGTTTGAGTACGTTCCTCTGTCACTGCAACAACTTCCCCAAATATGGCAGCAGGGAGAAATGAGGACCTCTTCCATTATGTAGAGACTGAATTAGACAAAATGATGAAGAAAGTGGGCTAGCTCAGGACCCAAATACATGGTTCATGGGCACACTGCAGTGAATGGGAAATGAAGGTCTTTTTTGCCATGAGAGAAACTCTCACACAATATGAGTCATTGAAACATTTAGATTCTGATCAATAACTTTATCAAGTTTGGGAGCTAAGGCAAGACAAATGGCTGATACTCCATGGGAAGGAAATTTTTTTGCTCATTTTTTTTTCAAGACCAAATGTTTTGTCCGGAGGAGCATCTGCATAGAGTGCATGGATGGGCTCCGTGCTCTCTTCCATTCTTGCTTTCCTGGGCAGGAAGAAGCCTTTGTTACAGAGCTGCTTTATTGAGTCACTTCACAGTGGGACGGGCTGCTGAGCAGAGTGGTGTTGCTGTGTGCCTTTTTCCTTCATCGTGCTTACAAGTTCAGTTGCACTATAATCTTTTGAGGAAGTATCTGACTTAAAAGCAAAGAAACTGTGGAGAGTGCCTACAATCAGAACTAGATCTCTTTCTGTACTTTATAGCTGTGTTAAATTTTTTTTAGTACATTCTCTTTATGAGCAGATAAACTGGCAGTAGAGGTATTTTGAAGCCAGATAAAGTGTAGCCTTTGTTGTCAGATGATCTAGGTTGCATTCCTGACACAGCCACTGATTTTTTTTATGTGGCCTTGGGTAAGTCTCGTAATGTCTCTGTGTTTCAGCTTCCCCCTTTGCAGAGGAGACAGAATAAAAGTAGGTAGATAGGTTTTTTGAAATTGTGTTGTCCACCTTGGTTAAATGTGTGTAGAGTTGGAGACCTCTGAGAGATGGTATGCCCTGAATATGAAGGGATGTTAACTTTGATAGGCTACTGAATACCCTAAAAAACTCATGTCTTGTAAACCACATCCATCTCTGGATTCAATTCACTGCTTGTGTGTGGGTTTCTTTTTTTCTTTTCCTGACTTGAACAGAACTAGGCCGACATTTAGAAAGTCATTCTTTAATTTTGCCTTTTGGTGTTTCTGTGGCTTATCTCATATAAAATCAGTGCCGTTTTTTTCTCCCAAACAAAGATGGGATGATAATCCCTGAAAGTATTTTTGTAAAAGTAAAGTTCCTAAAATGTGCTGGACACCAACTCTGGAGTCTGACATGTCATGTTCATGCTGATGGAAACAGCAGGCTTAGGAAACTTCAGTTCCTCCTACAGCACTGCTGAGGCATTTTCCTCATGACTGGGAGAGACAACCTCTGAGACCAGGAGAGTTGGTCTGGTAAGATACAGCTGTTCCTTTCCTTGGTCTCATAACCTCCTCTCAAGAGCACCAGTGAAATAACATCATCAAAACTAAATGTTTCACAATTTGGCTGGTTCTCCATTATGAATTCAGGAGTGTCCACAATCCATTTCTGATGTTATGAAAACATATGTTGAATAGCCATTAGATGGAAAAAGTTTTCCTAGAAAGTAGGAAAGAAAGAGGTTCATTCAGTCCTGTCCCTTGCTGCCAGACAGCAGTGTCAAAAATTTATGAACAGATGCTCTGTAGTGTTCCTGGTAGAGTAGGTAATTTGAAAACCTCAAAGCTCCAATGGGTGGAAACCTTTACATTTTCAGCTGAAGTTTATTCATCAGCAGTTTATAGCCATTTGCTTCTGCGTAAATAAAGTGTTATTGTTATTTAAGCTGAAGTAACTTTTTCAGCTTTCCTGTATTTTTATTCTAAACTTATGAAGGTGAGCACTTTTAGCCTCCAAGACATGCTGGTCTTCCCATTTTTCTGGCCATCCAGTGTGCTTCTCTCCACCCACTCTAACCTCTGGTGATTTACTCGACTGTGGGTGTTCAGGGTGTGTTCAGGGTGTGTGGGTGTACAGTGTTCCATATGAAGGTCTATCAAGACTTTGTACAAAGACATAAATACTTTTGGATTTGTACTGACCATTATTTTTGTGATTCATCACAGATTTGCATCTGTCTTTCTAACATCTGTAAAATACGTGTGTGTTTGTATATGTCACTAGCTGCTTGTTTTTATCATTTCTCATGGTAAGTCCTCAGCTTGAAGCAGATTTTCATAGAATGGTTTGGGTTGGAAGGAACCTTTAAAGGTCATCTAGTCCAATTACCCTTGTTATGGGTGTCTTCAGCTAGATCAGGTTGCTCAGAGTCCTGTCCAATCTGATCTTGAATGTTTCCAGGGATCTGGAACATCTACAAACTGTGTCTCATCTACCATTCAGCATTATCTGATACATTCTACTCTTAACTTTTATCCCATTTTTATTTTATTGGTTCTTGACTCCATCCAGTTTCTCAAGTAGTGATATTCCCATCCTGTTATGTGTTGATAATATCTTTCTTTTTTGAGTCACCAAAATTTGTGGATAGGCTCTTAATTCCTATGCCGCTCTAAATATGATCCCATCCACAGATTGCTCTTCCCCTCTCAGTCAGATGACACGATAATTTTCTTCTTCAACTATTTTTTTTGGTGCTGTATTCAAGTTAGTGCATTTCCATGTTAGATACCTGGATTCTACTGTGTTTTCTCTGTTTAAAAATATATTTATAAGGGATTGTAGTATGAGTTACCTTTGGTGAGCCTGTATTGCATTCTTTTCAATTGAAAATTCATCTTTGTTTTTCAGTTATTTTCAGACTGGCTTCTTGAGAAAAGGAAGCTTATGTGGTCACACTGTCCATTTTTCATCCTAATTCTCTTCTCATGGTAACTTTTGAACTTACTGTGAAATTTCAAGCATCCTTGACACAGGGCTAGATGTCTGGAAAATACCAAGTTCCAAGAAATAGACTAAAAATAAATGATGTAAAGAATAGGGCCTCTAAACCAAATAAGTGCCTCTAATGAACAGAAGACCTTCCAAGAAAAAGCTTAGAGAGCAGAGAGCTGATACAAAGAGGAGGACAGGACAGAAATGCCCAGCTGCAATAAAAGCTGCTTTAATAAGAGCTTGTGCTTTCTTTGATTCTGGAAAATCCAGTCATGAGGAGCAAAGCTGGAGGAGAGGAGTCCTTGTTTTGCCACTTGCCTTATGGGATAGCCAGCCATAAGAATAAGGAGTACAACTCCCAAATCTCAGCAGACTGACTTTACCCCAATTTGCTTCTGCCTGTAGTTGTGAATAGCACATGTCCCCCTTGAAGATTCCTGCATGGAGAACCAAAAGGAACCATAACCTGCAGCTGCCAGCATGTATTTTCTGAAGTGATGGATCATCTTTTGCCAGGTTAAAAACCATATCCTGAGACTGGATAAATCCAAAAATATTTTTTGATGCACATCTGGGGCTCTTCACCCTTTAGTCTCTGCCTCCCTCCACTGGCGTGTAGCAGAGGCTTTGCTTTGTATATAAGACTTTGTACATAGTGAAGTAATGCAGAGACTTGGCTCTGTTCAACAGAGCGATGAATTAAACAGTTTCTTGAGTCCCTTCTTGCCCTGTTATTGGTGTTTTTGTTGTTGTGATTAAGATGCTGGTAGGGTATATAGTGAAAAAAATATATTTTATCACTGAGCAGTGCTGTGCTGACTTGCTGGTGATACTGGAACTATGCAGTGGAAAAGTGCTGGTTCTATGGCAAAATTAATGATTATTTTAAATACAGACACCTTACTCTAGACAGCCACGTAACTTACTTTTTGGAAATAATTGTTTATTTTCAGCATTTCAGTTAGAAATGTAAACTTCTTTTTAAAAAAATTTCAGAACTAGCTCATGAGTACTTCATTTAAAAAATGAATTTATCTCCCCCTTTGCTTTTCTTTGTGTGAAGACTTCTGAGAAGAAAAGACGAAGGGATGACTTTAGCAATCTGAATATACCTACCCCACCCTGGATGAAAACACTTCTTTTCTGAAATGCAACTTGCCTGTTAAGCTCCTGCTTTCAGACTCTCTCTCTCTTGCATCATCACATCCTCATGCCATACCTTTAGGATAATAAAAACATGCAGAATCAGGTCCTTCTCAAAGTGGATTGTGCATTATTAATCTTCTATTTGCAGCACATGTGGCATTACAGAGTGCTTGGCGCTTGCCAGCAGCATCTAAACAACTTTATTGTATAATCCTGGCATCACAGTTTTTTTCCAGTGCTTGTGTGTAGCTGAACGTGCCCCAAAGGGTGCATTGTTAGTGCACCCAGGCTTCAACATTGCACCTTGTCAGGCTGAAGTGTGACACTGCTCTGGTGGCCATTGCTGCCAAAGCTTGCACCTGTGAGCTGCATGGCAGCAGGACTCTGCAGTTCTCAGCCTAGGAGTGAAGGTTATGTAGCCAAATCTGGAGAAATAAAAACGAGTTTGAACAGGACTGTGAGGAGCTTGAAAATGGGAACTCGAAAGTGGTGAGGTTTCAGACACTGAATGTGAAAATATCCCTGTAAAACTGACCTAGCAACAAATTAGAAGCTATTTACAAACTCACTTACTTTGGACACTATAAAAGAACTTTTATATAAAAGACACTTAAAAATGTTAAGTAAGACATTTGAATAAGACATTTAAAAATATTTCCTGTGTGTCATAGAAACTCTTCCTGTAAAGATAATCTGCAAAAATGTTTTGAAATGTTTTTAGTAAGATGTTAGGACAGAGGCTGTATAGATTTTGCTTTTAAAGTTTGAATTTTTTACTTGGCTGTTTTATGTGGTTACTATTTATAGCTGCAATAGAATGTATGTCTACTCTGGGTATTAATTCCATAGGATATTTGGGGATTAGTAACACATGGATGTATGGCTCAAATAGGATCATATTTCCTGATGGACTCTGTAGCGTGCCCATAGTAACAACGAAGCATGAGAGGAGTTGGTTCTTTGGGACCACTGGGTTTCCTTCTTTATGCTGTGTGTGTTGTGCTGGTTTAATTCTCTCCTTTGAAACCTCTTGTATAAAGCTTTTTTAAAATTGTAAATGTTGGAGAGTAATGGGATCAAAGTGGTTTGTGTGTGTATTTATGTTTTCACAACTAATTTTGCAAATATGTGTGTGGAGGAATTGTGATGTTGTTCTTTTATTGTGGAAGGAGATGAAAGTTTGAGATTATTTTTGCTTTTTTTTTTTTTTTTTTTGTTTTTGTTTTTGTTTTTGTTTTTGTTTTTGTTTTTGTTTTTGTTTTTGTTTTTGTTTTTGTTTTTGTTTTTGTTTTTGTTTTTGTTTTTGTTTTTGTTTCCTTTTACCTGATTTTTGTTATTGTACAAACTGGAATTCAGTCCAGAACAGTGCTGAGCTTCTAACCAGAACACACTCCCATCTGTAGTCAGTCCCTGACTTCAGTAGATCTTTGTATTGGACCCCCAGCAAAACCCATAAGAATTCACGGCCTAAGGCTTTGTAAGATCAGAAACTGAGCTACTTGGTTTCTTTCATATATAAATACAGTGACATGGTATTTGCCTTTCTAACCACACAGCAGAAGAATGTTTCAAATTATACAAACAATCCATTTTTATTAAAATGCTCAGTCTTTCATTTAAATGTCATGAAAACATTTGTGTTCATATTTGGGCCTGATCCTCTGTTCCTTATGTAATTCAGGCAATGTTTTACACAAGTGAGATCTGATCCACAGATTCTTGAAATCTGTCAGACTTAGGGGATAGCTTATACTGCTTCCTCTCAGGGTCCCTTAGGCTGAAAAAGCAAAGCAGCTGAAGAAGAAGGAGAGATGGCAGAGAAGCTGGGACTCTAATTGCAAACCTCTAAATAAAGGGTGCTTTTGGTGTGCTGGTGTCTACAGTTGGTTTTCTGTGTTGTGATGGAGCTGGTGAAGACTGACAGAAACCCCCATGTGAAATCTCGTGGAGCCTGCCAGATGTGCAGTGTCCAAAATATGTTGGCCATAGGCATGGACTGGCTGGAGTGCTGACCTGTAGGTCAGAGCTTCCTTCAGGAAGCATCCAGCTCCTGTCCAGGTGCTGAGTAGTTGCTTTTTGTATTCTAATGGTGGCTTGTGAATCCTTGATGGCAATAACTACACATGAGAACTTTTACTGCTCCCCTGGGTGGCTGAAGCAAAATGTAGTGCCTGAGGCATAACCTTTTCTTGTTCATAATGTCTTTGTGTGTTTTTATTGTGTTTTGTATAAACCTTAAAAGCTGTTTTTGTTTGTTGTTTATTTAAGGCAGCCCTCTTCTATCCTGAAGGAAGAAATCCAGGTGAAGAAAGACCATGCCTTTGTTTAGTAAATCGCACAAAAATCCTGCTGAGATTGTGAAGGTTCTGAAAGAAAACATGGCCATATTGGAAAAACAAGAAAAAAAGACAGACAAGGTATGAGGTAATGTTGTAGAAGACCAATAAGGTTGTTACGCTGGGAGAACAGTAGAATAAAGGGAATAAAACTGTGTTTGCTCACTGCCCTGATTCTGCGAATGCTTGCCCATGGAAGTAGCTGTGTGTTTGAATGGTTCTGCTGAAATCAGGGGGCTTTTGCATAAATAAAATACATCAGATCTGGGGGTCAGACAGAAAATGCTGAGATCCAGGAGCCTCAGCCAAAACCGGGGGTGATTTCCCACTTCAAACAGTAATGAATCTAGCAAAACAGCTTGGAAGGATGTGTGAAAACTATTGTACTGTTAATGGTTTTAGCAGGATAACAAATGAAGTTGCCAATTAATATGTAGGTACCCACAGAGAAGAACTCCACTTCTGATGAACATTGCAGAAACCAGGAGACTTGTGTGTGTACAGATGTGTATAGAAGAGATCTCACTCTGTCCATCCTTTCTAATGTTCTGGGTGCTAGTGCTTCCAAAAAGAGCTGTGCTACTCATTTTCTATTTATAGTGCTAGGCTTTTGCTAATATTACTGCTCTCTTCTAATTCCATGACACAGACTCGAGTTACTTTTGCTGCTTTTCCAGTGACCACTTGATAAGATGCACCCCAATGCACAGAATGCTCCCAATTAGGAATTTGTGCTTGCAAAAATCAAATTACTTTTTTTTATTTTTTGCATCTGAGACTCTGGCCCTCTATACTATTTCTGTAGTAGATGTATATGGTTTTAGTTAACAGTAGACCAATTTTAAGTTAAGTTTGACTGTCAGTGGAAGCAGAAATAGCTGATAAGTGACACTAACATATTTTTCATGGAGCTGATGTTTGCATGTGTGCATGTTGTGCTTCCTCCACCTTTTGCAGGAAGCTGTATGAAAACAAACCCAACCCCAAAGGTAGGCATGGAGCCCTTTGCACCCTTAGTGAAATCCTCTTGAAACTTTTTGGTTCAAAGCAACTAGCTTAGAGTGTGTTAATTATGTAAGGTAAGTCACATGGATTTCTGGGAGGTCTCTTATATTTGATGTTGCATTATGAAATACCTTCAGTAACCTGAAAACTGAGAGAATTTGACTCTGGACTAAAACATAAAATAAGTAACTAAATAAACCAACAGAATCTGTTCTTCCCTGCTGAATTCATCCTTTGGAGCCTGATTAAAGAAGACATTCAAAGCAGAAGCTCCATACTTGGGCGATTTGTTTTGCAGCATGACTCCTCTGGGTTGTGGTTTTGAGAATTTTTGGCTTTGAGCTGGTTTGTTTATTTGGTTGTCAGTGACAAGGAGAAATTCAGACTTCTTAGAAAATGGAGTGCTCAATGTAAATTTTTCATAGAAGTCAGAACAGCTGGTGTGTGTTTTCGTCACAGAGCAAAAGATATGGAGTGTTTCCCTGGCATATTAGAATGGAAAAAGCTTGTGAACTTAATGGTGCTTATTTTACAGGAGGAGAATGGTTTTCACTTAATTTTTATGTACTTCATTGCTATGGGGTAGAGGCTGTTCCTGGGCTGAATGTGGGTGATTGGGGGAGAGGAGGGAGTGGGACAAGGCAGTCCCTTAAGTGCAAGGCAGAAGGTGAGGAAGGCCTTTTTTCGGATTGGTATAAGCTTACGTGGCTTGTTGACTCAGGACTTTGTGCTGTAATGTCAAACAAGCACAAAGGGCCCTTTTCCTTGCAGAAGGAAAGACTTGAGACTCCTTGGTAATTCTGCCTTTCATCTAAAGTGTTCCACTGAGCTGTCCTGAAATAAATACCTGTTAAAGAAAATAGCTAAATTTATTCTCCTGAGTTTAGGGAAGTAAATAATAAGGACTATCTTTAGTACTGAGATGATGATAAACTTTAAAAACTGGCAGGAAAAATAGCTCTTGGAAAACCAATCAGCCCAATCACACCTGCTGCTATCCATTCAGGTTTGTGAACTTAGTAACACCATTTCTAGGTGTTGTTTGCAGTTTGAATTGGAGAAGAAAATACAATGGGAAGACTTTCAGTGGCCCACAGGTTTTCAAAAGATACTCATTAATGCTAATGAGTAACATCTTTTCATGAGTATGATTAGAGAAATTTAACTGAAAACAAAAGCGAAGAAAAACAAAACACAGTGCTGTACTGTGTGCTCTTCAAAACCTAGCAAGGTTTTTAATTTTACCTCCAATTTCATTTCCAGAGTGAGAAGAAATTTGTCAAACTTTCATCAAAGTGTCTAGAGGTTTAGCTACTGCAAGAGCCAGAGAGCCTGGATGTCTCAGAGCTGGGTTTGGACCCTGTGGCCCTGTGACCAGAGAAGTTTGAGACTCAGGGCAATTTTTCAGATTTCTAGCTCCTAGTCTGCTAAGAACTAGTAGGAACTAGAGGAGTACTGTTATGCCTCACCATAAAACCAAGGTTCCCAGCATTTCCAGGATACAATTCCAGAGCATCCCTGATTTTGCGTGCAAAGTAGTTTCCAACTAGGACTTGCTTCAGATGCCTAAACAAGATTTATCCTGTGACAATTAAGCTGTTATTGTAGTACAGCCAATGTGGTATGTGGGTTGAGACAGCTAAAAGCTGCTAATACATCCAGAATTGGCAGAAAAGTGGGGCAAAGCCTGAATTGACTTCAGAGCTAGCAGAGAACCTCCTTTCCTTTCCCAGCTGAGAAATCCTAAGTATGAGGTGAAGATGCCGTGGGCAGCCAGGAGGGCACAAGGTCAGACAGAGAGGAGCTTGATGCTTCTAATACAACTCTGTGCAACTTTCAGCAGGAGCCGTGTGTGTCTTGGGAGGGGATCTTTTTAAATAATGCAGAAAGGATCATTCCTGCCAAGCTATGCAGTACACAGGCAGAGCAGTTAAGACTTCTCAAGAAATGGAAGAGGGTGGAGGATATAACTTGATAGACAGGATGCAGAGAAGCCAGTTTTAAGTGTAAAGGAAATTCTATATCTTTTCTGAGGCATTTCCATGTGGATACATAATATACAGAGTTTGCACTCTTTCTTCATGGTGATTTTTGTTACTCATAGAGTAGTACCAATGAAGCTTTAACTAAACTCTATTGACTGCACTAGCATCTGTCTCCTTAGATAAGGATTGAATTTGACCCACATTCTCCATGTGTCTAATTTTTTAAAAACTATTAATGTGTGTAGTGTTGCCATAGTGTTTCTAAATGCTTTTTAAACACTCCCAACTGAAAAATAGGCTAAGTTTTGATGTTTGGTTCTTGCTTTTGTTTTATGTGTGGGTTTTTTTGTTTGTTTGCTGGCATGGATATATGCGTGCTTAAAGTTTTGCCATTTTCTCAGCTGCATTCTTATGGTTGATAGACCACAGGTTGAGAAGTGCCAGCATGTCTGGCTCCTTTTCCTCTGAAGTGCTCTTTCTAATACCTTGTTTTTACAAATTTTAAGAACAGTATCTATTTTAAAGAAGGGATTGCAGTAGTGGCAAATTTAATGCAATAATTGGGAGATTAAGTAGGTTAAGACACAGCTGAAAAAGTGGACTAAAACCTTCTTCATCAACAATCCTCCTCTCTTCCAACATCTGAAATGAAATAAGGTGTTCTTGGAGCATATACAATTGCTAATATCCTGTTTGGGCTTTGATGTGGTGAAGAACAATTAATTAAGTTTTATTACAGTATTGTATAAATGTCATTACAATTTAATCTCAGTCATGTCCTTGAATTTAATGAGGAATGCCCACTCTGGAATTAACTAGAAGAGCAGGAAAGTATTTAAATACCTAGGAAAGGAAGCCTTCAAAGCTTAGACTCTCCTCCTTCTTTCTGGCATTAACTCCTATAGCATTTGGAGGATGCACATAAATAGGGATGAAGAGAAGAGAAGCTGTGATAGCAAGAGGTCACATCTGTTGAACCTGAGGAAGAATGGACAGCATGTGACACTCTGGTCACACAGCTTCATTTATCACTGATGCGTTGCCGTGTCTTTTGTTAATGGATATTGTAAAGGAACATTGATAGAAGGGGTGCCTGACCCACCTCACAAAAAAGGAGTGTGACATCCTGGCTTCTCAAAGCCTTGTGTTCAGCACAAAGCAGTGCAGGTGGCATCCAGTTTGTCACTGAAGGACGTCCTTGAACACATCACCCTCGTGCTGCTAACCAAACACCTTGGGGAGCGGCAGCCTGACTCTGTGCCATCTGCGGTGCCTACAGGTTTGGTAACATTTTCTGAACCTGCCCTGCAGCAAAAGCCTTCCAAGTGTCACAGGCTTTTAATTTAGTGCAGCAAACGGATCTGAGGTTGGTTGAAACTTGGTCTAATCTTTGCATGTGGTCTAGATGGGCTGAAAGATTTGCAGTTTCTGGTATACCTGATGCAAGACATGGGTTTATTGTGGAAAATGAACCCAAATGCATTAGAGCAGGTTCAGAGCACTGTGCTGAGTGCTTTGCTGTCAGGCAGAGCTGCAGGCTGCAGTGCCTTTAGTCAGTGTTCAGAAGCAAAGTGAAGTGAGATGTAAAATAACCTGAAGTGTTGCGCTTCTGCCCCTTTCACTTAAATCTGCCTAACAAGACTGCTCGTTCAGTTAGGTCACTGTAATCTGTCCTCTCTTTCATCTCCATGTGCTGTAACGAATTTGGTGCTGTTGAGAAGGGTCAGGAGAGCAGCATTTTATTAAGGCTACAATTAAAAGACTTCAAGATACCTGGAACAAATACTTCTATCAAAAAATCCTGCTTTTTTACATAGCAACAGGGAAGCCATTACTGGCTGCTGTTCACCTTGCTGGCTGCTGCATTGATAAAGCTCTGGGGACTGGTGTGTGAGATGAGGTGCATGCGGAGGGCTCCGTGTGCATTTGCATGGAAGAACAGTTGCGTGACTGCCAGCAACGTGAATACCCATGGATGCGATTCTGCAGCTGCCAGAGCCAGTTGCAAAATTACTTTCCATTTCATTGCTGCACACTGAAACCGAGGGAATGAGATAAGAAGGGCTTGGCACCCCTTCCCCCTAGCTCTGTGTGTCCTGGGGTTTTGTGGAGAGTTTCATGTTTCAGCTTCCCTGTTCTGCTAAGGCCTGTTACTGCTCTAGAGGTGGGAGAAACTCCAGATACTATCAGGTTCTGGTGCCAAGAGTTTAAACCTGTCTCTTCTGGTTGCTTTTATTTTTTAAGGACCTTAGAAACTTTAGTTCTGTCTTAAGTGCAAGATTAACAGTGGGAAAGGAATTTATGTCCAGGTGGGGCAAACCTGTCTTCTCCATTTAATCATACATCCTTTTAAAAGGCGTTTCCCTGTTGTGCTTGCTTGGCCAAGTTGTTTTTGCCAGCTTCCTTGAGTACTAGTCCATAATGTTCTGCTAAATGACAGACTTCAGGCCTCCTGATCCAAAATATCCACGATTTGGCCCTGTAGGTCCATTTAGCATGAAATTCCATCAAGAATAAGTCAGTTGGGGTGATCCTGAAGTTACATGGTTGTTGGATTCAGATTCTGCTAATGGCTTTTCTTGGGAATCCTTACAGTCGTATGTAGAGAGAGGTGCATTGAGACTGCATTTTTAGGAGAAAAATAGGTTTGAATCACACAGTGAGAATATTTTTAAACCAGATAAGACCGAATCAAGGAGCTTTATGCATTTAGTTGCAATATATAGCATGGAGTACTGGCAGATCACTGAATCACACGTTGGAGTATTTAGCATCATGCTGGCAGACATCTCTGTGTGTTACTGTCTGCTGCTGTGCAAGAAAGCAACAGTTTGTAGAGAGATTTTCGACCTGGAAATATGCTAGGTACACAGACAGAAGCTCTATGGTCCTATTTGCCATATTTTTATGGCTCTCCTCTCTGCATCCTATCCCACACATGAAGATAAACCAGTCTTTCAGAGAAGATTTTTTTCATAAAGAATTTCAGGGAATCATTTCTCCATAAGCTCCTTGCTTTGTGTTATGTTCCTGTTAAGTCAACAGTGACAAAACTTTGATCTGTGAGGAAAATAAACTGAGACAAAAATCTTCAACTTATAAAATTTCCAACTCTGGTTGAAGCTGTTGGTAGGTTTAGAAAGACACATGAATGCTAACAAAAAATCAGCTTTATGAGGAGGGGATGTTGAACAGGTTTATAATTTAACCTAGAGAAGTTATGCAGGCTTATCTGTGCTGTCTGTTTTCCATTTCCAAGGCTGTTGTAGATCATCTAGTCCAGTAGGGTTAGCGGAGTAATCCAAGGATTGTTAGATTTCAACATTTACACAAAATCCTGTCTTTCAAAATGGACCCAAAAACCTCTTGTGGGTTGCCCATCATTATAAACTATACTCTGTGGATGTAGAGTCAGTTCTGGTTGGAAAGAGACTTGTTGGAAAGACCAGGAACTTGGCTTAGGAGACTGAGATCCTGACATCTGTACAGGGACAGCAGTGCAAACGCTAAACTCATGTGTCTGCTGGGAATCAGCTTGCACTTCATCCTTGCTTTTTTGTCCCTACCTGCAACTTCTGACTGTCCAAAGTTCAGCATGTCCCACTTTTGACATTTGTATATAATATGTATAAACTGTTCTGTTTAGGATTATCTGTTTAGTTTTCTCCTTTCCTCCTTTCCCCCCCTCTACTCAAAACATCCCCTCTCTAAATATAATGGCATAAATTCAGTCATGATGGAAAGGACTTGTACCTAGAGGATAAAAGGAAAATCTCCTGGAAATAAGATTGTGCCTAATTGCAAGAGGGACGTTAATGGCTGAAATGCTTCAATATTTCATGAAACTGGTTTTTTTGCCCTGTAACTTCTGCTGGAGTGATGGTTGCAGCACTTCGCTATTGTTGTTGTTGCCACTGATGGAAAATAAAAAGTAGCATGGAAGACATAATAGACTTAGGGGTTTCTAGCAAATATTTTTTGGTTTTTTGTCACTGAAATTCTGTTTGTGACATTGGGGGAGGATGTCTTGCTGAGGCTTTTTGTTGGTTTTTGCAATTTTTCTTAAAGAGGGTCAGGACCGGTCTGACTTCTTATGCAGATATGTTTCTGTCATCTTGTATTTTCCATGTAATTGAGTGAATAAATGTGCTTTGTTGCTTGTTTTGGACAGATCTTGGGTCTTTGGATCTTGGAATGTCTTTTTTCTCTGAGTCTTAAGAAAGTTTCCATCCCAGAAACAGTGCTAATGTACTTAAGGTAGTATTATAAAACTGCTGTGAGATTAAGTGGAAATGTCAAAATGGAGGCTGTTAATTTAAGAATCTATGTTCAGGATTATGGTTTTCCTCTGGATACATTGTGAGGGGTAGGCACTGAGTAGTAGTCCTTAGATTTGACTGGGAATAACTTTTGGTGGCGAGTTGCACGTCAAAACACAGACCGTGGAGAGGCTATGAAGGGGGAGGAAGTGACACATGAAATGTAAATTGCATGTGGAAAAGCTGAGGAGACGAGTAGATGGGATGGCAGGTGATCAGAGAAATGCAGCTGTGGTGCCCAGTTCTCCCCAGCAGCACCAGTGTTCTGTTTCATTTCCTCACACAGCACTTTACTTTTTGCCCTCCTTTTTGAGAATTAAACCTAAAGCTGAATCTTGCAGACTTTATTCCTATATATCAGAAAGGACTACTTATACTTGAAAGGAAAGTTATCAATGTTTTTTTTAACTACAGAATGCCAGAGATATTCACACCCAGCCTAGCAGAAAGGGTGGAAAGCCAAAAATGTATGGGCTTTTCCTTTGAAATGAAAATATTTCCCTAGCTCTTATAAAGACTTAGAGCTTTAGTTTCTAAGATAGCACCCCTGTTGTTAATCCCATCTGTACTCTGTGGGATATCTCAAGTGACACACCACTAACATTTGAGGTAAAAATAGGCTCTTTTGCTGAGTGATGGGTAAGGAACATCAAGACTTCTGCTGTTTGAAGTTATCACATAGTCATGCTCATTTACATGCTGCTCATGCTGACCTATCTCAACTATCAGAAAACTGTGAGTAGGTACAAAGGGATTGGAGGAGAGCAGTCCTTTATGCTGTGCAAGAACAATGCTTGAATCTTCCAGGTAGCTGCAATGTAAAAGTGGCTTTTTACTGTGGTTAGGTTTGGTTTTGCTTTTGTTTTTGGGTTTTTTAGGACTTCTTGTTTTTTCAATCATTTTTATTCACTTATGTGAATAAAATCTGATTGGAAGTGTTGGGAAATCAGCAGCAGGTGAGAGATGCCTCTTCAGAGCACTGTGGGGTTATTTTTTGCAGATTGATGGGGTGGTATTTGAAAGCATGATGTTTTTCCTTTCAACATATATGAGAGATATATTGAAATTATTGATCTGGCTTTGAACATCCATTAATTTCCAGTTAGCTTTTACAAATCGCTCTTGGGTTTTCTGTGTACGTCTTGATTTTTTTTTTTGCACCTGCTATGCTAATAGAAGTCTAATTTCAAGTAAAGGTTTTTCAAAGATGTGAAATGCTGTCCTGTCTTGAACATCCTGCCTGGCACTTTGCTGTCATTCTCAGCTTTGCTTTCTAACCTGTTCCTTACTTCCTTCCCACTCCCTGCCAAAGAATCCAATCAGTCTTGCTGCAGGTTGTATGTTTAATAGATCTAACCCGACCCAGAAGGAGCCATTGCCTCCGTAGCCCCATGGCTGCAGCGGGTGGGATTTAAAGCACACACACCCACATGAAAAAATGACTCCTTTGCTCCACGGAGTCTTTATTTGTTCCAAGTGGAGCAAAACTGTGAGGAGAGTGTGAGCCAGAGCTGCTATGCTGCAGCCAGTGGTCATTTTCCTTGGGAAATGGGAAATTATCACTCACATCTGATTTAAACCTGCTGACTGCATGAACACTAAGCTGTTACCTGTTTACAGGGGTGTCTCTTACCTTTCTCTGTTATAACCTTGCTGATCAAGATACTTTGTAAGGTAATTCCTGATTCATCCTCTACCTTAGGTACCTGAAACATTGCACAGGATTAGTATACGCTAGGTGGGAGCAAAAGATGTGAAAGATTTCATTTACTGGACTTGGTGGCAGCTGTGGAGCTTTACTAAAGCAAATTGTTTAATTTAAAATTTCTCAATCTGAGACTGAAGTGCCTGTGCGCTCAGTGAGCAAATCCCTTGTGGAAGATGCTGGCTCAAATCACACCTGATGAGGAGAAATAGGTGGTGGCAATGTGAAGCTGTCAAGCTGTGGCTGGGATAGTTAATTTTTCTCCTAGTAGCTGGTACAGTGCTGTGTTTTGGATTTAGGATAAGAATGACACACTGATGTTTTTGTTGTTGCTGAGCAGTGCTTCCACGAAGTCAAGGCCTTTTCTGCTTTTCATCCCACCCCACCAGTGTGTGGGCTGGGGGGCACAAGAAGTTGGAAGGAGACACAGCTGGGACAGCTGACCCCAGCAGGCCAAAGGGATATTCCGTATCATGGCATTATGCTCAGCATATAATGCTAGGGGGAAAGCTGGCCTGGGGCTGCTGCTCAGGAACTGGCTGGACATTGGGTGGTGAGCAATTGCATTCTGCATCAGTTGTTTATTATTGTTGTTATTTTTATTGTTATTGTTGTTGTTATTGCTGCTATTTTTTCCTTCCCTTTTTGTCCTATTAAGCTGCCTTTAGCTCAACCTACAAATTTAGTTCCTCCCCCAGTTCCGTCCCCCATCCCTCAGAGGGGGAGTGAGCAAGTGGCCGTGTGGTGTTCAGCTGCCTGCAGGGTTCCGCAGTGCCGCTGGGCTGTGAGGATTTGTTTGGGTTCCCAGCAGAGGAGCTGGGACAGCCCATCAGGAAGCAGTGGATGGGGAGGCAGCCCAGCAGCCACCCCTCTGGTGGGAGCAGCCGCCAGGTTTGGTGCCTTCCTCTGCCACCTCTTGCCCCAGGTGTGCCATGGAACCCACTGCGGGGGACAGGGGAGCAACAGTGAAATTGCTGCTGCTTCTGCAGGGCTGTGCCTGCCTCCAAACCTGTTAAAGGATCTCTCTGGCATTGGTTGGTAATTGTTCTCTTGGCCCAGTTTTATGCCCGTGGTCTGTAAGTGGTGGCATGCCATGTTTAAATTGAATTTACCTTGTGTAAGGCCTGAAGGATACAGTATGGATGCTCCAGCCTCCATGATTGCCTAAAATTATTAAATCATTTTGCAATAAATAATGGTCATTGGAAGTACATTTAGAAACATTTGTTTTGAAATGCATGTCTTTTAAAAGAACCCCTTTTTTTTTTTTTCCTGTTTCATTTTTTTAAAACAAAACCCATTATCTGCTGACGGAAAGGCATCGGAGGAAGTGTCAAAATCTCTGCAAGCAATGAAGGAAATTCTGTGTGGGACCACAGACAAAGAGCCACCCACAGAAATCGTGGCCCAGCTGGCACAAGAGCTCTACAACAGTGGCCTTCTAGTGACGCTTATTGCCAACCTGCAGCTGATAGATTTTGAGGTAGGTCAGCATCCATAAACTTTTTTTCATCTCCTTGGTCCTGGTGTTGTCAGTAAGTAGAGCTGTATTTTTCTGAGGTCTAAATAAAACTGGTTTTCACAGGCTTTCACAGAAGAAAGTATCTGCTCTAGATTGGTTGGTGTCCTGAAAGACATGCTCGAACACTGGCAGTAAATCAGATTTTAAAAAAATTAAAACAAGAACAATAAAGAAATATGGCCCTGTGTATCCAAACAAGATAGGACATGGTGCTGGGAATACTGCCTATGACCAACCTTGTAAACTGCAGGGATTATCTTTGGGATAGGGCAACTAAGGTTGTCTCTGAAGAGCATGTCCGATTTAGAAAGGGTTCAGGGACATGGAATAAAAATAATTGGAAGCATGGAAAATGTCATGGGACGAAGACCAAAATAATTAAAATGGTTTAATTGAGAGGAAAGGAGTTGAAAAACATGTTAAAAACAGACAGCAGGTCACAAGATAATTTGGGTGTCCCCCACTTAATTGTTTAGATTAAAAGAAAAAAAGGAATATAACTTTTTTTTCATGGCAGAAAGATTAATGTGAATGTATATGTTTATATATTATTTAATTTTATATATTTATATATAAAATTATATATTATGTGAAACTTCTTGTCAGTTTTGTTTTTAAAGCCAAAAACCTAGTAAACAACTGCTGTGACAACTGAACTTGCTTATAAGTATGGAAGAGTTATACTAGCAAAGATGGCAGCAATTCAGGATAAATATAAACCCCGTCAATTTACTGTTGACTTGTAGGGATGGGAATAAACTCTGTCACTGTCAAGTCGTTGTCATATTCTTGTGGTTTGCAATCAGCTGGGACAGCGGCCCCCAGGGACTGCTGTTACAAGTTCCATGATTTCTGTGGCTCCTGGGGGCTGCTGACTCCTCACAAGTGTCCGACCATCAGTGGGAAATCCCCAGCTCCCAGGAGCCAAACCTCCACCACTGAGGTCTGGAACAGGAGCAGTACCCAACAAATGGGCAGCTGCTGAAGAGAAAAATCAGTTTCTCAAAGAGATCTGATGCTCTCAGAGACACCTTTTGTGGGAGTCACATGTAGAAGTTATTTTCTTTCCATTTTGTAAACGAATGAAAGGGAGGAAAACGGATGATTTATGTTTTCTTTTTCCCACTCTGCCCCCTAACCCCGGTAAATCCAGGATCAAGGACTGATTTATTTATTTTGTATTAATTTTTGAAAATGTTGTTAGTGGAATTCTCTCACTCTTGCTTGGGTCTTGAGTTCAGGCGGGATTTTTTTAATGCTAGAATTTAGTGAGAACCTTTCCTTTGTCTTCTCTGTGCCTCCTCTGGGTACTGTTAAATGTATAATTACAAAAATACTCAAAACCCAACCACCCAAGCCCTTAAAAAACCCTTTAAGAAAAATGGAGAAGAGGGGAGGAGAAGATACTGTTAGCACAGAAGGGACACTTCTGCATTTTTTTAGTTACACAACAGTCTGTATCGCTTCTGCCAGAAAAAAAAATTCTGTATCAACATATTGAACACACAGTCTTTAAAGCAAACACTGGATGAAGTGCCTAATCTGTTGTTGAATTGCTGTTATTACAAACAATTACAATAATTCTTATTGCAAAATATTTTTTTTCATTGCAAAACGTTTCCAGTCATTTAGCCAAGCTGTTATACATGTTATTTTGCAAAAACACTAGAAATGAAATGTCACTGAACAAGATGACAGTAAGAGCATGTGCCGCTTTGTCTTCACATTCCCACTGGCTTTTCCAGTTTATCAACTTTTCTGTTTCCATTTTGTTATATTGGTGGCCACAGTTGGTATTTAAGTTTCTTTGTTGAACAAGCAATTTCATCACTCTATAATATGCAAGTTAATTTTTTGATCTGCATGTAATTGTAGAAAGCAAATCATAAGCTACTGAAAGTCTGATTTCTGAAGGCAATAATGTACTTTGCTTTGTCCTGACTCCCTGTCTCCTCCTCACCAACCCTGTTACCCACTTTGATCTCAATTTTTCACAGCTGAACTTCCCTTTGAAGATGTGTTTTCAAAGACTATGTAGTGGAGACTTGCACACATCCATCACACATCCATAGAAAACACAGGTTTATTGCTTCTGCCACTCAACAAACAAGATATAATTTCAGTGGTGATATTGTTATGAAGCATTAAAGTCAGGCTGGGCAGGAGCCCAGAATCAAGATCAGAAGGGATATTTAGAAATTTAAAATATTAAATTTATTTTTGAACTTTGAAGAACTGAGGAGAGTGTGCACACAGAAAAAGTCGATTAAAAATGTAGATGTTACTGTGTGTAAGCCTAAAGGTTCACAAACTGTAAAGCCCCTAAAATAGGCAGCAAATAACTTCAAGCCCAGGACTGGTGATGTTAGAATTTTTGCCTTACTTTGCCTTGAAATGGGGGCTAAATTATGGTATAGGTATTATACAGTTTGTTATTTATATAATGCATTCTTGGCAGGTTTTTTTGATCTTGTCTAGCCGCTTTCTCTTCGTGCTGCCTTATCTTGTGCTTCAGTGGCCATATGTCTTTCATTATAAGGCAAAATTCAATTGCAGATCCAAGTAAGGGACATTTCAAAAGTACTCCTCCAATTTTAATGTATGTCAAGTGGTGAGGGAAGTCTGTTGTGGTTCCCTCCTATCTGCCTCCATTCCCTCCTGGAGAACCCAGGGAGATCAACTCTGGCTTTCACTGTCACTGATCTCTACAAAATTAGCTATAATTGGATACATATATCTATATATCTTTATCTATCTCCTCTCTGCTCGTGGATATTATGCTGCAATGCACACAGTATTAAGTAACTAATATAAAATTTGGCAGAGTAGAGAGGGTCACTTAATTTTTGGCCATCTTTACCTCATCCTTTCAACAGCTCTTCTCTGTCTGGATTGTTTTCTTCTTGGAGTAACTGCTGAAGCCCATGGGGATCACAGGATTCCAGGCATATGATATGGGTGTTGTAAAGATAGGGGAGAATGGGATGACTTTATACAGAATTAGCCTGTTTGAAAGGATGTCCAAGGGTCAAAAAAAGTGTTGCAGACAAAGGCAGATGGACTGGCCTGCTCTGATTTGATTCTGCTGTTTAATTCCCTGAGTCTCCAAGTCTCCAAGCCAGCTGGGCTGGAACGAGTAGGAAAGCAGAATATTTTGTGTTCCTCAGCACTGATTTATTTGTAGAGGTGAAACCAGGGAATTTTCCTCCGTGTGAAACTATCTGCTCCTTGGCTTCAAACATTCAATAAATTCTCTGCCAAGGAATGTTTATCCTCCCAAGACAGATCAATGAGCATGTACAGATTATAAGTGACCTTTTGCTTTAGCTTGCCCTGTGCATAGTGACCTGCTGTTGACTCAGTGCCTTGGTTACTGATCGTTAGTGCAGCCGTCTCCCACCTCCCTTAACTTCACACATCAATTTGTCTGCTGTGCCAGGAGAGACAGCAGAGGGGGAGGAGGAGGATTTCTAATGCTAGATGTATTGGTGAACCCTGTGGCTGAATAGAACATGATTTGGAAAGACCTTCTGGAAAGCTGTTTGCACAGGGAAGCATTTGAAGACAAAACGTGATTGTGTAGATAGGTGCATACAGCACAAAATTAGGACGAAGAGAAGGACCTTCGTTTTGATTAAAGCAGAGACACGTATGTGATGCAGCCGTTCATTGGTAGTGGTTATTTCATTTCTCAGGGCAAATAATGGGCACAGTTTAAATTTAACCCTGGTTTTCAGAAATGCAATCACACTTTGAATTGTTTGCATTTGACCAATGAAAAGCTTTAGCTGTTTAAGTGTAGGCAGTGTGGCAGTGGTTTGATACCAGCTCAGTAACTTACATTTGGAGGAACAGCACACACAGCAACAGCACGCTGGGCTCAGGGTAGTGGCTTGCTTTTATGGTGCTTTGGTGTTGCTATTTGAAATAGCCAGGGACTTACTTGACAGTGTCAGAGGAATGCACATCTTCGTTTAGGAAAAGAAAGGTGCAAAAGGGAGTGGGGCAGTCAGGAGCCTTCAGAGCTGCCCGAAGGAGGAAGCTTTCTTGTGGCATTGGAGAAACAGCAAATATGAGGTGGAGAGGCTGTGGAGAAAAAATAAAAGACTGACTTGTTCTGTTTTCAATTTCAGTTGTACTTTAAATAGATATTATAGTAAATGGTCATTTGCTCTTGTTTTCCTAAGCAAAGATATATTTTACTTCTTTAACAGGGCAAAAAGGATGTTTCCCAGATATTCAACAACATTTTGAGAAGACAAATTGGCACACGCAGCCCTACTGTGGAATACATTAGTGCCCATCCACATATCCTATTCATGCTTCTAAAAGGGTAGGTGCTTTAATTTGATTTTCATTAAAGAGCATTGCCTGGAACATGCTGGCATTGCAGTTGATCTACTTTCCCACTTTTAGTTTTAAAAAAAAAAGGATTTTCAGATTTTGTTCCAGATTTCTTACTTTATTTTTTTCATATTGACTTTCCTTGTATGGAACTCTAGACTTCTTAATGACTGGGTTTTTTCATTTGGCTGTTATTTCTTCACCAAACTTTATGTTTAAATAATTGTGTCCTGGTTGTTTTTGACTGCTCCCCATGTGATGTGTACTTCAGTTCTCACCATAAACTCTTGTGTAGCATTATTGGTGACTGCTGAGGTTCATTTAGGCCTTCTTGCATTGCAGGAGTGACCAGCAGTGGTGTCTGTAAATAACTGGAATCAAACTGGACCACTGTGTGGTAGAACAGAGAGAAGCAAAAATGCATTAAAAGAGTAGTTGTGCCTGTGGGACAGACTTCTCCAATGCTTGTGGCCACAAGTGAATTTCAGCTTTAAATTGTTTCTGTAATTAACTCCACAACTTTCAGCATTATATATATATATATATATATATATATTTGTCTTTTTAACCTCAAGAAGTCAGTGCACAGCTATAACCTGGTGTGTCCCAAAATAAAGTGGCCAGGGAGGGGGAGTAGACTCCCGTGTGGAGAGCACATCACTTGTAGTTGCATTCAGGAGTGCACAAGTGTGGGCCTTAAACCCTTGAGGTTTCTGTACCCTTTACTTTTGACAAAAACACCTTCTGTTCAGTGAGCAGCTTTGGTTTTCCAGCCCTTGAGGTCTACTGTTTTCTGGTCAGTATTCTTTTGACTCTAAGATTTTGTGTATTTTTTCCAAAGAAAAGGAGAATATATCTCACTGGGATTAAATAACTGGTATGGTAATAAATGCATTTATTAGCTGATCAGTATGGAACAATGTGAACTCTCATAGCAGTTGTATTGTCCCACTGGTAACAGCCATTCAAAGCATGATATAAGCCTTTTAAACTAATGGTTGTTAAGAGACTGATTTTTTTTTAAGTGTCTTTCTTGCTCTTGAGGTTGAAGAGTTGCATTTTACCATTTGCTCCACAGCCAGGAAAGTACTTAAGCACCATCTAAGGTTTGTGCATGACAAGGCTGCAGCCCCAAGGGTAAAATTTCCTTCAGCCAGCCTTCCCCCTCTCCCAGGGACAGACCCCAGCCAGGAGAAGTCTAAGCACAGGAGTCCTTTAAAATAGTTATTTCCTTCAGAAGTGACTACATTCCAGCACAGCTGAGTAAGGAAAAAGTAACCAAGAGAGCTAAACAGTACCAGGGATTTCAAGAACAGTGAGCTTGTGATTGAGCATGGTGGAAAAGCTCTTGGTTGCTGGGACTGGAGGAGGTGGGAACCTGCTGCCTTCCTGGCAGGGCAGAGTTGTGGGAACTCTGGCAGGTGTCTGGGCTGAGCTGGGTCTTGCTCCTAGAAGTATAGTGATCTGTTGTGATTTAGTTTTAATTTTGAAACTCTTGACTTGTTTTGTGTTACTAAAGGCCAGCTTCTTCAAAAAGAAAACCGGTAAGGGAGTTAAATGCATTTTGATTTCGTGTGTTCATTAAAACGCACCATTTATATAAACCTCAAAGTAGTAGTTTCAGGACAGTGATCATAGTTCTCTCCATCATTGTTACAAACTGTTCTTAATTTCATATGTATATACCATCATTTTCTTCCCTTTTCTCTGTCTTTGCTTTTTCAGTTTTTCACTCTTTTTGATCTTGCATGTTGGGCATATATTGCTGCCATATGTCTGGGCTTTATTTAAAGATAAAAAATATTTTTGGATTATGTCCCAGATTTTCTTTGGCATCTGTAGCAACCAAGAATATTAAGATGATAGTAAAGTTTTTATGCATATATTCTTCTGACAGACATTTTACTGTAAATGACCTGAATCAGTGGATGAATTTAAATGGCATCACCTAGATGCTTTTTTTGGAGAATCCTGCTGCATGCAGCAGCATGTCTGTGGTCCTCAGGCTCCTTGTTCATGATGTCTTGACTAGCCCTCTGCAGCACTGCACTGGCTCAGAATTGCCATTTCTGGAATGTCTTGTTAAAAAGTGCAGTTGAATCCATCAGCAGAAGTCCAGAGTCAGTCCTGCCCAGCCCTGATGCTGGTATCTGAGGAGATGCTGCAGAGCAGCATAATGATGTCAGGTGTGATGACGCCTTCCCTGCCTGTGTCCTGCTGCTGGGACTGTCTGAAAATGAGACCTGAAATCTGTGCCTGCAGCCAGGGCAGGGCCCTGAGCACACAGCTTGCTGCGTGCCCACGGCGTGGGGTGCGTGTGTGCAGTCAGCTACGGGACTGGGAAACAAGCACTTCATGTGAGGCACCACCACATGAAAATGTGACTTGAGGACATGTTTTCATATTTATTTAATGCTGAATGAATTATATTATTTATGTTATATAGATATATATTCATGTAATGATATAGGAAATATAGGAAATCAAAATCTGCTTAAAGGAAAGTGGATTTGGCTGACTTGTGCAATTCCGTGTTTGTTACATGACATCAAGACATTACCTGGAGAGAGAAAAAAATCACTTCTATGATGACTATAAAAGAAATGGCCCAGGACTACTGTAACTATTGTACTTCTACTGGATGGAAAATTTCCTCTGCCCCCTGTCAGTCCCCAGCAGTGAAGGGTTGCTTTTCAATGGCTTAATGTGAGCCTTGTTGGGTGGGAAGGATCTTCAATCAGAGCTCCCGCCCAGTGTTTCCTGTCTCATACTCCAGTGGAACTGCTAGCCTGAGATAACAGTTCCTACCTTTTAGGCTTCACTTTACTTGTTGCCTGCTTCCTTCCAGCTTCTCAGCTTCAGAAAACACACAGCACATAGTTCACTTTTTGTTTCTTTCTTTCATTTGTGTAGATTATTTGACTTTGCTGCTGCACGAGGACTTGCTTTAGTAGCATATTTTTTTCTGTGTGCAGGCTTTGTGCATAGGATTTCAGATGAGTACAGTGTTTGGTGTACACAGAGAACCAGTTGTATTTTGGCCAGTTTTTCTCTCTGGTGTCAGCCTATTGCATTAGCCCAGAAATATCTTTGGTCCTTTGTAATTTAAAATATTTTCCCTCTAGGACAGTGACTGTTGAGGACTTAGTTTACGGCCCTTGCATTGTTTCTCTCAAGTGACAAATTTAGAAGCTTCTTGTGAATATATATTTATATATCTATATCTCATGCCACATGCTATCTCTAACCTAGGCACTGCCCCAGCCTGTATTGTGATGACCTCTTCATGTCACAGTACAGTTGAAGCTTTAATGGTATATTGGCTGAGGTTGCAGAATTCCCCTTGAGTTTATCCGAGGATAAACTCAGGCTATACAAGTAGTGTAAAATCAGATCAGAATATTTCTGTTTAAGACCTTGTGTCTCCCAGGCTTGATGCCTTCCAAATCTCCTGCCTGTGCTCTTCACTTTATACTAACCTGCACTAACCATGCAGAAATCATTCCCTTTACACAGAGATGCATCTCTGCTCTCAGTCTTGCCTCTTGCAACCTCCACAATAAGTGTTTTGAAATACTTGAAGTCCATTGTTCATTTTCTAGTTCTCTCCAGTATTCACTGTGTGGGGGGGTTTCTTTAGGTTGTAAGTTCATACAAACAGAGAAGAACTCAGTATATTTTTCTGTTGTGGAAATACATCAGCATAGAGTACTAATTGCTCATTAGAAGTGATTTTGGAACACATTTCTATCATTCTTGCCTGGTGGCTTTGCATGTAAGTGTGGCTGCAAAGGACATGCTAGCTATGACTGGGCAGCCAGTAAACTTCTTCCAGGCATATTCCAGGAGCCAAACCCAACTTCCCTCTCTTATGTGAACAGCCAAAGGTCCATAACCCACTTCCAGATAATGGAGCATTGACTAAGAATGATTCTGTTGATACTTAATGTTTTTAAAATTATTGTGCTGGAAACAATGTAATTTGCTTTTATTCCAACGAAAATATTCATTAGCCAACTACTAAATATTTTCCTGGCTGCACTCCTAGGAGCAGCTCTGCCTCATTTTCCTTGAAAATTAGTATTCCTGTTAATGGAGTTGATGCCTCTATGGGAAACATCAGCAAATTTCTGTTGTCTGAAGAGTTAGAAATTCAAGTTTGAAAATGCTTCCCCGAAGCAAAACAAATAGGGGCTTGAGCGCCTGCATTTCCTTGAGGGTGGGAAGCTTCATTTGCCTGTTTGGAATAGCGATTCATTTTTCATTAAGCCAACTATTGTTGACAGCAGGTTGAAGTATGCAGCTCTGGTATGCTCGCAGAACACTACTGTTCTTTTAAATTGCAAGCTGGTGGTAAATTTGAGGGCCCACTCACTTACAGCACAGATGGCATTTTGTATTTTTCTTCCCCCCCCCCTTTTTTTTTTTTGTATTTCTTTTGGCCTAGTGATAGGAATTAATTGTGCAAAGAAAAAATGATGCTGATAAGCTCTGGGCGATAATACACAGTTCTGATATAGTATAACCAGTTTATTGAAACAGAGAGTGCTTTCTGTCCCCCTGGACTTTACCACTTTCACATGATTTCTGGCAGACTGCTGGAAGAAGTTCATTTTAAGTCCTTCTTGACTGTTGGATTTCATCCTTTTTTTTTAAAATAGGTTTCTAACAGTTTTGTTTCAGATTAATTTCAGCTTTAAAGAAATCAAGACTTCATAGAAATAGAAGACGATCTGAATTGCCTCCCCCCTTTCTCCCTTCCCCTCCAAGGGCAAGAAGTGTGCTGGCTCCTGGCTATTGCAATGCGTGTGCCATAACAGGATTGTAACTTGAGGAACGGGTACTTGTGTCCTGAACACAGCCATAGCCTCTGCAGAAGAGGAATTGAGCAGAACTCCTCCTAAACTGCAAAAAAAAAAAAGATTTTCAGAGCTACAGAAAGCTTAATCCTGTGTAGACTGCCTGGAGAGACTCTTCCTACCTTCTTTATTAATACTCTAGAGAGACATCCTCTAGAAGAGGAGTGGGAGGTGATGGATGGTCATGAGGTGTTACAGTTTTCTTGGATAAACTGAGGAGCTCAGAATTAAATCTGAAAAGGGAGGTTATTATATTGTACGGGCTGTGCTTTTTCACAAATCCAAAAGGGTGAAGGAGCTCTGTTGAAATGTTGCACACTCCCCACAGTCTTTCCACAGAGAGGAGGTGTAGTGCAAATTTGCACCGAAATGTGTTTTGGCTTGGGAAGAAAGAGGTTTGCAATGAAAAATTCTGGCAGCCTTACCTGTGTGTCTCCTAAGCTTTGGGATGAGGTCCTGCAGTTGGGTACAGCATTGTGGCTGGGAGCTGCCATCCATGTGTGGTGTCCCCTCTGGCACTTGCGTTCCCTGTGCTACAAAGTTCCCTGTTGTTAGAAAAGTGCCTGTTTATCTCTGTTCTTCTATGTTTTGATGTTTTCTGTTTCTCTTCATTCTCCAGATATGAATCCCCAAATATTGCCTTACGTTGTGGAATTATGCTGAGAGAGTGTATCCGCCACGAACCCTTGGCCAAAATCATACTATTTTCAGAACAGTTCAGAGACTTTTTTAAATATGTGGAAATGTCAACATTTGATATTGCTTCTGATGCCTTTGCTACATTCAAGGTAAATTATTCAATACCTGCATCATTATTTGTGTCAAAAGCAGCACTCCATCAGAAGTCATCACAGAGTGTTGTGTGGCTTTGAACTGGGTGGCTTTTTTATTGTTCAGTAAAGGATATAATTAACCCTTGGTCTGATTGTAGCAGGATTCACAACAGTGATCAAGTCTGCAAAGAATCTTTAGAGAAATGTAAATCTGTATTTAATTAACATTCTTCACCTTGATAACCCACGGTCTTTTATGCTACCATTTAAAACTTAAATGAATCATATATTACATACAATTCTTGTAAAATGCATAACCTTTTTCTGTCCCTACCTTCCCCCAAGACAAACCTCCTGCCCATCATGACCCCACCAGTATATATAAGGCATTATTTAAAACTAACATTTGAAATCATTGTAATTTTTGCTATCCCATCTGAGCTCAGCAGTCAAGTTTAGATTAATGCCAAGCCTGCTGATTATTTTACAATATATTCATAGTCTTACGTTTGTGACCCATGGTTCAGTGTAAGGACTGTAGTGTTAAAAGCTAAGCAGGTGGAAGCACTACACAGGCTCTGTGTAGAGTTTGTGTTATATTAAAAACGAGGTTGGGTGAAGCTGCCAAATTTCTTGGAGTTGTATATGACCATCATAATTCCCACCAGGTGCTAGTATAGTCTTTGAGCAAAAAAAAAAAAAAAAAAAAAAAAAATATATTCAGTTCCTGAGAACTTCACATACAGGGGAGATTAACTTATTTCTGAAAAACAATTTAGAAAGCTGAGGGAAAACCTTTTTAGTTAAAGACTCTTCTAAATATAGATGTAACTCCTTTTTTTTTTTTATATCACTGAGCTCCTTGCTGTCATAGAAACACATTGTTTATTCTTTCCTTTCAAAGCTAATTAGAAACATGATTAGATAGACCTCAGGGGTAATTGTAAGGAATGTTAGAACTCAGCTCAGTGATTCAACATACACTGAAACCTGGCTTTTTACTGGTGTTTACTAACCTACTGAATGGGATAAAGATTTGCATAATGGAGATAACGTTGCATTCTTCAGTCATGACTTGAGCAGGATTAGCAATTCAAATCACCCCTTAATCAATTGCAGCATCTTTCCTTTATGTTTCACTGTTGTGGTGTCCATTAGGTAAAGATTATGAAATTCAAAGTAGCACAGAAACACAGACAAGAAATAAAAATGCAACATAACTGAGATATTTAAATCTTCAGTTTCTGGCATTTTACCCTATGCTCAGAAGAATACTTGTCTCTGGTCAGAAAAAGTGCTCCTGGACTCAGTTCCCAGCTTGACAGAACAGATTTGCATCTTCTCCCCAGGCCCTGCTGTGAGCACAACAGCAGTGTGTTGGTGGTGATGGACAGTCTTCACCCCAGCCAGGAGGCAGGATGGGGACAGGGGTCAGTTAAGCTGTGGCAGGGACTGTAGACTGCTACAACCCTCCCCAAAAGAGAGGGATTGATGTTGTTCACAGATCTACAGCTGTAGAATGTACTTCTGTCCCCTGTGAACTGAGAGTATTTTTAGCAGGATTTAAAAATAGGATTCTACATCCTCACATGCACTGGAAAGAGAGGAGTATGAGGGGCAGTTCATCCCCAGACAAAGGACATAAATCGCCTTTTAAAATGCTTGGGGTAAATGTATAAATGGCATTTTTAGTTTTTTTGAAATTGCCTCTTAGCACCTGATACACGGCCAGTTCTGGAAATAAACCAGCTGCTCATCTCATCTCATCTCCTGTTTGTCTGTTACTCTGAATAGCTGGAACAGCAAGAAGTGATGTGGAAGCGATTGAATCATGAAATATGGAGCTACCTCATTTCTAATACTGGAAAAATAAGTGCTGGGATTGTTTGCTGGCTGGATTACTGAACTCACGCTTTTGGTTCTGTTGCCCCATGTTGGGTTTGTAGTTGCCACCAGGGTGTCTGGTTCAGAGCTGAAAGCCTTGGATAGTCTATGCACCAGCAGAGGGCTTAATTAAATATGCATTAAAGTCTGAGGATATTTATAGTAGGGAAGTACTGGAATTTTTTATAATCTGGAGATGTACTTCTTAATTAAAGTTATCCAGGTGCATTGCAGAGAGGAAACAGAGCTGTTAAAAATGCAGAGGAAAAGGGCTTGTATTTCAAGGTATAAGCTGGCTGTGGAGGGTGCAAGCAGCAGTTGGAACATGCTGGCTGAATGCTGCTGCTCCACACTTCCTCGTCATTTCCTATGAAAAACTCATTTTGGATTGTATTTCATTTGTGCCCCCTATTGAAGGATGTTGTACTTGTCTCTAAGTGCCCTGCATGAAAGCTCCTGAATCGCATGTCTCACTCAGCCTTTAAAACTGCTGCCACTGCAGTCCTGCTAAATGAAGGGATGTATTTAAAACAGGCACTGGATTTTGTACCACTTTGCTTTCCTCTTATAATTGATGGTAAAAATAAATTAAAGGATTAGTATATAAAGGATTTCTTTTATTTGTGAGGATGTGTCCGTGCATCTGCTTGAGCTCCTCATCAGCTTCAGTCTCTGCCTGGGTAGGGAAACCAAGAAAAAGATTATGAAAAAGTGCAGAAACTGATTAACTGAAAAATACCAACTTGAATGAACTTCATCAGGCATTTATTGTGATCGATTTTGTGTTTTAAAAGAAGCAGTAAGATTAAAAATCATACTTAAATGCCTCACACTGGCCACTCCATTTCATAGCTATTCATCCAGTAAAAGGACTCAATTTCTTGTGGAGCTGTATATTTGCATTTCTGTCACTGAGTACCAGCATCCCTATTCTGTGGGAGAGGTTTTTTAAATTTAAATTTGAATTAGTTGGCCTTTTAGAATGGGAGGCAGCCCATCCATCTGTCTGAAAGGTCTGCTACTGCTTTGTGTCAGAAAGCCAACCTTAGGCAGAAAAAGCTCTACAGAAGGGACTCATCCTGCTTACCTGAGACTCCTTCCTGGGAAGGGAGTGGAGGTGGAGGGAGCCTGGATGGCTTAGCTTAGGTTGGTTCTAGGTTTAATTATTAAGAAGCTAAATATATATACAGTGGTTGAATTTGAGTGTTCCTTGTCGTATTTATGGAGGTGAGCAATAGCAGTTCAGACTTAGCATCATTCCCAGCTGTGGGGTAGCATGTGGATCACTTCTGGCTTGGAGACCATAGCTCATCCTCCATAAAGGGTTGATTTACTTTCTTCCATTTCCCCATCCTTGTTTAACGTGAGTACTGTGCACTAGGACCTATCAACAACAAGAAAAGGTGGGAGGGAAACAGAAATAAAGAGTATTAGAATAGTTTTATATTGATTCTGTTAGCATTACATTAACTGAGTTCTCCCTTAAGTCCTACTAAACACAAAATGAATGTAGTGTTGTCTATAAAAATCATGTTGTAAATGCCTTCTGGTCAAAAGTTCTGAAATACATTTGAGAATCAAGGGACAATCAAGGGAGCTTGGTCTCTCAGGTAACCTTTCTCTGTTCTTCCCCAGGACCTGTTAACACGACACAAATTGTTGGTGGCAGAATTTCTGGAACAAAATTATGATGTAGTAAGTATCAATGCTGAAAGACTTTTTAAAAAAATCTATTTATGCTTGGCTGAAAAAAATGCACAGGGGCTTTCGTGCTCTGCATAAACTCCTCACAGAGGACTGCAAAACCAAACACTGCTTTGCACTGGAGCAGAATCCATGCCTGGCAGGTGAAATGCAGGTACCTCCTCTGCACACTCCTGGGACACATGCCAAGGTTTCAGGAGAACTCATAGTTTAAAATCAAGTTTATTTCTAGCTATGTGTATCGGATCTCCTCACATGTGAACAGAACTGAAAAACTTGTGCATAGTTTTAAACAGTTTTATGACACCCCAGCACTGATAGGGTCATACTGGTGTTATTTATTGTGCTTTGGGACAGAGAAGAAGAGTTACTGAAAAAAGTTTTAGCATTACTGGAAATTACATGTACCTAAATGAGGGACTGAGGTCTGAGTATTCCTATTATCTTCCTAAGGCCATTAGTCCCTTGGTTAGCTGCTATTTTTCACTTTGATTTTTTGGCTCCATTTTGGACCAAATGTGGGTCAGAAAAATTCCACTTGATTCAACTAAAATTGGATTGATAGAGATCATGGAATTAGACTGGGTTATGTTTTCATGTTACCTGAGGTATTCTTTATTTCATTGCCAAAATGAAAAGACAAATTTCTTTCATTCTGGTTACCACGAAGGTTAAGTAAAGAGCAGACTTATTATTGCTGAGTCACAAATGCAGCTTAGCTGGAGCAAATAAAGTGTCTCTGCTAATCTCTTCTCTTAATACTGAAGCACTGCACTGGAACAGTCCTCATTCTACATTTATTTAAAGTTTTAAGTTTTTAAGTATTAATTGCCTAAGTGATGTTTGGGGTTTTTTTGGTGAATAATGGACATCAGTGTTGATTTTTCCCACTTGTTTGGTAGATGGTTTGAACATATTGCAGCCTTCTCTCTCAGTCTTCTTGACATCAAGATCCCTTGGTCCATCCCTGCAAAATCCAGCACACACTTTGCTCCGAGTGACCCTCACTGGGCAAACAGCTTTAACAAGTGAGGGTGCTGAAGGCAGGCGAGGTGGCACCTCACAAAAGGAGCATTTGGGATGCACCATCACCATTTTGGGGTGTTATATTAAGTCACACAGCCAGGCACGACCACGATACGAGTGAGTGGACGTTATGTGCTGGACCCGCATGTCCTCACAGCAGAGTCACCCTTCTGTCAGAGACGGCTGTCCAGGCACTGGCTTACTTCTGTCCCAGTTGGCTCACACCAGCCTGTTCCATCCATTCCATTTGTGGTATTCCCCCTCTGCAGCACTTGGAAGAGGAGTGTTCCTGGGCGTTAATTCACTGCATGATAACCAGCTAAGAGAAAAGGCCACAAGAGCTGGGCCTGGCATTGCAGTGAAGTGTTAGAGGGTGGCACTGCTGCAGCCTCTGCTGCTCCTCTGGGAGGAGAAGGAAGGATGTACATTAATCTGATACATTTGTGTTTTCTTGTTACTCTAGATCTTTGAGGATTATGAAAAACTCCTTCATTCTGAGAATTACGTAACAAAGAGACAATCATTGAAGGTAAAGTCTCTCAGCACTTTCCTCCTAAATTTGTACTCTATGTTACGCAGAATATCAAGGTGCATGTATGGCAGTGGAGCAGCCATTTTTCTATCAAAAGAAGAACTGAGGGCTTGTGATGCTTTTCCTGAAATACACAGGAGCTCACTGTGTCTTTTCTTTCCTGGACCTCTGGTGAAGCATTGGGCCATGTCTATGGAACAAGCACTATCACTTTTCCTCTGACCTCAGATCTGTGCTTTGGTTCAGAACGTGGGTTACACTGAACTTGGGAGTAACGTGGCAGTCTCTGCCTGGTGCACCAAGTGTGACATGGCCTGCACATGGAAGCAGAGGGGGCTGTGAATGTGACCCGGGAATGAAGTGAAGGTGTCTTTGTGGGACAGCTGCACTACACTTGCTTCTGTCCTAACTGCTCATACCAGCCCCTATTGCACCCAGCCCATATGCAGGATCCCTCTCTAGAGTATTTAGAAGATGAGTGTTATTGCGCATTAAGTAACCCAGTGCATGGTAACAAGCCTAGTTCCTGTTTTCTTTTTATAAGGTAGTGACATTGAAATTTCTTAAGCAAACATTGAAATAGGCTGCTGCTTTCTTTGCATTCAAAAATGACATGGTGAACTGAAAAATAAAAAAAAAGTGGTTTTTTTTCTAATTGTGCTTACAGCTTCTGGGTGAACTGATTCTGGACCGACACAACTTTGCCATCATGACAAAATACATCAGCAAACCAGAAAACCTGAAGCTGATGATGAACTTGCTGCGAGATAAGAGCCCCAACATTCAGTTTGAAGCATTCCATGTGTTCAAGGTAAGCCACTATGAGTTGTAGAGGTGGCAGACTTTCTCTTCTCCTCCTAAAAGTTTCTTTCAAGCTGGACAAGAAGTCCAGAAAATTAAGGCAAAGGTTGGGGTTTACAGTCACTTACAGTGTTTGAGAAGGTCATAATTGAAAAGGTCTCTGTCACTCAACCTCTGCTTTCTGTTTGCCTGCCTTCAGGTGAGACCTAAAGCAGCATCATTTTGGGTTGAGTTGGGGGTAGTCAGTCAAGTAGCCATGAGCTACAGGCAACAAACTACACAACTTCTAGGTAGTATTCAGTGGACCTTCTCCCAGCTGCTAGATCATTTTGCCATGTGATTCTGGGTAAAGATAAAAAAAAGGTCTTAAAACTCTAAATTAAGATTAAAAGTAGGTGGTGCTGGTGCTGGGCATCAGTGCAAACACAGCTTGCTTTTGAAAGTATTTAAAAGGTTTGGTAAATCTGAGTTTGAAATGAGTTTAATCCTTCCATCCTTTTGCAGTGACATTAATGCCGTGATAAACAATTACCAGACCCAACCAGTGTCCCTTTTTTATGATGATTAATGTTAATAAGTTAGAAGTTTGCCATTTTCCTATCAAAAGAGTTCTCTGCTCTGGGACAGAGGGTGAGTCAGATTGTTATGCAAAACTAACTCTAATTTGGAACGAACATGTTAATTTTAAACTATAAATAGAGTTGTTAATGATTATCAGAAGAGGAATTTTGAGCCTCTAAGGATATCCCTTCCCTAAGTTGGCTAAGAAAGATACCAGATAACACCAAATGACTGTGGAAAGAGGTTACATCACCCTCCACAAATTCAGGGTGACTTGTTGAGTTTTGTACTTATGCCATTTCTGATCTGGAAAAAAAGCTTTCAGATCTTCAGTGTGGGGATGTACAGAATGTGCAGCTTCTCCAAAAAGATTTTAGTTTTCTAAAAGGAAAAAAAAGCTTCAAGGAGGATTAAAAAAAAAAATTCCCTTTGTGAAATAAGCTGCTTGGTAAGCTGTTGCCTTGCTGACTTCCTCCAGTCAACTGAACCACTGTAACTTCTACTCCTCATCCTTATCAGGAGGTGTGTGGCTCCAAGATAAGGGAGCAGTCTGGCTCCAGACACTTGCAGTCTTTGAGATGCCAGTGGGGAGAAGGTATCAGAGGATTGGGCTTTCTTAGCCACTCTGTGAATAAATGCAGGGTTTTTATTTATGAAAGGAACGAGTTGCTGTTCCTGAAGTAATGATAGCCATGGACCAGACCTTGGGAATGGCTGATTGCAATTGTTTTAGGAGGCATTCAAAAGGACTTGGAATAACGTGAAAGGATTCCAGTGTACAACCATGGCACACATCGCTGTTCCTCCCATTCTGCCTTCCCATTCCTCCCTTCCAGTATGCTGCATTCCCATTTCCAGTTAGAGTGGGGATATTGCAGGCTCATCCTTGCTTGACCACTTGCAGTTGCTGCCATGTGGACATAATGCTTGGACCTTGGAGTGCCAGCAAAACAAACCATGAGCAACAATGGTGTTTTGTTCAGTTCAAAGGGCCAAGCTCTGTCCTTAGATACCTCCGTGGGATGTTGGTCTTTTCCAGTGGTACCAGTCAGCAGCATTTCAGCAGGGCCAAGGCATTCCCATGGCATTCCTCACACTGCCTCACATGCACAGTGCTCGTTGTGGGGGAGCTGCAGACTCAGAGCAGAACCTGATCAGCTGGAAATTGCTCCTTCACAACCACCAGCAGCACTCTACAGAGCAACTGCAGAGGGGCAGCAGCTCCTCTTTTAGGATCTTCCACCCTGAGGATCTGCCTTCCATGGATGTAGCAGCAGCATCCAGATCTCCCAGGGGGCAGGGTCGTTGCAGGGTATGTTACAGAAAATTGTGTTGAATTAGCTTTGTAGAGAGGGTCAGAGAAGCTCTTTTTCCTCTGATTTACTTTCTTAAATTGAGTTCTAACTTCTTGAGAACTACTGAAATCCTTAAGTATTTAAGAGACCAGCAGTTTGTGCCCCGTTCTGCAGTGTCCCTGCCTCCTGTTTCTGGGTTTGTGTCCCTCAGCCCAGTTCTCTTGTCAGCTGCAATAATTCTGTATTAATGTAACTGGGAGAGGGATCTTGTCCTCAGCTTCTAATCTCATAAATTTTAAACTGCGCCTGCATTTTTAAATTATGCTTGCAAAATACCTACGCAGTCCTGGCTGAAATTACAGTAGACTAACCACAGTGATTTGGAATCAAAGGTCTGCTGAAAAATGGATACTTGCTGCTCTGTCTGAGCTGCCAAAAGATTTGGGTTTAAATTACCTGATTTAGATGTTTCACCAGTTAGACACAGTTGAAATGAAAAAGTGTTTGTTTTGTAAGGATCCAGATTCCAACACTCCCATGCCCCAGCTGACACAAAAAAAGGCTTATGACTCTTACTCCCTGAGGCGATTTCTAATTATTGCAGATTTGAAACTGTAAGATAGAGATTAAAGTGATGAGCACTTCTAGTGCAAACTTATTTTGCAGGAACATTTTGTGGCTGCAAATGCCAATATCCCCAAGCTCTGAGAATATTTAATTCATCCAACCTACTGTGAGTGGGAAAATGAAGACAGAGTGCCCACTTGCAGTGCCTCCTTCCATTCTCCATTTAGGAGATGGCTGATCTTCCTCCTAACTCCAGCCCCTTCTCTTCCTTTTGCCTGAAAAAAATGGACCTTCGGCCTTGCAGCACCATCCTAAAGGTCTGCAGCTGCTCTGTAAAACTGGATGTTCCAGACAACGTATGCATAAGGATTACCCAGTATTTTATCCTGAGGAAAAGCTAACACACCTCACCCCTTCCCTCCTCCTTCATAAATAATCCAAGGGGATCACTTAGAGTTGTAGGCTTTGAGAGTCACCAGTTTTTCTCTGCAGTGATTTCAGTGGAGAGATGTCAGTCTTCAGCACACACACTTTGGGGATCAAATATTGGGAAGGGCTCTCCAGCTCCTGTGATGGGTTTGTGATCTGTTTCAGTAGTGGAGCCTACTTTGAGTTTGCCTGTCTGTAGGGAAGGCCGTATCTTTCAGATATATGTGAACCTGGTGCAGGTATTCCTTTGACCTTACATATTCACAAACAAAGGATAGGAACAGCTGTCTTGGATTTCACATAAACAATTCCCTGATTTTGAGGAAAACACCCTGTAGCAGTGAGCTGGGATTATGCGACTTTCTTGTTCTTAAGGAGACATTTAGCAAGATATATTTTACTGTTTAAATCTAAAAATAGAATGGGTACACTGTGTTTTGTGACCTCAGTTTCATTTTTCCATTCTCTTTCATGCACATTACGAGCTACCTCCTGCAGCTTGCTCTGCAAATGGCCTCACATAATTTGACCATACTGACAGTTTGCTCTTGGGACGAAGCTGAGGCCATGTTTGTGGGGATATGTCCTCTCTGTTTCTCAGCTGGATACTCTAAAGGGCAGGGATTATTATGTGAAGCTGCTAAAAGCAGCATGAACCGTGTGTGTTCTGTGTGTGCAGTGTCCTGACAGTAACATTGTGCATGACTCCAGAGTAAGTCTTAAAATACTCAGTCCAGGGCATCCAGCCTTTGTAATCACTTTTGCTCTGCAGTTGTCCCAGAGGGTGGTAATGCCTGGTTATTAATTGTAAGGAAATAAGGTCAGATTTTCCAATCAAGTAATTTTGATGTTTGTCTGAAGAAATACATTAGGACTTTTAATGGAGAAGGTAGCAACATTTGCACTTTGGACAACTTTTGAAGTTTTAGAGTTGATTGCCATTCCAGGCCTTTTGCAAATACTCATGAAATGGAGCTGTCTCTGTGTTGAGACAGCTATATTTAGAGTTGGAATTTTTATATGGGCACTGTCTTTATTTTGGGTCTCTGTCTCTCTCGTCTATCTGAATTTAGTGCTCTAGAACATATATCCTTTAATAATAAAACCACAGGTGAAACAAAGTTCTCTGTGGTTCGATCCAACTTCATTTTAGTTGAAATGCTAATGATAGCATTAATAATGTTTCTGTTTTTAGGGATTGATCTCCTTCTCTATGACAATACAAACTTCTGAATGAGGTGACAATACAGACTTCTGAATGAGGGGGACCATTTCTAACATAAAGTCTCGTGGTGGTCCTACTCCTGGGCTCTGTGAAACTGGTCAGCTGATACTGGCAGAACTGATTTTGTTTGCTTAGCCAAAGTATCGAATAACATTTCAGGAATTTTCTGGTCCTTGAACATTCCCTCTTTACGAGTCCCTGTTGACACTGAGCAAGACTGGCAGTTGAGATGATCTTTGTTTGAATGTTCACTTTGCCAGTTTTGCAAGGGGAAGATTGTAATCTATAAATAATTGAGCAGGAAGATAAACAGGATGTGATGACTTACATTAAACTAAGTTCTTTATTATTTGCTATAGTAATACCAGTGGTAGGACCAATATGAAATGCTATTTACTAGGTTTACCACCAACCTTCCAGTTCTGTTTACAGAGCAGAGAGCTTTTACAAGAAGAATTATTTAGATTTCTTCATTTTGAGAGTCGCCCTTCAGACAAATATTAGGAAGGCCTAATATTCATTGAGGGAAGATGTTCAGCACTTCAAGGTCAGGCCTTCTTTAATGGCTTCCTTTTGCATTGTCATCAGACGTTTTCTGAACATGTGGGACCTGATAGTGTATTTGATGGTTTCTTCTCCTCGTCACCAAGGGGGAATTGAACTGCAAAATAAAAACTTCTTATGAAGATGTGTAAATCCCTGCCTGTAAGCTTACATCCTGCCTTTCCCCAAGGCAGTTTATCCAGATGACTAGGGGCTTATCATAGTCCAAATCCTGGAAGTATCCAGCTCCCATCAGCATGATGAGCTGCTGTAGGTCAGCACACAAGGAGCTGCTTCCTGGGGCTGCTCCAGCTGAGAGCATGAAGTGCTGCAGCCTCATCGAGAGGCAAACATCCATACCCATGAGATCTCAAGATTCGTGTTCCCTAGATAAAGCACAGACTGGAAAGCTGTAAAGTACCTTCAGTAGTGATTTACATCCCCAAACCCTTTTTCTCCCATTCTAAGGGGAACCAATGCATCAATAGCAGTGTATCAAAGTTATTTGCAAAGGAGGAGATGCTGCTCTCAGATGCTGCAGCTGTTGAGAGTCCCTCAAGGGTAGTGAGACCTGTGCCCTGGCCATCCCACCCACAGGCAGATGTGTCCCTGGTATGGGGCTGCCCTGTGAGTGCTTTGGGCATCGTGCAGGAAAGTGGCTGCTCAGAAGGGATCCTTGGGAGTGGAGGCTGTTTGTGCTGCACTTGAGAGGTTTTAGGTGGCAAGTGGGAATAAAAAGGAATTATTTAGGATGATAGCTCTGGGTAAATAGGGAAGGGCAAGGTGGAAGCCAGTGTGAATAGCTGGAGATAGTGTACTGTCACTGGGACCATGGCCTGGCCACTAGATCAAGGAAAACTTTGTAATACACTTGTGGAGTGTTCACCCAGCATGGCAGAGATTGCAGCTCTTTCTGCAGAGCAGAGGGCAAAGTACCTTGTAACAGGGACTCCTAGGAGCAGCCTGAGGAGGAGGGATCCAGAAGAGACAAAAGCACAGACAGAGATTAAGACTGTTCTGGCATCAGGATGCCAGGGTTTAAGAGGAGATGCTTTGCCTCACCTTTGTGAAATAAAAAAGTACTTTTAGCTTCCTGTTTGGGCAGAAGTACTCAGTTGGGTACTGTTGGGGTATGTTGAACCCCAGTCCTTCCACACTTTCCCCTGACATGGCACTTTCCCCACCACTTGTATAACATCCTCTGATTTTGGAGCACAAATGGTGGGTTCAGTCTGAGCCCTGCCCCACGCTTTACCAGGCGTTGTTGTAGGGACAAGAAGCTGTAGCACAACCCTCAGGACAGAGTGTGCGTGATCCTCATCAGGTAGCACAGCTCCTCCCTGAGCAGCTGGAGGTAGCCCAGGTTTTCCTGTGGGCACAACCTCAGTGCAGACAAAGGGACCTGCAGAGGAGCCCCAGACCAGGAGCCAGCGGTGGCGCCGCCTGTGCTCGGCAGGACAACATGCCATTCTGTACTGTCAGCAGATGTTTGTTTTCATTCTGGTTTGGACAGGCTTCGAGGGAAACTGGACGCTTTCCAGTTCTGTCCATCCTTAATTTCTTCTCATCGGGTAGAGAATAACTGGAGTTATTTCTGTCGTTGCACAAGTGGTCAGGCAGTGTTTGTTGACCAGCCATGGTAACCTCGGTGCGAGCCAGATGTGGGAGCTGCCCCCGGGGTGGCCGGGGTGCGCTGCACGTGTGTTCCCAGCGTGAGCCCTGCGCCCCCGCTGCCCCTCCTGACCGACATCCCCAGAGCCCCATCTCTGTGGCATCCCGAGGTCCCTGAGAAGAGCCTTCACTGCTGGCCTTTGCAACCAGCTTTAGGTTTGCACTTAACCCAGAGAAAATGTTAAAGAAACAGTGTTGAGGTGTGAGGGGTCATGTTCAGAGCTTGAAAACTGCAGCTTTAGTGATTAAAGGAGGAAAAGTCAGAGCGTGGGTAGTTTTATACTTAAAACCCACTATTGAAGGCCAGTAAGCACACAGTGCTGGGCTGGCTGTGCCAGGTGAGCATCTGTGTCTCACGTCACCTTCCTGCATTGCCATCCTCCTCTGGTCAGCAAGGGCTGCAAAGGTGCTGGGCACACCACAACCCTCCTGCTCCTGCTGCTGGAAGTTTCCATGCTCCCATGAATGGATTAGGCAGAGGGAAGTGAGGCCTCTGACATATTTTTCCAAACCAAAACAAAGCTGGCAAGTCTAATTTTAGGCCTGGTTTAATATGGAAATGATATCAATACTGACACAAAGCTTTTCCATTCTCCTGATAATTAATTTCTGTGTATTTGTCTTGTGGGTGGGAAGAGGCTGAGAATTGATAGCTCCCTCTCAACAGCTGGGTCAAAAGTTTTTATCAACAAAGTACAAAATTAAAGGGAAGCGGTACCACACACGGACATAGTTTTGCTTCAATTTGCTGTTGAACCAACGTGTTTGAACTCCTCTCTCTCTGCCTTGGAACAAGGTGTGTAGCAGTAGAGTATCTGCCCACTAGCCTTCAGCTGACTTGTTAGAAAGTAGCTTATGGGGGGATGTTGTGACTGATGTTCCTCTCTCTCTCTCTCTCCCTGTGTCCCCACCCCCTCGCTGTCTCTCTGTGCCTGATTTTGTTTGCATGTTAGGTTTTTGTGGCCAGTCCAAACAAAACACAGCCTATTGTGGAGATCCTGTTGAAAAACCAACCCAAGCTAATTGAGTTTCTGAGCAATTTCCAGAAAGAAAGGACGGACGACGAACAATTCACTGATGAGAAGAACTACCTGATTAAGCAAATCCGAGACTTGAAAAAGCCAACGGCATGAAGAACACCTCTTATTTTCCACTGTAGGCATTAATCTCAGTTGTTAAGTTCCTCTGTGTCCCTTAAACACCACAATAGTGCTTGAGAAGGCACAGCAAGTGCCTGGTTTTTCTTTTGTCTTTGTTCCTAGATGTCAAGAGTATAGGGGTTTTACATGAGAACTAAAAAACCAAAAATCTAGAATAATATATTATTTTTAATCAAGACTATAATTATTTATGTCAGTTTAGAATCTCTCTGTAATAGAAGCTGGTTTGACAGATTTTTTTTTTTTGTGCTCAAGAAGAATGAACCTCTTTGCTTAACTTTATCAGCAAGTTCAAGCTCTGGCAAGTGCTCAGAGCAGGTCTTCTGAGGACTGTGATGTTTTCCTTCACACCTGTAGTTGTGACTTGGTTCTAGCGCTGCACACACACAAGACTGTGAAAGAGTACATTGGTCTCTGGAGTTAGCTGCACTTATAGGTCAGGTTCTTTAGTTAAAACTACAGAAGATGAAAAAGCAGTAAAGGTCACGTTTTTGCTTCCTTTTGTGTTCTTTCATCTTTTTTTTCCCCTAGATCAGAGGTTTTCTATTCAGTGCTAGGGAATGGATGGATATATCAGCCATCTGAGCTGTTTCTGCCTAACTCCCATTTCTCTGTATGTGATCTATCTTGTGCTAGAGCACAGGCTTTTCCTACCAGCTCCCAAGCAGTCTCATGAGGAGCAGCCTCACGTACACGGTGCTCACATGCCCCGTAATGGGAAAAGGCAAGGGCAACCCCCCTCCATCAAAGGCCGCGCTGTATTGCTGGTAAAGTGATCCTGCACCTATGGAAACCATCCATAGTCAAGAATATTGGGTGGCAGTCAGAGCTGTTTGGCTGAATTGTGACAAGGGCTGAGCCTCAGTACTCCTCCTTAGAGTGAGAAGAGGGTCCTTAGTCTCTTTCCATCTGAATTCCAGTCCTGGCTGTGCAAGGTGGGGTTGAGCTGAGTTCAGCAAGGGAATCATGGAAAGGCCTCAGCCAGATCTGCTGCGTGGGCTGAGGTCCCTGTGCCTGCAGGTGCTGTCACAGCTGAGAGCATTTACTGGATACCGAGCCCGGGAGGCCACTGGGCAGCCCCAGGCACCAAAGGCCACTCGTAGTCTGGCATTTTCTGTCCTTGTTCATCCTGACGTGAATTCAGGTTCTGTGTTAAAGTTGTAGAAGAGAAGGTTGTTGCACCATTAATGTTTTAAGTTTAATAAGCTCTATGGTACAGACAGTGTTCCCCTGGTGTGTTTGAAGAATTTCGCTGTCTTTTGTTTTCTAACAGGAAAATGTTATTCTGATGTTTTATTAGGAAGTGGAGTTTGAGAGCAGGGAGTGGAAATTTCTTGAATTTTTGTGGACAGCCTAAGTGATGAGTTTTCCTATTTGCTGTAAGAAAGTTCTCTAGCTAAAACTAGCTAATGCTTCAGGTAACAGGTGACACTGAATTGTAAAAACAGAACAAGCCCTTTTCTTTCATTGAACTGTTGTATATTGAGGTGACTGATACTTTTATTTATGTGCTTTAGAAAAGGGAAGAAACAGAACAGATTGTGGTCTCATGTTTTTTTCAGATGTCAGATACACACAACAAATGTACATCTTAGTTGCCTGGAATTTTAAAAAAAATTACAAGCTATTAAAGGCATGATTACTGATCACCCTTTATTTCTGTCTCTGGGGTTTTTTTCCTCTTGACTTTCTGGATACCCAGTCTCCATACAGTGCTAAATTCCTTCTCTCCTTTTCCGTCCGGTTTCAGCAGATGGAGAGGGATGTGCACCGCCTTTGGAGCTAATGCTCTCTGAAGCATCACCTCTGCAGCCCTGGCTGGCAGGGGTCTGGCAGCCCCAGCCCAGTTTAGCCTGGCCATGAGCCTCACCCCCACCCTGCGGGTGGTGTTTGCTGGCAGTGGCCACTTGCAGGTCCATCAGGGACCCTCTCCAGAATTGCAGTCCTCGGAGCCAGTCATTTAAGCCTGATCCTCTGAGATTTGGAGCCTGAATCCGAAGGGTGCTTGGCTGTGCTCTGAGCTCCTGGGGTGGGGCTGGTCTCCAGGGCTGGATTAACACAGAGACACGTGTCCATTGCCTCAGCCTCCGGAGTCACATGAGAACATTGGGCTTCCAGCCCGTGCTAGGAAAAAGTGTCTAATGGTGTGTTGCTGGGGAATGCCCGCCCTTGACAAAGTGAGCGTGACCCACGCAGAGGTGCCCAGGGAGTCCGTGAGGGGTCACGCTGTGAGCACTTTGTCTGCGTGGTCTGGACACAGAGGAGCACTTGAAGAGATCCACACCTGGCGGTAACACGAGGAGCAAGGTTACACCCTGGTGTCTGTGTAGGCAGAGATGTGCCAGGCCAACAGGGAACACTGATGGGCCCTGTCTCTGCAGAAGGAAACCTTTTCCAGGGCAAGGAGTCTTTGGACCACATGAGAAAGTAAGTGGTAAGGAGGGCTTGTGAAAAAGGGGATCTGTGTGTGTGTCTCCAACAGAGAGGGGGGGAAAAGTGCTCTTACAGGTAAAATGACACATGCCAGGGCCCTTGCAGCTTGTCTTACAAGAAGCTGGTCCTGCAGTAGATACTGCCAACACATCTCAAAGTAATTGAGTCTTCCATAAGCTCAACAAGCTTAGGTCTTTGAAAGAATAAAGAGCATAAAACTTGGTGAAGATGAAATTAGGCACTATAATAATATTTCACACCAGATGGGGACACATCCCTAATTAAATGAAAATGAGGTCTTTTCTAATGCGACTTTGAAATAATGACAGAACTCCCAATTTCCTTTGGTGAATTCAGTCAAGGTGGTTCTTCTGCCCAAGGGAGTGCTCCTACCAGGAACTCCCAATTTATCTGGAATTACTATCTGAGGGAGCTGTGTGATTGCAGGACGTGGTTCATCAGAGTGAAGACAGGAAAGAAGACTGTAAACTGGAAGGATAAAGAAGCTGGACGAAGCCTCTCCATTCCATTCCATTCCACACACAGCATTCAGGGGGTTTGGATTGTACGAATGAATCTCTGCCAACACGCGATGTATGACCCTGCAATGTCTAACCTTATTTGATACAGCAGAGTGCCAGGAATCTTTGAACCATAAGCTTCTGTCATGGGATTTGGGCAGCTTGTGCTGAAATCAGAAAAATCTGATTAGAATCAGCCACAGGCTCCCCAGAGTGTCCTGGCGTGTAGAGCAGCAGGTGTGAGCCCGGGAGAGGCCAAGGACTCCGGCCTTCCACAAATGTGGGCGTTAAGACCGCTTGAGCCTCTTAATCTGTGTTCTCCAGAGACAAGATCAGATGAGAAGGAAAGAATGACTTGGACCTCTGTTATCTAATGATAACAGCACTCGCAAGAGGGAGAGGAGATCCAGATCCCATTTGTTCTCTAGCACGTGCTTTGCTCTTGCTTGTGAAATTGGAGCAGGGCTAAGAGAACCCAGGCCTCTTTCCAAGGGGTGCAGTGGTGTTTGGTCAGTAGAGAAGGTTTTTCTCTGGGCCAACAAATGCTTCATTTTTCTTTCTGAAGCAGAAGCACTTCAACATTTTGGCTGAAAGCACTTTCCTGCAGAACATCTTATGCCTGGCAATCAAAGTTGTTATGAGGCAGAAAGGATCCAGGTTTTGGTCTCGGCGACATAAAAGGGAATTGTATGTAACTCTCCCACTCCCTGACTACGTGTTCTTGCATAAAGATGCAGGTTTCCATGGACTGAGTATAAGGTGTCCCAGAGCCTCCAGAGGGAGATTCAGCCCCACGGCGAGAGGCAATCCTGCGAGAAAGAGCTGCTGTGGCCTGGGGAAGAGAAGGAGCTAAAGTTCCAGGCTGAAGGGAAGCCTTGCCTCCAGCAGAGGCACCAATGCCTCAGGGTCTGATGTGTGAGGCCACAAGGTACCCGCAGCCCAAGCCAACTCTGAGCACAGTTGGTGCTGGGCAGGCAACAATGGGATCAGGCTAAGGGGAAACCCAAATCAAGGTTAGCAGTTTTGGCCACATGGTTGAGCTCTAAGCCAAGCGTCTCACAGGGCTGTGAGCTGGCCCAGCTCCCCCAAGAACCCCAGGGAGAGGCAGGCGGTGAGCCCAGCCCTCCTGACTCATGGTCCTGCTCCACAGCGCTTGCCTTGAGCTGGCCTCTCTTTCCAGGAATGTGAGAGGAGGAAAGCCAATCAAACAGCCCACCCCCTTCCTATGGCATTGATTGCAAGGGGCTTTCCAAAGCCACGGTAAAAATAACCTTTCCCACCTCAGGCTGTGTCGCACTGAGTGGCAGCACGGGGACAGCCTGTGCCGGGGGTGTAGCGCCAGCCATGGCCCGGGTGCGGGCAGCTCCTCCTGCCTGGCTCAGTAGTGACGGCATACTGGGGGCAGGGACGGGTGGTGTGCCTTGCACCGTCACCACTGCTGCAAGAGCCCCGCGGCTGTTTCCATCGCCCTGCGGGCACTGGCAGCCACAGGGAAGGCGTTGCTGCTGAGCATTGGCCCAGGAAAGCCCCACACTGCCCTTGCTGTCTGTGGGATTGCAGACCCCTGCTGTGGCTGTGCACATCAGGCATGGCCAGGTGTCCCACACTATCTCAACCTCCATCCTCTCTCAGTGTATCAGTTTTGCACCTTGGTAGTGATGCCCACAGGGTCATGGGATAGGGTGTGCTTTTCTGCAGAGGCTCTCCCCCAAACACAGATTTGGGAATGAAATTTCCAAATGTCATTGTCCCATGGCCAAAAATGTAATCCATGTATTTTAACTGCCACACTGTGTGAGCAGGCACCTCCTGCATGTTGAGCTTTGACAAGTAGTTGGACACAACCAGCACCTGACCACCAACGTGTCAAGTAGGAACAGTTTTTTGGCTGCACGACAGACACCAGCCCAGTCACAGCACCACAGCCCAGCTCCTCACAGTTAAAGAAACAAAACCCACCCAAATCCCCAATGCAGCTCTCCTGGAGAGAGCTACTCGTCTGCCAGTGAATAGAATTATTTCTTCTGAGTGCACAGAGAAGACAGCACCATGTCTTTGGGGCCATGAAGTGCCTTACTCAACTCTTATGAATAGAGGCCATTTATTTCCAAATTGCTGGGTACGTTGCCTCTACTGACGCTCAGCTTTGGCAATGCCCTTCAACTCCCTTGTAGAACAGCTGGCTTGACAAGCGTTTGGAGCGGATTTAAAAATACCCTTGTCAGAGCAGAGCCCGCTGCATCTGTTTGTGCAAACATGCAGTCAGCGTTGGCTTTTCGGCACACCCCGGCACAGCCCTGCCCCGGCAGCCAGCAGGGAGCAAACAAACCCGGGCTTTGCTCAGGCAGACGGTCAGATGCCCAATGGGCTCTGTGTGCCTGGGACAAGCGGGAGCCTGCAAGGAACAGGGCTCTCGAAATCCCATGGGGGAGGTGGAGAAAGGCATCTCCTCCCCATTTTAAAGCTGGGTGTGGGAGAAAATTTATATTCCCAGATGGACTCGCCTTGTGCCCCAAGGAGTGTCAAGGGCAGAGCCACAATTAGCTCATAGCAAAGAGCAGGTTCTTGCTGTGGGTTGACAGCCTTCCTGTCAAAGGCTTAAAGGAAAGTGACACTGGGGACTAGCAGGCAACAAAGCAGGATGTCCCAGGGGATGGCAGGCATTGCAGAGGGAGGAGAGACATATGTTCATTCCAACAAAAGACCCAGCTCTCCTGCTAATACATACCACTTCTAGCCATGCAGTTAAGCTCCTCTGCTTCCTGCTGGCTTTTGTTTTCTCTAGTTAAATCTGTCTTGCCCCATCATAGGAATGAAAGGCTAAGTGAAGGTGAATGTACTGGCATTCACACTATCTTACATACATCTTTCAGGTAGTTCTGAAACAACATTGGGGAGGAGGAAATGTGTCTATGCTGGCATTTGTGTGACATGTCCCTAAGGCCTGACTCTTGCTGAAGTTATTGTTCAAGTGCTTCATGGTTTGCCCACACTTCTTCAACCCCTTGTTTTTCCTCCAAGTTAGAAATTTAGCTGCCCTGGAGGAAAATTTACTGGCAAAGCAGAGAAGTGACCTCACTGGAGCCAAAGCACAGATAGTTGAGCAATGACAGCGAAGAAGGAGGAAAAAGTTGGGCTTAGTTGTTATTATACCTGGCTTGTGCCACTGAGGAACACATTGAAGCTGGCACAGACCCTAACCCTTCAACAGTGGTCCTGTAGCTACAGGAAGCCACCCAGTCCTGAGGCAGAGCCTAGCTCCCTGGGAAATCAAAGTGGAAAATTTCCTGTACAAACAGCCGATACTTGAGGTGCAGAAGATAAATGTCACACTGCAAAATACCCCAGGGAAAAAGCCATGTTCAGCATTTTCCTCTGCATGTCTGTTCCCAGCCCAAGCATGGTGAAGTCTTTGCTGCTGCATGCCAAGCACGGAGGCTCCTTACCTACACAACAGATACGCCAGCGACAAATTTTCCTCTTCCCATTAATGAGCTGTGAGCTGCCTTGAGTGTTCTGACATTTACAATGAACATCAGCACACCTTTGTCTTCTTCCATCTGCAGCAGCAGGATGCTCTGTGTACCAGTCACAATCACAGGATCATAGACTGGTTGGCATTGGAAGGGACCTCTGGAGACCACCCTGTCCAACCCCTCTGCTAAAGCAGAAACAGGTTGCACAGGATTGCACCAATGTGGGTTTCGAGTGTCTCTAGGGAAGCAGACTCCACAGCCTATCTGGGCAGTCTGTTCCAGTGCTCTGTCACCATTGCAATAGAGAATTTTCCCCCTCATATTCAGATGGAACTCCTTGTGTTTCATGTGTACCCGTTGCCACGCGTCCTGCCGCTGGGATCCTTTATACACCCAGCCCTAAGACATTTGTGTGCACTAATATAATATCTATAAATAACGCAATATAAATTTTACGTGGCAGACGAAAGCCGCGGAGTCCCGGCATCCCGGCGGAGCCCGGCACTCCCCGGCTCTCGGTCCCCGGGCGGCATTTCCCTGCCAACAGCGCCCTCTCCCGGCCTTTCTTTGCTTGCTGGCGGGGGCGGGAGCACCGGGGAAATTAATTTAATTTATTGCCAATCAAATCAGAGCAGGGTAAAGAGAAATAAACACATCCTAGGACAACTTTCCCTTACCCCTCTCTTCTTCCCGGGCTCAACTTCACTACCGAATTTTCTACTTTTTCCCCTCCAGCAGCACAGGGGGAAGAGGAATCGGAACTGTGGTCAGTCACCACACGTTGTCTCTGCCGCTCCTTCCTCCTCAGGGAGGGAACTCTTCACACTCTTCCCCTGTTCCACCGTGGGGCCCCTCCCATGGGCGATAGTCCTCCATGAACTCCAGCAAGTATCCGTCCCTCGGGCTGCAGTTCTTCATGAACTGCTCCATTGTGGGTCACAAGCCCTGCCAGCAAACCTGCTCCAGAGGGGCTCCTCTCTCCACTGGCTTCCCACAGATGCTGCCAGGAGCCTGCTCCAGCACGGGGTCACAGCCTCCTTTGGGCATTCACCTGCTCCAGCATGGAGTTCTCCACGGGTTACAGGGGGATACATGCTCCCCTATGGACCTCCATGGGCTGCAGGAGCACGGCTGCCTCCCATGGTCTGCACCAGGGGCTGCAGGGGAATCTCTGCTCCCTCTCCTGGAGCACCCCCTGCCCCTCCTTCTCCGCTCACCTTGGTATCTGCAGAGTTGTTCCTCTCACATATTCTCACTCCTCTCTCCGGCTGCAATGGTGCAGCTGTTCCCCACTTCTGAAACCTATTATCCCACTGGCATCATCACAGCTGCTGCTGGGCTTGGGCAGAGGTTCATCCATCCTGGAGCTGGCTGGCATTGGATCTGTCAGATATGGGCAAAACTTCTGGAAGCATCTCACAGAACCAACCCCAGAAGCCACCCACTATCAAAATCTTGCCTCACAAACCCAATACAACAGTAACCCAGATCTATTTGAAATCAGCACATACCATCAGCCTTCTTTGCTTTCTTATTCTCCAAGCAGTGTCCCTTACTGGATCCAACAAATTAAAGCCAGATATTTGGAGTCTGGTTTGCAGGCACTATGGCTGGAACAAAAAAATCTATTTAGAGGACTACAAAGCTTTTCAGAGTAGTCCCCACATTAAACAATGGCTCTGGGAAGCCTGTCACTTTGGCCGCCTGGCTGTGTCCCAGTGACTGCTCACTGTGGTCTATGATGACATTTCAGTTCAAGAGCATTTCTGAAACACATCTCCCATCTGTCCCCACTTACTGCCCTGTGACATGAGCCAGTTTTGGAGAGCATTGAGTGGATTCCTTTCAGCTAAGCTAAGGAACAGCCATAATGCACTCCACTTGCTGTCAGGCCCTCAGTCCACATGCCTGGGCTGGAGCCAGGTAGCTGTGAGCCCCTGGTGGGCCAGACCCCCAGCATCAGCCACTGCGTGCTCCAGCCTCGCTGCCCTACAGCCTCCCTGGGGACTGGCGCAGCTCTCGGCCCGGTCCCCGCAGCGACCCCGCCCTGCTCGGCGGTGACTGGGAACTGGGGCACCTGGGTGTGCCCGTACCGGCAACGCAGGGCAGCACGGCAGCAGCCGAGCAGGGACCAGTTTTACTGGGATGGTCAGAGCTTCATCCACTTTGATCCTCTCCAGCCAAGGAACAGGCTGTAGAGGTGGCAGCTTGCAGTGCTCCCTGATGCAGTCCCCACTCTCCTGAGGAAGAGGAAATTCATCCTCACGGGCCAAGGAAGGGGATCCCAGCCCTTTCCCAGGGCTGGCAGGAGGCACAGTCTCATGTTGAGACAAATTCTTCAGGCAGAGCAGAGGGAGGGGTTGCAGCTCAACAAGGCCTGTAAGCAGTGTGAGCATTCCAAAGCACTCTGTAATATTCCTAATAACCCAAAACACTTAAAAATACACTTCAGTACTTTCTGTCAGATTAATTTATTAGCAGGAAGCATGTTTTGCTGCAAGGCAGACAATTAACAGAGAATTTCTGTAATTCTCAGTCAGGAAGCCAAATTATTACTGATAGTTAATACCTGCAATTTAAATGATTGTTCTGAAATGAATGAATCTCAAAATGCATATGGAAATTTCATACAATGTATAAAATATATAACTTTTACATTTCTTGAGTAAATACTCTGCAGTTTTTATGTAAGAAACAAAATGTCCTAGAATTGATTTGCAAAATAAGCACCACAGGAGATGTCCAGTATTCTGTGACTCTCCCTGGCAAGCAGACAAGCAGAGCAGCACCTACAGATTCCATAGGCTGAGAGAAGAACCTCATTTGCATTGCTCCTGTAGGCCAAAGAGAAAGTCCCTACTAAGTAATTCCAGTAAAAATTAAAGAAGTAGGGTTATACTGAGAACCAGAGCCTACAGAAATTTCTGAACCTCTGCAAGAATCTGTAGAATCTAGTAAGACAGAAATAAAGCCAGGTTTCCAAGCCTTCAGCCTTATAAGCAATTCCAAGTTTCACAGAAAGTTTTGTAAAAAAATCCTCTTTTTAAAAAAAGTAATTAAAAGTAAAGGTAGAATCTTAACTCCTCCTGGAGTAGAGACTACCAGAAGCATTCACTGCAGTGTAGTTATTTCATGTGTGTGATATTTGACTTAACTTACTTCTCAGTGTACCCAGGCCACCTATGATGTTTCAGGGACTTTTCAATTTCAGCTGTTCCTGTGAAGATACAGATTTTACCAATTTTGATACCAGCAAACCAATAACTATAAAACTTGAAGGGGCCTTAAATCTGGCCCTGTTTTTTTCCTTGCTTCAACTTCAAGTAAAAGAGCATTGCCAACAGATTATGGAAACAAGAAGGTTTCAGTGGGTGGACTAGGGTACACTTTTTATTCTAATTTGGATAGTGTATACTATTCAGTCACAGCCCTGCTATCCAATTCCAAGCTTTCCCAAAACCTAAAAGAAACAGAAAGAACCTACAGATGCATCTTAAGACATGATTCCCCTTCCAGGACTTTAAGAAGGGCAGCAAAGACAAGATGCATGAAAAGAACTGGGAAAGGGCTGTTTACATATCGTACCAGCAAGAGCAGAAAAAGATTTAAGGTATTTGCACTTGAGAGCTCAGCAGAGGAGTGAACAGAAAGTCTTGGGACATCTGCTAAAACAAACAGTTAGAGGTCAGATTCAAAGCAGGAAACAGATGGGAATTAGGAGAGAGAACTCTCAAAAGATTCTGGGTACAACTCCTTGTTCTGGTTACACATTACTGACCCCCTCAGAACTAGCAACAACACTAGAGTGCAGTTTCAGTGGCTGTTTCAATGTCACCCTTGTAGTGTAGTCATCCAAGATATTGGCACCTGAAAAGATTTGGGCTATTCCACTGGTACAGATCATCCTATCTAAGAAACAACAGGACACTGGTGATTTACCAGCTTCTGTAGTCCTAGGAGATTGTTAGTGAAGATTAACAAAACCTTACCACTAGCAATCTTCACATGTATGTAGGTGCCAGTGAGATGCATACAGCCAAATGCTTTTATGCCTGCCTCCAGAAGATGAGAAAAAGCAAAGCTAATCTTTGTCTTCATTAATTCAGATGGACTGCACTTGAGGAAGAACACAGAGCAGCAAGGCAAGTACCACAAAACTAAACAGCTCTGCTGCTATGGTAGGAAGTGTGTATGAGAGACAAGATTGGTCTTCAAATCATTTACCTAGCAATGATTGCTATCCCAATGGTTTTGTGTCCATTATACTGAGAAGCAGACTGAGAAGCAAAAGCCACTTTCAAGAACAGAGATAGTTGCTGGTGATTATTTATCTACATTTCCTAGAAGATTCCCTTTATGATTGTATTTGAAGAACTACAGCTTATTTCTGCCATTTGCTAGCCCAGAACTTATAAATCCATTCCCTCAATCCATACACCAAGCAAATAAGACACCATTTTATTATTACTCTGATCTACCACCAATAAACTTTCAGTATACTTTTTTAATGTGTTAAAAATTATCAGCCACCCAGTTACTTTCACAGAAAATACAAGCAGCATTTTTTCGCCAGGAGCTTCTAAATTAAAAAGACCTTCAGGTAATGCTGTAAAACATTAAAGACATCATAAATAAACTTATTCTAAAATTCACTTTCCAAACAATAAATAAAACTCTTCCTTATTTGAAAGTGCAAACAGGCTGTATTATAAAAAGTACGAAGCAAGACTGCAGGAAGTGCTTAATTATTCAGTAATGACCAAGACACAGTTTCTTGCTTTGGTGCTGCTGGTCATCCAGCGATTTTGTTTTCTGGACCCCATCTAAAGAAAAAACATGCATGGAACATTAATACAGTAGCAACTATAGCCTAACACTCAACATAGACAGGCACACTGGAATACTGGGGGTGGGGAATGGGATGGAGATTGTCTTCTTCCCCTTAGAGAGGAACAAGCAATAATCATAGCAAAGAGGAATACACTAAAGAAAGAGAGGAACTTAAACCAGTTCCATATTGAAAATGCAGGCACACCACATTCAAGAAAACTGTTAGAAAAATGAGCCCTGTTAAAAGTTGTCAAACAAAGTATGCCAGGATGAATCTGTCTCCAGCTGGGTCCAAAAACCATTAAGAGAGAGAGGGACAAACAAGCCCTAACATTTTGCAGTGATCACTAATGCCATAAACACTACTCTGAGCCCTTCCATCCCCCCCTTCCTCCAGCCCATAAGGAAGTAGCTAACAAAGAAACATCTCCACTAATCTATCTCAGTACGTGTTAGGAATTTGCTTGGAGTATGTGGCTATTTGTGTGCCACAAAAACTACCTTCAGTCTTTTCTATGCTCCTAGCACAGTACTCAATGCATCTTTACACTGCATCTTCATGCTTGAGCACAAAAATTATTTAGCTGCCATTTTCCATGTGGTTTTCCCCTCTGCATGAGTAACATTTTAAGGATGGTGTCGTGACAGTAGACACCTATGGTGGGTCCCTTTTTGTAGCACAAAAAGGCTTCAAAGTAAGACTTATCTAAACTCTGTTTTGAGAGGATAACAGCTCCCTTGCTACAGGGGTGCATGTCAACAAGGATTTTGCGACCTTTGTATTATACATGTGCATATATGTACACAAATATAAAAGCACCAAAATGTTCTGCAGAACATACTTAAATGACTTGAAGGAGTCCAGTCCAATTCCTCTCGAAAAATGATGGTACTCTTTATAGAACACAATATAAAAAGTCTTTATAGAACAAAATTTAAAACATGATCAGGTAGTCTGAAATGATCTACACGCCAAACAGCATGTTGCTGACCTTCATAATAGCATTGCTAGATTTTGTAATGTGTGTTGATGCCAAGCATTTTGTTACAAGTTAGTTCACCTATTACAGTTAGTTATTACCTATTACAGCTAGCTCATCTATTCAAAAAACTTGGAAAAGTTTTCATAGCAAAATTTAACTCATGGAAATCAAGACTAGTTAAGACTAAACAATCCTAGAATGAATCAGTTTTGTTTAAAACGTGATCTCACTTATTGACTTCAGTCATAAAATGAATTAATGAAAAAATACTTACTTTCCCTGGCTGTAGGGTCATGGAATTCAATGGCATTAGTGTGCAATGGACTTAGTTGCCACTGGTAAAAGAAGAAGAATATGTTTACTTATTCCAGAAGACAGAATAAGGAGCAAAGGGAGAAAGGAAAAGTACCCTAGGCCTTCACTGAGAGGCATGACTAGGGGTGAGGTGGGAAATAAAGCACTCCCTCTTGAACACAGACTTGCTTTGAGGACAAATAACTATTAAGGCATGCAAACATTAACTCCCTTGAGAGGGAGCAATGAGACTGCTCACACCGACAGTGCTGCAGTTTGTCATGGTGAGTGCGCTGACTGCAGGTGCACTTGGCCACATTCGAAACCCATCACAGGTCTTTCAGGAGCTGCTGGAAGGGACAACAAATCACACAGTGACCTCCCACATCAGCTGCCATGATGTGACAGGGGAGGCTTGGAGAGAACTTCACCGTGTGAGAAGAATACCTCCAAAAACAGCAACAAGTTAAAGGGAAATCCTCCATGAAGATACAGAAAACAAAGGGGTTTAGCCCCACCATCTGGCACATGGCACAGCACTGCTCCCCAGAATTGTGACAGAGCAACCTCTCAATTCCACTCACCTGACTAAACAGCACAGCACTCCTCTATGCTGGCTGCAGATAACTGCTCACTCTACTCTCTCATCAATGCTGCCCCAGTTTTTAGAATACAGTACATATAGACACTTACTGTAAATTTGCTTACACCCTCAAGTTCACCAAACTTCATATAGGATATGTCTGCTTTCTTTTTTCCAGCATCAACATCTCCTGCATAGATCTGCTTGATACCAGCTCCTTTAATTAAAGGGACACATTCATCACATGGACATTTTGTGACAAATATCATGCTTCTCTCATCTGGCTTTATTTCTCGACACCTACAAGCAGTCAGAAAACAGAATTTCAGAGTTTGTATCTTGATAGTTTTGAATTGTGACAAATTTGGTAACTCAAACAGCAAGCAAAGAAGTGTTACTTACTCTCACAAGCAAGTTATTCCTAATCAAGTGCGCAAGTACACAAAGGAATCTGGTTTGGCTTCACTATCTGTGAACAACACCCATCCCACATCTCCACACCTATTATTGTTGGAAGCTTCATCAGCTGTCACACTTCCGCATTTTGGGTTACAGCATGGTCTAGCAAGAAGCAGAGCCAGTGGCTTGTATCTGAAGGATAACTGGAGCCAATATCCTTTAAAACCCAAGTTCATATAAGAAATCTGAAGAAAACCCAGGTGCTGACTGTGTCCATGCACATCCAGCTTCTACATCACAGGCATAAAAAAGACTGCGATTGCAATCCACAGTTCAGCACAGTGACATCACACATTGTCCAAGTTTTGTCTGGGATACAGATAATTTCTTCTCAGCAGCTGGTGCAGTGCTGTCTTTTGGATTTAGTATGAGAATAATGTCGAAAACACACTGAAGTTTTAGTTATTGCTAAGTAGTGCTTACTCTGAATCAAGAGCTTTGATTCAGTCTGGCATATTCTGGAGCTCCCCAAGAAGCGGGAAGAGTGACTCAAACTGGCCAAAAGGATAGTCCATGCTATAGAGTGTCACACCCAGTATATTAACTGGGGGAGTTACCTGGAAGAGACATTGATCAAAGGTTGCGGATGTGGTCTGGCATTGATCAAGGGGTGATGTGAAATTATATTGTGCATTACTTGTTTTTACCTTGGGTTTTATATTTATTACTATTTACTATTATTAATAAAATTTAATTTGTTTCCATTATTAAACTGTCTTTATCTCAACCTACAAGTTTTACTTTTGATTCTTCTCCCCATTCCACTGGGGCAGGGGGGGTGAATGAGAGCCTGCCTGGTGTGTACTTCCCAGCTGGGCTTAAACCACAACATTCATTGCCATGGAATTGTTTCTGAACCATCTCATTCTTCTCAGTGGTGAAAATAAACCCATTACCTGAATGTCAGGGCGTTCTGCTCCGCATGGATAATGTATCTGAACTTTCTGATTTCCCGATCTTTTTGCTTATCATCCATGTGTGGAAAATCAGCATATTCAGATCCAACAGGAAAGGCGTTGTAACCACAGCCTACAAAATACATTGCTCCTGTTCCATCACAGCCTCTCTGCAACAGTAAACAAAACATCAAACCTGGAGGTGTTTAAACTGAGTTCTAAGCCAAAGTGCTGTGCAATGTATACTTCTGTATGATCAGACAGCGCAGCTCTTGCCAACTGCTCCATGTCTGTATGGAGCTTTTCTACTGAGCCCTGTAGGAGCCACACAGGCAAAGTGTAACACCTCAGTTACCTGCATTAGGCTTTCAAGGCTTTCCTTTTGGCAAGTAACACTGACAAGTAATAGGGACAAGAAGTCTGAATGATTTATTCCTTAACAATGTACACAATTAGATACAGCTGGAGTTCATCCCTGATGTGCCAGATGGTGTTTCACCTGTCTCTCAACAAACCCAGTGACCAGTGGGCTGGTAAGAAGCAATCAGCAATTGAAATCAGAAAAAGAAACAAAACAGCAATCAGCAGCTGATGACTGAAGAGTTAAAAACAAATGAAGAGTACGTTGCAGTTGCATGAAGAATAAGGCTTCCTGGAACTGGTAACATGCATAAGCAGAGATATGAAGAACAAAAGCTTTCTGTTTGGATGGGAAAAAGCACTGTAACAATATTCATAGCAAAATACCACTTTGATCCAAAAAGGAATGTGCTAAAGCCCGTACAGCATTTCAACTGCAACAAATATCCTCAGGAGATTGTCAGGCCATAATTGCAGTGAGACCTCTCCTAAAAAGAGCTGCAGAGAGGGAGCATGCAGGACACATGCTGCCTGATCAGCAGCTGTGGCAAAACCTTGTAGCCAGGATACCTGGAATAACTGACAATGACTGGGGAAGCAGGTGTACTGAAAATCCAGGCAGAGACACTGTCATAGTTACTAAAATAATGTATACTTCCCCTTCATCTTAAAGCATAACAATGAACCAGTCATTAACTTAGTTACTAAAGCTGTGTGTGTATGAAAAACAGAATTGTATAAACTTCAAGGAAAATAACAAGCTCAAAGCCAGTATATGAATTGTGAGTGCAAGAAAAAGTAACTTTTTCAATACTTACTGATTTTTCCTCTGCCCAAATAATAGCTCCAACTCCCGTTTTATGATCCTCTAAAATACATAACATTTTAGGAGTAAATAACAAATAAAGAACTTCTGAGTTACCTATACATTAACATATGACATCCTAGAGTAAGGAATAACATTTATTGTTGCTTTGTGGACAAGAGGAAAGAAATGCAGAAAGATTAAAAGCTTTGAAATTATATGAGTCTACTGTAAAAGCTGGGTGTGGTCTAACTACAAGGCAGTCATTCTAAGACTTTGCTGTGTACATTTGTTCACAAATGCAACAAAGCAACCAACACATAGATAAGAAAATGTGTGCCAAGAATACGTGTGGATAGGTTCACTGATGTGAAACAGCAAGCTGATAAAAACCTTCTTGTTGTTTACTACTTAATGAATTAATTTCTGCCATTCTTTAAGTTTATGGTTTTGTGGTCTGAAGTCCTATTAAAATTACTTCTATTTTACACACAATTCAGAGACAAAACACTAACAATTGGATTTTGGGGGTGTATTCTATCACCACCATAGGAAAACTGGTACAGAGCTTTCATTATGTGACTTGGATGGTTTTTATGGAACTTGAAAATCTTCCCCAGTAGCTACTGATGAGAATCTTGACCAGTTAAAACAGAGCATATCAAGGAGAAAAAAATGTTTCAGGCTTCCATTGATTAATACTGCAGAACACACTGTTTCCATTAATCATTTCCATCATCCTTAGTACCACTACCATATGCAATCACTTAAAGAGGGTCTTTCCTGCCAAAGATGTATTTTATCAAAGCTGACTTCATTTATATTCTGCATATTTATTAGTCACTGATGAAGTGAGCAAGATGAGAATGACTGATTAAGCCAGCATAGAAAACATCCTATGTTCTTGCTCCCCTTATATTCACCTATATAATAGTGTAAAGCATCTAAATATGTGTGTGTGAGCTGCTATTTATTTTAAATTCATTACAGTGTAATAAGAGTTTGCTCAGAAACCAGACCTGAGTCCAGGCTGAATACTACAGATAAACCTGGACTTTGCTGCCCCAAGAATGAGTACTGAAGCTTGGGCATTCCATCTTGCTCTGTATAACAGCAGCTGTACAAAGAACTCATAACTGGTTACATGTCACTTCTGAATTACATCTAAAAAATGTGATTTCCTCTGCAATTTTTGGAGACAAAATTTGCTGAGGGTACCTGACTTAATAGGTTGGGATTGGATGTGTGTGTTGGGGGATGAGTTTTGGTTTAAGCTTTATATATGTACTATTTATTTGTTTACAATGGTTTAAAAAAAGCAACTGTCGTATCTAGAGTACGAAAACAATACTATGGAGTACCATCAAGTTTTAAGTCTTCATATTCTGTTCTCTGGAAAAACTTATCAGTTTCCCACATTGGTACCCAGAGAGAATAAAGTAGGTAACAGAATTCATCTCTGTCAAGAGAGAGTCAATAACTATCCTTCCACCTCAGAAGCCTGGACATAAAACTCCAGCATCTGCACAAAGAAAACCCCCATCAGATATATAAGCACTTCCACTAATAAGATTAGAGCTAGGAGACTTAATATATCTGTACTTAATGTCCTACTGAAGGATATTATTTCACTGCCTTTTTCTGAAGTGTACATAATCTGCCTGAAATATTGACATTTATTGGATAACAGAAGCATCTTGTGAGACCTTAGTAAACAGAGCCTCAGAGCAGCTTGAAGAATTTAAATGTCATTCTGTTCTATTTTCAGTAGGGTGTTGGATATGTTGGCAGGGCAGGGTTTGCCAGCACTGTATGTGAAATACCTGCACTGATTTCCTCATGAAAAGCTTTCACACACAATACTGTGTGCCCCTGGGGAGCCTTTACTATTACTGCTGCACTTGTTTCACACATGTAGGAATGGAATCGAGCAGCTTGCTTGGAAGAATAAGACAGAAATCAGGAACTCGCTCTACTGAGGAGACCCCCTTGTTCCTCACTCCGGTCACGACTCACCTGTCCGATAGGCGAGCAGCCTGGCTTGTATCATACAGTGCCTCGCCACATCCTGGGGCAAACACTGATCGTCCGCTTCATTTGTTTGTTGTGATCCACTCTTGTAAAATCCAAAGTACCCAAAGACAGGGACACTGGCAGCCACTGATGCCAAGACCAAGACAAGATCTTTCATGTTTTGCCTAAGGTTGCTGAAGTACGGGTTTTCACAGAGGTTCTCCAGTCCTATTGTCATCAATATTTGCTTGTGCATTTCCTCATTTGAAATTAGAAATAAACTTTCATACTCTTTTATTCTCTCTTGCCTACATGCAGTATAAAAGTCAGTATTAGAGTCAGGCTGTGATTTTGCTATTTTCTGAATAAAATCAAACTTGGTGGAAGTTTCTTCAATAAACTGCACCATGTAGCACACCAAAGGCTGAAGCAGCACACACACACGGGCACGACTGTTTGACTTCAGTCTTTCCACTGCTTTGGCATCCAGCTTTGCATCCTCAGTGCTCATCGGATTGGATACCTCATTCTGCAAGCTGATTTCAGGATCAGCAGGCCAGTAAGAAATCCTGTTCACCCCAGCTGGAAGACAAGATAATGCAGCAAAAGGAACTGTGCAAGTTCAGTGGAACACAAACCTCATATTCAACACCCTATTGCCTAACCCTGGTTTTACTCCTTTAAGGCCCCCAGTGCTGCTTAAGGGGTGTCTAGACAACAAAATTGCTGGTAGATACAAGTATCAAGCACTACCCAATTTAATCAGACTACAGACAAAAATTTGAGTTTCCCAAGTTCTCAGATTTTTATAACAGCATCATTTTGCATCTTACATCCAACAGATAAATTAGCAACACACAAAAAAAGTTAGCACTGATAGCCATTGCTGCTGAGATTAAAAATCAATATTTGCAGAAGGGCTGTACCAGCAGATCCCATTTCAGGAAGTGAATAATCTCGTTTGTCTTCATCTCCCTTGGGAAAAGGAAACCCTTAAGTACTCCCTGTGATTTCTGCATAAAAACCCATTCTTCCCTGGTGTCAGTGACAAGCAGTGGGAAGCAAGGAAAAATTCAGCAATGTAGGCCTAGTCTCTGGCAGAGTGCAAGAGGACCATCAGAATATTAGCAGTGCATCCCAGCCGAGAGACAAGCACCAGCAGTAATAATGGTTACACATAACAGAGAAACAGGGTCTCAGCAGCAAACCCCAGTTTCTTGACCATCAGCTCCAGGACATGTATATTCACCCTTATGGAAAACATCAGTGCAGGCTACACTAAGCTAGGAATTTGCATTCACAACTGGGACAGTCCAAAGAGAAAAACTGGCTTTCTGTTTTCAACCACAAGGGTTACATTTACTCCTACTCTACTACAGTCATTGCTTACCATTTACAATCATTTTTAAACAAGTTGAACATGGTTTTCTGGAAAAATAAAGATCACAGTTTTTAAGTCTTGATCCATGTTTAATGAGTGCAATCTGACCAGCATGCAAGTCTGTACTGGAGCAATGAAGACCAATAATCTTCATATTTTTCACCACAACTAGACCACTCTTCTTCACCTACAGAAAAAGGCATCATTATTATTTTACTTTTTTTAAACAGTGAATCCATAAAGATGTTACAGCTCTTCCTTGGGTAACAGTAACCAACCAGCAGCAGAGCATAGAGCTCTTCGGTACAAATGAAATCATTAAACAATCTGCACTTTCCTAAGATCTTTTTGTTGTTGTTTTGTTTTCACATGTGCTTGTTAATATCAGGGTGCTGTGTCTCTATCAAACTCCAAAGAGGGAGTTGTCACAAATTCCTGATTTTTTCTGGTCATTGCTTTGCCCATAACAAAATCCAGAAGCAGCATAGAAAATCCTGTCACTTATAGCTGAAACCTTCTCTGAATCAGCCAGCATTTGGAAATGCTCATGAATTTAATTTTTGTCTTAAGCGTGACCATCCTGGGAGCCAGTAGCTTCTCTAGCTTTACTTCTGTCTCTTTATTTATGAAATTAATCCTGGTTCTAAAGAATCTTCCATGGAAGAAGTCTGCATACCACAGATGAGAGCTATTACATCTGGATTGCCATATATTGTGAGGAAATTGGATACAAGCTAGTTTGATAAAGCTGGTGAAACAGATCTCATTATGCAATCCAGCTGCTATGGAACACTGTTGCCTTAGATCTGTAAATTATTCAATTCCTTTGTGGTTACAGAAATGAGACTTTACTAAAGCCCTGCGTACAAGCCAAGTGCCATTTCTAACTGAATTACTAAATTTCAAACTGCTTTTGAAGGCTATAGGTGTTGCTCATCTATCCCTCTTTCAGATCTAGCCTGGGACATACCCAGCTCTGAAAATGAGGCCTAATTGTCACTCAGATTATTTTCCTATCTTTTCTTGCCCTGGCTGATACATGTGCTATGGATCTTAGCACACGAATATGCTCTGCACAATGCAGTAATCATTTAAAGACCACAGTAACAACTCTGATCACAAAAGGAAACATCCTGTTCCAGGTCAGTCTGAAAGCGCCTCTTGACTTTGAAGAGTAACTGGCTACTGTTTAGAAGACCCACTCTCAAGGGCAGTTTCTTTTCCTTGTCACTAAAGCAGTTACCTACAAGTTCACGTTTCAAGTACTTGTATGCACCTCCACTGTATAAAAGAACTCATCTACAGTCATGAACATTGTAACTCTAGAAGACTCTCCCTACACCAACAACCACACTGACTTCACACACACGGTATACACCACACCTCCTTTGTTGTGCTCTTTAAAACACCTGCCATTTTTTAGTGCTTGCTTCACCTCTTGGGGTATATACCTTGCCTTTCAAAGTTTTTCAGAAATAGCATGCTATTTAGCCATTTTGCTATTTTTCTCCCACCACTGGATTTTCTTCCACTTCTAAGAAATATTTTTTTAAAAGTTTATAACATTTGGTTGGTTTTGTTTTTTTCATCTGGACTATGTGTCATCTAAAGAGCAGTTGGCTTAAATTCACTGAAGGAGCTCTTAAGAAAGACCAATTAACAGTAAGCACAGACATTTTACCTGGGATTTTTTCTGTTGCTCAGCTGAAGGAAAGAGCTCCATCCAGAGACTTAGTAAAGTAAAAAGATTGACCTTAGAAAGTCTTGGCATTTGACCTGTTTTGAAGAAAAAAAAGAAATATTTATTAGAGAATATTTATAAAGAAACCCCACATTGTTGAACATTATTTTTTAAGTCTTCTACACCACAGCTGCTACAGAAGCTGGTTCATCAACCCCTTCTGCTCTTTCAGCAGCTAAATCCACACTGTCCTTTTCAGGGCAGTCATTGCCAACTCAGGATGCTCACATCTGGATGCAGAGATCAGATTTGTGCAACAAGAGGAAGTGGTGAAACTTTCAACTTGAAATTCAGTGAGTTAGTTCGACTCAGAGGTGTAGAGCAGAAATCACAGTTTAGATCATCAGATCCCACATAACTTAATTTGCTCAAATGATTCACAGATGGTTACAGAAACTGGAGACAGCTTCTGATTCAGCTTCATGCTCACCACAGAAGAGGGCATAAATTTCCAGGCACACATTGTGATCTTACACTGATGCCTGCAGGAAGAGTGGACAAGCCATTGTGAAACCTTCCTGTTACAACAGTTCTGGAGATCCTGCTGCTGGATTCTTACAGTCTGCTTAGATTTTGGTTAGGTTTTTAACAGAAATTTAAACCTTTTGCTCAGGCCGTCACTTCTGAAAAATAGCCAAATGCAAAAAATCCCTTCTTGGGGCACCACCTTGTGCTGTGCTTGTATTCAAAATCTGGATGTTGCCCTGTGAGGGCCAGCATTTGGCATTACTGAGTGTCTCACAAAGGAAAAAGGAGGAAGTACTGCGTTGCTCAGTAAAGCTTGCACTATTCCAGATGTAAAGCCATCTCGCCTCACACTTGGCAAGAAGTTAATTAAGTCTTTGAAAAATCTCCAGTCCCTATTTCAGGGGTGCTTACAGAGAGCTGCAATGAACACATACTCCTCTGCAGGTCTCACATGTGCTGTCTGACAACAGTATTATTTCTGTTTCTATCTCTTGCCACAAATGTTACTGTTTTTGCAAAGGAGGAAATGGCAGTGGCAAGAACGGAACAGAATAGAGAAAAACATTCTTTAAGTAGTTTCAGCAGCTTGGAAGAGATATAATCAGATACTAAGACTACCTGGCTGGGGGAGAGGGTTAGTTTAATGGCATGTCTGTGAACCCAAACAATTAGGACAGCAGATAAACATATGCAATCCGTGATTGAAATACCATCTTCAGATGGTATTTTAGCAACTTTTTTCACACGTAAGTGTGGTTTAGGAAAGCAAATACAGGCCTGTCAGCAGCATTATACAAAGCCACACTATCCACTATTCCTTAGGCTGCCCAGCTCTGCTACCCCACTTGGCACAAGCACTGCAAGGGGCACCTGGTTAGCATAGTCAGGTATGTGTGCTAGAAATGTACATAGCAAGCAGCACACACAAAGATTTGTTGTCACGTGAACTAAAAGCAAACTGTAAAAGTAAGTCTACAAGCCACATCTAAAGAAGCAGGATCTGTTTTCTTAAATGGGAATTAGAGTTCATTCTCATTACAGCCCCTGTTTACTCCTGTCATAGCACACACATGGACCGTTCCCACGTGGCAAGTTAAAACTAACAGTGCAAGTTATATCACTGCACACACACACCTTTGTGTTTTCTAAAATGGACTACAATTTGGCACACAGAGTAGACTTAAAACTGCAAGCAGCACATAAAAATTTTAATTACGCTTTGTTTTCTTGCACCTAACCCAAATGTGACCTGTCAAACACATGGGAAACAAACTGAAGAATATCCTGACATGAATTTATAATGAGAAGTAGGAGAATACTATGAAGAAAAAGAAAAGACCTTTAGTTACAGTTACCATATCTATGTGTTTGCACTTCACTCATTCAGGTAGTTAAACACTCCCTTAAGTCCAACAGGGTGAAGAGAAGGCTGAATAAAGTGGACTGGAAAAAAGGCAGAAGATGTCTTACAGAATTAAAATCAGCTACAGAACACTGGGGAAGTAAAGGAATCGTGCTCTCTGCTACTGAGAGCAAAGCCACAAATAAAAGGAGTGCTCTTTCCAGGTGCACTGCACACTGATTTTATTCCTCCTGGTTATGGATCTTGTTTCAGTAAGGCAAGGCATGCTCCAGGGGAGGTGTGCTGTGAAGGCTGATGCCAAAAACCCTGCACCTGGAAGCAAACAGGAGCAGGGCACTGCCTACCCGGACATGGCTCAGATCCAGGATTATGTCCTGGCTGTAATGCAGGAGTTCCTAGTCCAAAGTCTGAAAGGCTTATAACAAGTGCTTGACAGCAAGGAGGAAGCTACCAGTGACATCACTCTGCTGCCTGGGAAAAGGAAACTAAAACCCATTTTCAGACTCAATCAATTTTGCTTGCTTGGAAGCAGGATTTCCATAAAACCAGGATGAAACAAAAACCATATACCCTTCCAGGAGACCTGGCAGCCCTGCCACGGTGCTTGGTCTGAGAACCATATATACAGCACATCTGTATGCACACATCACTCCCTTGGGACCGCAGCAACGGGAACTATGGAATCCATCAGCATCTGCTTCACCTGGGCACCCCCAGCCCTGTGAGAAAGTTGCTCTCTACCAAACCTATACCATGGGTATGCTGTGGGGTTAGTAAGAACACCCCTCAGAAGGTGAGCGTTTTCCTGCACATTGCATTGTATGCACATTAAATATACGTGGTATAGGGCTGGAAAAAGAAATCACTGTAACGGGGCAGGAGGGAGGAGCAAAACACAAGCTCATGTTATCAAAAGGCCCTTATGGAGAAGGGCGCTGTCAAGCAGGGGTGGGGGAAGAAGGAGGAGATATAGATATATTTTTAAATTATTTTTTTATTGGATGTATAGATATATGCTTAAAGATACTATACACAGAAGTCTATATATATATACATACACTGTGTATATATAGCATATATGTACACACACACTATATATAGTTTATATATATATATTTATACGTATATATATAAAGTATCTATATACTTATATACTATTGATATGCTACATATATTT
>VZRO01005478.1:166143-223530 GCA_013397915.1 Daphoenositta chrysoptera | reverse complement strand
GAGGAGGCGCCGCGTTCCGTAGCGGGAAGTTAACGGGGGAACTCGGGGTCACCGGGGAGCGGGGTGGGAAGCGACCCACAAGGATCAACCGGGCCGGCTCCTGGCCCTGCGCAGCACCAGCCCCAACAATCACACCGTGCGCCTGAGAGCACTGTCCAAATGAGCTCTGTCAGGTTCCAGTACCTAACCACCCTCTGGGCAAAGAACCTTTTTCTAGTATCCAACCTAAACCTCCCCTGACACAACTTCAGGCCCTTCCCTCAGGTCCTGTCACTGTCACCAGAGAGAAGAAATCGGTGCCTGCCCCTCTTCTTCCCCTCACAAGGAAGTTGTAACTGCAGTGAGGTCTCTCCTCAGTCTCCTCCAGGCTGAACAGACCCAGTGAGCTCAGCTGCTCCTCATACGGCTTCCCCTCCAAGTCCTTCACCACATTCGTAGCCCTCTTTTGGACACTCTCTAATAGAATCACAGAAGAAGACTCTCAGAATATTCTGAGTTGGAAGGGATCCACAAGGATCATCGAGTCCAACTCAAGCTTGAATGGGATTGAAGAAAGTTATTTTCTGCAAGAGGTGGCTCAGCTGCACATGGTGCAGGTAGAGCAAAGACCAGAGACTCTGCTACTGTGCTTGACTTTCTGGTGTTATGAGGGATTTGGGGCTTGTGCTCTGACATATTATTCAACTTCTACCAGAGGTGTCTAGAGGGACCAACCTTCATTAATAAGCTCTGCTGGGCATCATGGTTAATATAAACCAAGGCATCTGTTTGTGTCCTATGGGCTTTTTGACCAGAGCCTCTGAGGTGGAGTGTTTAATGTCCCTGCTACTTTTTCTAAATATCAGGGCATGTAAAAGCTTCTCTGTGGATACAGTTTTGGAGATATATCTGGAAACTGCTGTCATGTATAAAACCCAGAATAATTACTCAGAGTCAGTGGCAATAAAATCCCATCTTGAAATGTATCAGAAGTCCTAGACCATCTAGTCTAAAAAAGACTAGAAGGACTCTAAGGACTAGAAGGACTGAAAATTAGTAAAAGAATTCCTGAGGGTGTGACCTAAAGCAATACAGAATTTTTTGAGTCTCAAATCAAGTCAGTTGAAGCCTAGGAACTGGATAAGAGCATGAACTAGGTTAAAAATAGTTTCTTTTTAAGGACCTTCTTGTTTCCTGTATGGCCTAAAATTATTTTTTTTTTTTTGCTGTGCATGCATTGTATGACTATCTCAGATGAATTTGTCTTCCATTTAGAAAAATTCCTTTCTAGACACCCTCTTTATGAAAGACTACAAAAATGATTTGTGCATTTTCACTTACCAATCTCTCAAATGTGACGGGACCATGGCTGAATTCGGAGTTAAAAAAGACTGCATCAAATTAAAGGGTAACACCTTTCAGTATGTTTTTCTCCCAGTATCCCAAAACCAAACCAAGACTTGCAAGAAGTCTCTCTGCTCTGTTACATCTTGAGGTGGTTTTCTTCCCCCACTGTGTTAGAGAATCGTCTCTCGCCAGTAGCTTTTTGATTCAGACACAGTATTTGACTTGTGGGCTCTAGGGTTTCCATTCAGAGCTGGGCATGGAGGTGGGATCTTGGAGGGTCAGTAAGCCTGTAGTAAGTGGAAATCAAATTTACAGCAACATTCATCTGTAACTTGCAATTACCTCGTTGTGCTGGCGTTGTCTTCATAAGAGGGGAGGCAGCATGATAGATAGATAGATAGATAGATAGATAGATAGATAGATAGATAGATGGATAGATAGATATGTCACATCCTACAATGGCTTTTCATCTAATTATGATCTTGAATTTGAAAGCTCCCACTGACTGAACTGAAACGAAAGGATTTGTTGCTTCTGTTTGCCTTCCACCAAAAGCTGCAGGTGAAAGTTAGAGGGCAGATGATAACATCTCTGTGGAGCACCAGGAGGGTACTCATGCACTTCAGAACCAAGAGAAATCATGTCATTCCCTAAAATTTGTTGAAAGGAAAATGGCACCAGTCCTACTGCAGAAATCATCCCTGCCCAGGGACTAAGTGGGCTTCTTTTGGCAAGATAACAGTGGAGAAGAGGATGGTAGTAATGAGGAAAAGTGGGTTTTAGTCTTGCTGTTCTTTTATATACAATTCAGGGAAATTCAGCCTTTTCAGTTAACCAGCATGCTGCCCTCTGAGCTTCAATTTTGAATACTTTACAGGTTGGCAAGAATTTCTGGATGGGCCTTTTCTCCTTGAATTAGACCTGCTGAAAAAACCTACTGCTTCCCTCAACAGCTGCAATTTGTTCCTGCATTTGTGTCTTACAAGCCCAATTCATTCAAGTGACTGATTGCTTAACACCTCTTTCCCCCATCCCTTCTTCCTTTACTTAGCAGACCCGTTTGCTCGGATGTCCCATTCTAAGTGTCTCAGAAGGCTCTCATTGCTGATCTGTTGTGTTTTGATCTGACAGATGGGAGAAGGCAAAAGCTCTCTCTGCCACAATGTCCTTTGGAAGTTGTCATGCCCCTTGTGTTCTCAGACCTCTGGTGTGTTTCCAGTTGCACAGGCACCTTCTGATACACAGCTACGAAGCTGTGTGATCCTCTTGGCTGACGACTTTCAGGATTTTATCCTTTGCAATAATTTAATAGCCAATTGGGTATAACAAAAATGCTTGCTCAGATTTTACTGAGATCTTTTGCTGGGCTTTTCTGGTGCTTCTTGTACTGCTGCTAGTACATTTTCACACACTCATCTTCATGGTATCAAGCAGACTGAAAATTTCATTCCCCATCACCATCTCTTTTGGGTTTGATTTGCTGAGAAAACTTATTCCTGCATTGCAGTTACCTACTTTGCCGTATTTTTCTGTGTCTGTACACTGCAGGTTTTAGATCCTGGATCCAGGTTTTCTGCACTACCATCAACTCTCTTAAGGTAGATGACTTTACACCAAAAATTACAAAATTTACATCAAAATTCTAGGTGGAGTATAATGATAAAGAGTGAAGCTGTTAATCTGTTTAAAGACTAGTAAGAAAAACTTACAGTGCTAATTCTTGGGGTTTTGGACCTTTATTCATCTCTAGGAGTTCTACTTTGACCTTTGTTTTGCCTTCTGAATTTAAAAATAAGCCCTCTCCTCTTAGAAAGTTTTATCTGTGAGCTGTTAAGCATCTGTAACAGCTAGGCCCATCAGTTCATGTAGGAAGTATCTGATATTTGTTAGTACCGTGCAAATACAACAAGGTGCTCTTTTTATCTCTTAACACCCCTTGTATAAGTGACCTTGGAACAGATGTACTTGCTTTATAAAGCAGCGTGCTGAAGTACACGCAGTGGAAAGGGAAATAGTTAGTGTGCACTGGCAGGAGTGTGATTTGTGACAGCTGCGATGTTGAGCAGGAAACCTGCCCTGAGCAGGAGCCCCTCCAAGAGCCTCTGTCTTTATCACTCACTGCCTTTTTCACTGCTTTGAAAAACAGCAAGATTAGGAATCATGTAAAAGTCAGTTTGACAACAGTGAAGGCAGCATCTGGCAACTCTCCATCATGGAGGCAGAAAAATTGGTTTTGCAAATCCTCCACCTGTCTCCTGCTATAGAAGTTGTAGGCCCTAGTCCCTGCTTTGTGAGGGGAGAGTTCAGTGTCCTGCCCTGTTACTGGTGCATGGCACTGCTGATAATTTGTTTCTGAGCAGCTTTTTCCTCACTGGTCACTGAAAGCAGCCAGTGATGCCTCTTTCTTCCTTCCTCCTAGCAGGGCCGGGTTCATGCAGACAGCCTGGAAGTGATTGCTTCTGCAGTTACCTGCAGATACTTGGAGTCAAATACTTGCCTGCTTATACCTTCTGCAAACAACAGCACTGAGGCACAGCAGAAGTGTTTCATAGGGTGGTGAGTGAGCATCCTTTGGCTGCACCAGGGTTCCTCCCAAATGGCACCAAGCACTATCAGGGTCCTTTGTTGCTCAGCAACCACTTTGAGTTTGCTCCACTGGCTTCAACATAAGTGTGAGGTCCTGGTCACTGCACACCACCCTGCCCTGCGGGTCTGTGACCCAAACTCATTTACAGTCCAGCTTCCCTGAGCACAGCTGTGCGATTTTGCTCCCTCTCATTTGTGTGATAAAGCTCGTGCTTCTGTTTTGTAAATATCTCAAAGGCTGCCCAGCACAAAACCAGCACCCTGTCTGGTCTTCCAGTCTGCAAGCCCACAGAGGCAGTTTCTTCTAAGGTTGTCTTTTTTTACATCAGTTGTAATGCAGTGATGTGTGCTGTCAAATGGTCTAACTTGGATTTTTCTCCCTTTATGTAACAGAAATTACCTGTCAATTTTTTCTTACTGATATGTGTTTCCTTTGACAGCCTTGTCCCATGTTTTGGTGACAAGGAGGCAAGAAATCAATTTTGTTTCTGTATTTAGAAATAAATGCAGTATTCCTACAGCCCTTTCCACATAGAGACATATTACTCCTCACACACACTGCACTTCACAAAGCAAGAGGTGTCTGAGAAGGAAACCAAATGGAAGTGAGGACTCTGGTTATTACAAGCTCCTGATGAGCTGTTGTTTCTCACCAACAGCTGTAAAATGGACTCTGAAGACCAAATCAGTTAGTGACGGGAAAAAGCGTAAGGAGGGAAGAGTATCTGGGGAAGACATGGATCTGGGTGGATCCCATCTGTGTGGTAGGGGGGTTCTGCTCCATGGGACCAACTCCTGCTGCTCTTCCATGTTTTCCTTTGCCTTTCCCAGGCTTGTCTCAGCCGGGGCTATTTTCAGCTACGTCCATCCTTTCCTGCTTCTTTCCCGTCCCCAGGCTCTGCAGGAGAGATCTCCCTTCACAACAGGCAGCATGGAAAGGAGCAAACATATCTTTGTAACAAGTCTGTCCTTCTACATCTTTGTGGTAACTTCCCAGAGGCAGGAAAATTGGCCTGCCACTCTGTGTGGGAGCAGCTTCCCTTGTCTCAGCTGCCTTAGCACACAGGCTTGCTCTGGAGGGGCAGAATGCTGTGGGCAAGTGGATGAGATGATTCCCTGGCACAGATATGACTTGTCCGGGTCGGTCCAGCAGACTCTGCTGAAGTCTGTAAAGAGGTAATGCCTACATAGCCTCAAATAAATTCTGGGGCTGGGAATGCTGCCTGACTTGGCAGAGTTAAAACCCTGGAATAAGAAAATGTTCCCTATGCTGTGCTCAGCTGCTGCAGGAGAGGGGGAAACAGCCTCTCTCCACATTCCTCTTCTTCTGTGGTTGTGGACAGCTTGTGCTTCCACAGGTTCAAAACACAGCTTGTCTTTGGGGCGTATTTGCACAGTACAGACAAAAAGCAGACCTATATTCAAATTAGGGAACTGATTTCCTCGTTAAGATTTGTTGCACAGGAGCCACACATTTGTTGGGCATATGCTTCCCTTTATAATCAGTTTAGCTGCAAGCTGGGCAGTGCTGGTATCCTTGATTTATAGCAGAAGCCAGGTCATTTTTGTAGCTTTCAAGGTTTCCTGACATTGCTTTGCAACCTCTGCAGAGCTTCAGAGTGCAGAAACTTTACGCAGAATTACACAGAGTATTCTGAGCTGAAAGGGACCCACATGGATAATCGAGTCGAACCCTTAAGTGAATGGCCAATATGGGGATTGAACCCACTCACAGAGTCCTGCCGTGCTTGGATACCCCTGGTACAACAACAGTCTTGTGGAACTGTCATGGGCTCTGTGAGCCAGCATCACAGCTGAGTTTCTGAGAGCACTGACACAGAGCTGACTTGTTTCTGCTGTGGTGAAATGCTGCTCCTTGTCGCACGGGAGGATGTTAAATAAGTTCTAGAGGGAAAAAAAAGGTTACCTTTGTCCTTTAGCTGCCTTTTCTCTCTTATTCTGGCCAGGGTAGCTGTCACCTCTGATAAAGCAACTGCACCAACCTCCATGGGGATTTGAGTGCCTCATGCTGCAACAATACACTGGTGGTGGTTCTTCCATTCCAGGTAAACACACCCTCCCATCTGGCTTGCATTCCTGTCACTTCATCCCAGTTTTAGTGTTTTCCAGATGATGCATCTCAGGCTGGTTCACTCTGCTGAATTTGGGCTCTTTGCTAAGGACAGTGGTATTTGGTGGTGTCTCAGGTTTATGACACCTGACTTCAGCCCACACTGAAGGTTGACCTTGTGGATACATCCCTGGTTGCATGCAGGGGACATGCTGGGGTCGAGGGAAAACACTCTGAATTTCCTCTCCTGCCCTGCCTTTTTGCCTGTGGGCCCTAGGACAGTGTCCACAAGGGGCTATGGGGAGCAATGGAACCTGTGCAAGGCCTTTACATGGCCTTCATATCTTGGGAAAAAATTGACCCAGCCCTTCTTAAGGGTTAATTTTTTTTTTTTTTTTAAATCAGCTCACACAGAGGTGCTGTAGAACTTTAAACAACTTTAATGTGAGCTCATACAGGCTCATGGCTGACAGGGACAGGCTGTGGTCGAAGCATCTGGCTCCCCACCAATCCCTGGCAGCCTGGATGAGCCCCTTGGCAGAGATATTTGTCACAGACAACTTCTGAAAGAGAAATAAATGAATCCATCTGGTGAGTTCTGGCTGGGAGAAGGAGAGGGAAAAGGAGGGAAAGCAGATGGCATTATCTGTGCAGTGAGGGAAGGAAGATGAAGTCCAAAAGTGGAGATAGAAGGAGCAGGGACTCGTCTTGGAATGGCATGCAGACAGGGTGATCTGAGGGGAAGATGAGGCAAGTGAGAAGCAGGACAGAGTTGTCAGCCCCACTGTTCTCTGTCCTCTCCCAGGGCATATGCCACCCCCATCCTGGGTATATACCCTTGGAGTTCTGCTCTTCCAGGGGGCCTGGAAGGCCCTAGCCACTGGACAGGAGACTGAGACTATGTGTAAGGGAGCTCTGATCCTGGATATGGGGGGGACTGAGGACATGGACTCTTGGATGCATGCAGTCCCAGGAAAAACAAAGCAGTGTTGCTGCTTAGAGCTGCTGCAGAAGGAGGTTCCAACCTCATCTCTGTTAGGTACTTCCCAACCTGGACAGCCATTTTCTGGTCCAAAATTGGCTTTTCTAAACACTCTGGAAACCTTAGGCTTCAGTGGCATGCTTGGAGATTTGTGTGGCACATGGAAGCACTGGATGACATCAACCTTAACATTCTGGGTCACCAGAGGGTTCCCACAGTGGGGACACTGAGCAGAAGACAGCATTGCTTTTGCTTCCCAGTGTTTTGAGGCTCAGTTTGAGGTTTCATCAGTGACATCTGGGCAGGTACCAGAGATACTTGGTCCCTTGATATTCACCCAGATGCTGCAATCCCTCATCTGCCTTGTCATGAGAAGCATTAAGCCTGCCTCAGCAATAAACAATGCAACAACTAGACTTGAGCCTGTGAAAAACACTGAACTTTGCCTGATGAGAAAATCTTTTAACATCTACTGGTACCAAGTGCACAAGTGGTTAAATTTTGTGTCTGCCCCCCAACTCCTCAAATGCAAACCTTTTCCCCAACAAGTCTGAGGCCTGTGTGTCAAATTGCTGATTTTCTTTCCTGTGATTTTCAACGTAACTACATGCATGCTTTAAAAAAGAGACTATTTCACCGTGCTTCCCTTTTTATCATCCAGTCTCTGTGCTTTTCTTTTACACCCCTGCCCCATTTTTCTCTCTCTTTCTAGTCTATTTTCTCTTGTATTTTATAGCCTTTGTGGTATGGAAACTACTTCTGAAATACTTAGAGATAGTCTGGCGGCACCTGGACACAGAGTTCCTGGGAAGTGCTATTTTATTTACAGCATCCCTGCTTACACAATCCAGTACTGAATGCCAGAGACAGCAGTGCCAGGCCTGGTTAATTCTGAGTAAACACCCCGAACTCCATCTATTTCCTAAGCATTCTGGTGGGGAGAGAGCACTAACAACAAGGCACCGCAAGCTCACAGGTGTGATTTGCTGCTACAAAGCATGCAAGAGGGATAGCTGGTAACAGGGATACAAATGGCTTTCCCAGCAAACCAGACCATTTCCACGGAGTCTGCCACCGGGAGCAGAAGCCTGCTGCTGGAGTGCCTGAGGCTGGGCAGGAGCAGCCCAAGCCTGGAGCTCCCTGCAGAAGCAGTGACTCCATGAGCAGCTTGGGAGCAGTGAGCTGGGGTTCCTGCTGAGAGGAACCCGCCCTGGACACTGAGCACATACAGAGGGCAGAGCAGTGCCAGGGCTGTTTGTGGCACGGGGTGCACCCTAAAAGAGGGGGGTTCAGAGCAGCATCCCACCAGGGCATTTCCTTCCCTTCTCCTGCTCACCTTGTGCTTCCGACCTATGCAATTACTTTTGGGGAATTTCTGATGGGCAAGTGTTTCACTCCCAGTGCAATTTAGTAGCAATTGATAAAGGGAAAGCCATTATCAGGCGACTGCAGGCACGCAGAAGCAGCTCCACGGCCACATATCAATGTGATAAAGTTTTTTCCCCCTCGGTCTACATACATTTACAAAGATATATAATTCATAGTAAGTTCAAGTTCATAATAACTTGTCCAAACCCCCACAAAATAACAGCTGTTCTTTTATGATAACTGAATATTTTAATGACACCCCCCGGCAAAAGCAACCTAACCTAAGCCTTGCAGACAACTGCTCTCCACCAGAGTATGAAGTCAACAGGAAAAGAAAACCTAATGTGTATGCAGTGAGACAGAAGATTTTTTTCCTGTCTTTAGATTTTTAAAAATTTTATTCAGTGACTCAGAGATACAGATTGTTTAATGGAGAACCGGTCATATTTTTAAAACCCAGAGAAGACTTGGGTTCAACTCTGCTGTCCTGAGATCTCTGAGCTGACTGTTAAGTTCAGTTGAACTGATTTGGGCAGGCTGGATGGATGGGCTGAGGACAGTTGTATGAGGCTCAATTCAGCCAAGTGCCAGGTTCTGCACTTGGGTCACAACAACCCCAGGCAGGCTTAGGGAAGAGTGGCTGCAAAGTGGACCAGCAGAAAAGGACCTGGGGCTGCTGGTTGACAGCAGCTGAACATGAGCCAGAGTGTGCCCAGGTGGGCAAGACCAGTGGCATCCTGGCCTGTATCAGCAATAGAGTGGCCAGCAGGACCAGGACAGGGATTGTCCCTCTACGCTCATCACTGGGGAGGCCACACCTCAAATCCTGTGTCCAGTTCTAGGCCCCTCACTACAAGAAGGACATTGAGGTGTTGGAGTGAGTCCAGAGAAGGGCAGTGGAGCTGGGAAAGGGTATGTAGCACAAGCCAGGAGCAGCTGAGGGAGATGGGGGTGTTTAGACTGTAGAAAAGCAGGCTTTGAGGGGACAGTATCACTCTCTACAACTGCCTGAAAGGAGAAGGAATTAACAGAAAACCAAGGGCAAGCATGGACATACCACCAGTGATGCTCCTGTAAGCGCAGTCCCACACCATCGATTTTGGTCCAGATTTACACCATTAGAGCCAATGAAGTAACAGATGCGATGATCCTCCAGAGAAAACAGTGCTGCAGCTTCTTCCAGCTTTTCCTCACAATTAGCCTCCTTCCTAAATTGTACAGTTGAAGTTTGCATTTAAAATCTTTTGGAGCAGAATTAGCGAGTTGGGTTTTGACTTGCAGTGCAGTGTTACGCAGCATGAAGTCCTGGGCATAGTCCAGCACATTCAGTGATGGGTCTTGTTTGTGGCAAGGTGGGTTAACTTGGTGTTTGCAGGCGCAGTCCACAACGTGACGCAGTGGAGACACACTGCTACCATTTACCAAACACGGCACATCTGTCCCAAGGAAGTGATCTGGGATCACATGAAGTGATCACATGAAGTTTTACAGATACAGAGACTGGTTGCTGACATGTAAATAAGAGACCTTATTTGATTGTGTGGGTCAGGCCAAAAAGGTTAAGCCCAGAGACAACTGCATGCAGCAGATGCTTTCCTAAGAGAAATTAGTGAAACTGCCCAGGAAAGTCTGCTTCGTGATTACAAGACCAGGTACTAAAAACAAACACCTGTTTTTCCAAGGCTGTTCAGGTTGGTGGGTGATTTTTTTTGTGTCCATCTCCTTGAGAGACTGAGTTTTGTAAAATCTCATTTATAAGAAAACCGTTTTGAAATGGCAAAGGCTGTCTGGGAGTTTTACCCATTACTGCACCCAAGAAGTGCTCTTTTGCAGACCTTGGTGTTATGATTTTTAGAAAATACTAGAAATGGCACAGAACACACGAAATGAACAATATGTAATAAAGTAAACCCGTAGTTTTACTGGCAATTTACTCCAGCTTTTCCTATTGACTTATCATCTTTCACGAGTCGCACATCATTGTCCCTACTTTTATGGTGCCTGCTTGCTCTGTTAACAAAAATACAGGTATCCCAACTTACAGACAGTTCTGAAATACCACATGCCCTAACAAATGTCCATCCTTTTGCGACTCTCCTGTGACAAGGTAGTTCCTTTCTGTAGGCAAGAAAGCCCGAAGAAGTGCAAGGGTGCAGTGTCAGAAGCTGGTGGTGCACTCGTTCCTGGTGCTGGCGCTGGTCTCTGTGTAGCCCCCAGCGTCTTTTGTTACCGTGAAAGCCCTTCCTGCAGCTCGGCGTGGCAGCAGCAGCCTGCAGGCTGCTGCCCTGTACTTCTTCGAAACGAGGTTGTAGAGGACAGGGTTGATGGATGCGCTCAGGTAGAAGAGCTGCAGAGCAAATATATTAAAGTACTGGGAGAACAGCATCGTCCTCATGTCCCGGGTGTTTATAAATACGATCCTGCCAATGTGGAAAGGCAACCAGCAAATTACAAAGGCCAGAACCACCACAGCTATAAGACAAAATAACATATGCGGCAGTTAAGGAGTGAGTTAACTTTTCAACCATCCAGTAAACTAAATTTTATGTGGCTGATTTTGCAGGTTCTTCTAACTGATACAAATGATATATAGAAACAATGGCATTAAATTGTTGGAAAACCATGAAAATGGGAATAGCATCAAGTCTGACTGTTAATCTTTGAAGTAAAAGGTAACTGGTAAAATTTTATGCTAAACTCTGAGATGAGGTTTGCCGAGAAAAATGTAAACAACAACAGTGGCATAACGTCTGTATAATAACACCAGGCACTGTAGAAATCCCCCTTGGCAATGTCTCTAACGCCACATAGGAGACAGGAAAACAAAAGTCAGAAGAAGGAGTTTTTGTGGAAGCTCCACAGCAGCTCCATTGACTGCAGAGTTAACATGTCTACATCACTGAAAAAGACCCGGGCTGCACCTCAGACACCCAAGCTCCCACAGAATTCCCTCTATTGTGACGGGATGGTATCTAACATAAAGACTTTACAGTATAGTTGGGCTATTGATTTTTTTCCACTAAAGCTTCTTCATGCATCCCCAGACAATTACTGCTGGAGACAGCTATTTGCCTAGATGGATCTCTAGCCTGAGTCACTTCAGCTGTTTGCCTGGTCCTGTGCTGCATTTTAGCACAATGCAAACAAATACAAACCCTCTTGCAATGGCAACACAGCAGGAGCAGATGAGAAACAATTAAATAAGTGTATTAGCGTATCCATACTTTTAATTATTTTTGTTTATAAATGCATGTAAGTAAAACAAACAATCATTTGTGGAGCATCCTCCGTGTTTCTCAGAGCTTAAATAAAAGGGATGCAGCCAAAGAAACTTTACATCAGAAATACACCACATGCATAGTGCTGCTGGATCTTTGAGATAAGGGGGCAGTGGTCTCACTGAGTGGGTTCTGAGATCGTGGACATGGGTGTTTCTGTCAGGAAACCTTGTGCCTATTTCAGTGTAAGAACCTTCCTCAAATAAGTCGGCAAAATTGTCTCTAGCTTATTAGTTCCTTTCCTTTGTGCTATGCTATTTCCATCCAGCTGATTATACTCTCAGTGAAAGAAGTCTCCCATGTGACATGTAAAAACTACACTAAAAGTAGGAAAAAATAACAATTGGGGCATTTTACATTCCTTAGTCAATAGTTGGATTTCTTTTTTCTTTCCCTTCAGATTGGTCACTACTTACAAACATTAAAGCCCCAGAGCAGACTAAGATCTCTAACTTTCCAGAGTCTGACGCTGGGTTAGTGAATGTGTGACTAAGAAAATGAACTAAAAATGATCAGCATCCTACATCTATAGGAAGTACTTCAGTATTACGGGATCTGTCTTCAAACAGCTCGTAGGGGTTACGTTGCTGTTTTTCAGCCTCCTTAGGCAACCAGTGGATTTACTCCTAGGAGAGCTACAAATGACCGCTAAGAGCTTACTTTTCAGAAGCAGAAAATTTCTATGCAGAGGTGTTGCTTCCCACTGAAGAGACTGCTGATGTTCCCGCAGTTTTTCTGAAGTTGCAGGCTGCCTTGTACTTGGTTCTGCCTGGTGCAATTCAGAAAAATGGTATTTCTACGGAAGGCTGCGTGCTGGATGTGCAGTGCCAGGCGGGTGAAGCCTCAGTTGTGAGGGAGTGAAATCCCTGCCGTGGCACTTCCCGGGAGTACTGATGGGCTCGGCAGCGTGGCTGGGATGTCCCCCTGTGCTATTCCCTATCCTGAACGGGAGCTGCGGGTGCCTCAGCCCTGCCATGGCCCCCCAGCCCCGGTCCTTGCCCCAGCCATAGCCCGGGGGGGATGGTAGCGGGACTCACCCAAGATCCTGATTGTCTGTCGGTGGCCCTTCTCCCGGAGGAGCGAGCTGGGGCCCCGCAGGCGGGTGTTGCTCCGCCACAGCTCGCGGCCAATGAAGCCGTAGAGGACGCTGAGGCAGGTGACGGGCAGGACGAAGTAGCAGGTGGTGACCCAGAACATGGTGGCCAGCAGGCCGGACTGCAGGGCCTGCGGGGTGGGCTTGCACTCGCGGCTGAAGTCAGTGTGGTTGTCGGGCTGCTCCACGCCGACCAGGAAGAAGAAGGGGCTGGCGGAGAGGAAGGCAAAGGCCCAGAGGACGCCGATGATGGCTTTCACCCGGCGCTTGGTGACGACCACCTTGGCCTTGAGGGGGAAGCAGATGGCGAGGTAGCGCTCCACGGTGAGGGCGGTGATGTGGAGGATGGTGCAGTAGGTGCAGCCCTCGCTGAGGTAGTGCGAGAGGCGGCACAGCAGCTGCCCGAAGATCCAGGGCCGCGAGCGCCAGAGGCGGTAGAGGTCGAAGGGCAGCCCCATGAGGATGAGCAAGTCCGAGACGGCCATGCTGCCCAGGTAGAGGTTGGTGGTGGTCTTCATGTCGCGGNCCCCGCCACTCCGACCACGAAGAGCCCCAGGCAGACGGCCGTGACGGGAACGAGCACCCACATGGGCAGCGCCAGGCACAGCCGCTCGTCGCAGGGCGGCCACGGCCACGGCCACTCCGGCTCGCCCTCGCTGCCGTTCCCGCCGCCGCCGCCGCGCCGCATCCNAGGGGCGGCGGCGCTGCGCGCACAGGACTGACCACCAGCAGCGAAAAAGAAGGTACTTTTATTGTCCACAGACTCTTAAAGGTACTTTGCTACATCGTTTTATGTATTTTCTATCAGACTATACAGGTTCGTCTTCATGGAGCCCGACGTTGTACAACCGTAAAGTGATATGTTTGGTAGTGTATCTATAGCGTTTTAAAAACTTTAGAGTTTCTCTTTTTCTTTTATTTATTTTTGGAATGTACAGTATATGAGGTAAAATTAAGATTACATTAAAAACTGTCTTCAGTGCAGTAATATGCACTGAGGCTCAAATGGCAAATACACTATTAAATGACTATCAAAAATAGGAGCTCATTTGAATTTTACTATGAAAAACGTAAGTCACTGCAGGTTACCTGCAGTAACAAATCTTACCGTTTTAGACATTCAACCGTAAGAAATCTCTGGGCTGTGACACGCAACCTCATTTGCACTGCCAAACATGGCACTTTTAAGAAGGTTCTAGAAAACATCAGTTATCGCGGTATCCTGCGGGAAGGTATCAGCCTATACGTACAAACGACAAATTCGAAATAAAATGTAAACATACAGTACATTTTAAAGACAGATCGTTCTCGCCACGTGGAGGCCAAGTTCTTCGCCATTTCTTTTTTTTTTCTTTTAAAAAAACAAAACTCAGCAACATTATTCTACAGCACAGATCATTGGACGTATAAACAATTACAATACATGCCCGTTCTAATATAAGAGAAATTCTTCAGAGATCTTCAAAGCACAAGACAGAGGTTCCTTTTTTTATTATTATTAAGACTGACAGAAGTGTTTAATACTATTAAAAATGCTAAACTGAACACAACTAGAAGTCATTAATGATCCACTATCTTGTAACTCAAATAAATTAAAAGTAGCTAATTACAAAGTGTATAACAAATAACATAAGTGTGATGAGACAAGGATTTTTTTTTTTTAAAGATAGTTTCACTACAAGCTTTGTGTCACTGGCAATCATTGACATCTAGCAAGATGTTCAATGGGATACTTGTTAAAATTCAGTCTGGTCATTCAAGAACTCACAAATGCAAGCTCACAAAACATTGATGAGTTATGCAATTGCAAAGTGCTCTAATGCAACATTAACTACATGCAATCAACAATTTGGTACAGTATCCAAAAAGACATTACATTAAACATTAGGATCTCAAGAAAAAAGCAGCTTTAAGTTTTCTGGTGCAAATTACTACACTTCGTCTTCTGATTTGGTGCCCCAAAGAAAGAAAGAAGGAAAGAAAGAAAGGAAGGAAAAAAAAAGGAAAGAAAGATAGAAATGAAACAAAACAAACAAAGGCAGTGCTTATTTCTGGTGGATATGGCAAGTGAATGTTGGGGAAACAGCAAATATTCAATAATGAATTTTATCTCAAAATTCTATTGACTAGCCAAAATTAGAGGGCACAGACATCTGTATTAATTGCATCCAATCAAAGGTCAACTTTGGAAATGTGTTTTTCAATTTAAATAATAAATCTAAGAAGTTCTCTCACACTCTCCCTTCTATATTCAGAAGAAGTAAAAGAGGCATTTTTGTAAGTAAACATCAAATCCTGGGGGTAAGATAAACCACTTGTGCCATCTCCTTGTAGTCTTTCGAAAACATCTACTTGCAGTGAAGAACTCCACATTTATCAGACAAGAAGCTTCCTTCATGCATACTCTTCCATCCAGTTTATTATTTGCTGCCTGAGAAAAGCCCCTTCTGTTTTTCAGCATAAATCCTGCTTCCCAAATAATTAAGACAAATGAGGAGGTAGAAATACAGCGCTAAATTGCTTTCACAGCATCAGATTAATATCGTGTACAGCACAAGTTTGTTAGTGTAAGTTTTAAATGCGATCTACACATTCTTCCCTGTTGTGTTAGCAACCCTTAGAAGTGTGGGCCAGGAAATCATCTTTACACTCGTGTTCACTGGTCAAACCCTTTTCGTTAAACACTGCGTGCCTGCCCCATATCGAGTTTGTACTGCAAGAAGGCATATAAAGAAAAGATTATATTTCTGTGGCTTGCATTTTAATAACATGTGTCAGCCTATACCTACGAGTAAGCATTTTAAAGTGGCTGAGAAAGTTTGCATCAGTCCCAATGCCGGTGCTAAATGCCTGGTTTTGTAAAAGCAAGAGAACAGAATTACTTTTAGATTATGAGAAAGTAAAATGTAATGGGCAGCATTATAAAATAGATCTCTTTTCTTCACTTTATGACGAAGTACTGAATGATAACAGCAATCAGAATGGAAAAGATAGCAAAAAGTGCAAGGATGACAGCAGCACACACTTGGTCGCTCTGTGACCATTGTGTCCTTGTGGTTTGCACAGTGTCCTTGTTGGTGCTTGCCGGGGGTTCAGTCCTCTGAGAGATGAACAGCACTGGGGCGCTGTAGGGGCCCACCAGGTCCTGGTGACCCGCGGCCTCTTGGCACTGGCGAATGGCACACGCGCGGAATCGGTATTCACAGTTCAGCTGGAGGCCTGTGTATCGGAACGACCAGTCTGGGCCCTTGTAAATCTGGCAGTAGGGGGGAAAAAGGGATATGTCAAGCAAAAACGTCCTATATACACACATGTATCTCAGTAGGGTTTTGTTTATGGTGAAGGTAACTGTAAAAAGGATGACAACTCACCAGTGTTTTCACCCATGCAAAGAAAAATGGACAAAGAGCTCAAACACGCAATTTAAATACCAGATAAAGTCTCCAGTCCTTTTGGTGAAACATGAAAACTATGCTTGCTTGTATGGAATGATGAGTACACACCAAATAAACTCTGTCACAAGGCCCAGTGTTCAGGTGTTTTAGTGACCACTTACAATGGGATGCAATATACAATATCGGATCATGGGATTTTAGGCAGTTAACTCTGTATATCAAGCTAATTCATTAAGTCTAATCCAATGCAACATATTTTGTTGTAGTTATCTGTATTTAAAATATTATTTATCCCAATAAACAATATATCAGGAAAGCCACAAAATGTCCTCTTTGTGATTCTAATTTCATCACATTCCCAAGACAGAGATAACTTATGAGGGTGTTCTCCAAAGCTCTCTCAGTTGGCTGGTTAACGTGAGTTCACAACGCTTCAGCATGGAGTGCCTAATTCAGTGAAATCTAAATTCTGGTTTCCCAAATCAGTTAAATTTGCAGCTACGTACAGGTTCTGTGAAAGCCAACAAAACCTCATGAGGGTACAGTTACAGGTACATCAATAGGTACTGAGGTATTAGGTGGGTAGCACAGTGCAATTTGATTTCTCTCTTCAAAACCCTTCACCTTCTCACCTCCAAATATCTGGATTTGCTTTATTTAACTGGTAGCACGATACAGAAATATCATCAGTATCAGGAGCTTTCTCTACAGTTACCATATTGTTAGACAGTATTCTGAAAATGCAAACTAGAAATGTAAAGAAACAGGAAATCCCTTCTGATTCTGCTGTTAGAAGTGCTCTTGCTGTGCCTGAGGCTCCTCATAGAGTTCTCTGACAATCAGACAGCTGAGCTTTACTGGAATCTACAACCTAGAGACTTTTCTCTCTGAGGCAGGGCAGGTCATCGGAAGTGCAGCTTCCTCAGAATTCTGCTAATTTGGACCATGCATTTGGGAGTGAGCAAACAGGCCACTGACACACATCCTACTCCAGCTCCAGCTACGCCAGCTGGCAGGGGTTACCATCCTCAGCTGCTTGTCCCCAGTGCCTTGCCAGAAGTTGCCTTCACCTCAAATGTGTTTCCTGAGGTATTTATATGGTTGCTCCCTAACCCCTTCAAGATCTTTGACTGATGTATACAGCTCAAACAGTACATTATTAACTTACTTTGTCTGTAGCATGGAGGGAGCAATGACATGAGCAATTTGGATGATGGATCACGAAGAGAAGAGTGAAGTTTTGGCAGCAAAATAGCAGGAAACAGCTTAGAGCAGACTTCCAGGCAGTTTATTTTTTGTCCATGTCAAATAAAACTGCCACCATCATGTCTAAGTGTCTTAAAGGCTGTTTTCATAGTGTTTACTTCTTGATTGTTCCAATTTTAATTTTTGCAAATTAGTCTTTTCATTTTCTTCTAATTTACTATGCTAGACTGTTCTCCAGAGGCAAAAACAATCACCCACCTCAGTCTACTTTGTTATTGCCATACTCAAAGAGCAAACTTTATTTTCTTGTCCAGCTCATTTTGCAGTACACACTGATAATCAAAGTGAGATCTGACTTCGTGTCTAAAAGCAACATAGACCACGCCTTACATACCTAATGTTGCATTTACAATGTTGAAGTTCCAAAAACAATATTCATGTGGCAAGATAACAAACACTTTGGATTATGGCTCATCTTTTACTGAAGGATTTAACAAATGGGCATAACAAACACAGTGGTACCCTAGAATTTATGAAAATAATAAGGCCTATAATCTACCAAAGCACAGGAAGAAATTATTTAATACTGAACTATAATAAAATTATAATATACTAGAATTAACTGTTTCTGTTCTGAAAGGAAAGTTCCTTGGCTTAATAGTATGAAACAGTTTTCAAGGCTAATTTCATGTCAAATATCAGGCAGTTTATAGGGAAGCAAAATTAGCACTGAATGCAGGATAATTTGTACCTTGGCATTTTGAACTGCTTCTCTGCTCTTACTGCAAAGAGAACCCTTTGCTCCTTTTCTCCCCAGTCTCAATCCTGTACCATTAGGTAAAAGGTTTCTTTTTGTCAGTTGTTCCATTAGTGGATGGCTTCCTCACCACTTGAGGTGTCAAGCTGTATTTAGTGAACATCAGTGTAACCCAGGGAGGCTGCAATTTAGTAGAGTCTCCTTTCTATGTGAGGATGGGTTTAGAAGACACTCCTTTATATTATTTAGTAACAAAAAGTTAACATGGTGACTAAAAACATACTGGAACACAGTAAGCTATACTAAATCTAAACTAATCTCAACTAATTTTACTAAACTAGTTATCACAAACAGTAATTGAAGAAAATGACAATAACTTCAACACATCATACCTGTTTGAATTCTGAGTCTTTTCCCACCATGACCTGAAGACAGTAGATAACTGGATCACCCTTCATGGGCTGCAGAACCTCCCATGTGATTTCGCAAGTGTGATCGTTTATTCTCTCTATCCTTGGTGCTGAAGGAAGGAAGCATAGAAGTGACAGCTAGCTCTGCTTTCCCCATCACATACTGTCATATTCTAATGACCTGTAAAATTCTATATTCTTTTTCCTATTTTGTCTCAGAGAAACAAAATATTCAGATTCAAATTTATTCTTCCTCCAGTGTTTTCTGGAGCAACAACTAATAATTCATATAGGCCTCCCTTGCTAGTTTAGGTATCGAAGAGAAAGCAAATAAAATTTGGTGACTGTAAGTGTGCATCACATACCAAAAAAACCCCAAACTGTAATGCCTAAAATTATTCTAAACATGCTAGGATGCATTTTCACCTTATCTTGCCACTCTCCTGGCAAGCAGGGATTCTAAGTACAAACGTCTTATGTCAAAGAATGCATAAACCCCAAGTCTTTCATTATTGGAGCCAGTATTTTAGGCAATTACATGAAAGGAGCATTTTCCCACTATCCCTACATGCAGTTAAAAAGGGCTTAGTATTCTCAATATCCCAAATACAACATAATAACCAAACCCAAGCTGCTATCCTCTCACCCCCCAAATGAAAAAAGAAGCACCCTTACCTTTCAATGCAGCTGGAACAGATTTGGGAGTAGTGAAAATGTATTCTTGAGAAAGGGGACCTTCACCAGCTTCATTACATGCCTGAATACAAAATTTGTATGATGTTGACTCACTGAGTCTCTGAACTTTGTATGTATGACATGGTCCTCTGTATAAGGATATAAACCTGAAAATGGAATGAGTAGCTTATTTTGAACACAGAAAAGGACTTCTGAAGCAGCTACAGTATTGTCTTGAAATCTGTTCCCATAATTTCCCAAAATCTAATGAAAAGCCCAGAAACACTTATTTCAGAGTTAAACAGTGTTCTGGCTCCTATAAAACAACAAGCTAATTTTCCAGGGCCAAGTTTTTATTTCTCATGTCTTTGAAATAAAAATCTCTTGCACAAAGAACACTACAGATTATCTCTTACCAAAAACGGTCCTAAGCATCTTAAGAAACTACCTTGCATTTGAAACAATGGGAAAGGACAGCAGTTGTGTCTCTCAATGAGCTGCATTTTTTTCCTTGGCCATGTACTCCTCCAACATCTTTAGCTTTTCACAATTAGGTAACTAGATTTTAGCTTTTTGCCCCTTTGCAACTCTCCCTTACTACACTTAAAAAAAAGTGTCATGTATCCAATTGCTTTTGTACATCATTGTTGGAGGTGGGCTCATGCAGATCTGCACAGGAGGGCAGAGTCACTCTTGTAGTGCACACCAAATCTCTGTCTGAGAATTTTGTACACTGGTCACGCTCCTTCATGTTGCAATTCTTGCACAAACTGATCCTGGCAGCTCTTGTTTGATTTTCAGTTTTGGTGTCCCCAGGACACAGCACAAATTTCTCTCTTCCTGCAGGGGTTGCCATCTACTTTGGCTTTTTCTTTTTTTTTTAAATTAAAACAGATGATACCTGCACATGACCTAGCCTTTGGTAATGGCAATGAATTTCATTCCAGTTAAAGAGTCTAATTTATTTTCCTCCTTAAAACACAGCAATTTCACATAGTAGATCTCTTATCTTTTTGTCAAGCTAAAGCTACTCATCAGACATGGAACACTGTAGCAGTACTGCTCATTTTACCATTTAGGCAAGGGTTCTTGCTGTGCCATCTGAGCTGACATTCTGATTTAACATAAGACAAGAGATCCCTTAAAATAATAATCTGTATTCTTTTCCACTAAAATAATTGTATATAAGGCAACAGAGAGTAAAGCATTCATCCCTTCCAATATTAAGTATATAAAATTCACAACACTGATTGGACTTGTTACTTTGGAAATATTTAACCAAAAGTGAGAGAGAAAAGTGTGCTGGTATGAAACACTGCATTAAATTCTTCATGTTGAATCATAAGTAAAAAAGAATGAAATTTTTAATCTTGTACTTCTCAGCACAGAACACTAGAGCCCTTCTTGCCTTGCCAGATGAGACGACCTCCCACATCTGTTGTAAATTCAGCAAAGAGTTTGGAATTTTGCCCTTTGCTGGCATCTCCCAAGCATCAGCGCTCAGCGACACAGGGCAGATTTAAGTGATGCTAAAACCAACCTTCCATTCTTATCCTCCATTTGAAGGTGGTACTGGATGGAGTCAGTCAGTGCTTTTGCAGTTCCCTCTCCCCACTTCAGCTTGAGAGTCTGAGAACTGTATGCAGCACATTCCAGGCGAGGTGGATCCGGGGGGAGAGGCTTTGTTTTCAGTTTTATGGTGTGGCTGAAAGGACCTGCTCCGAGACTGTTTAGGGCTTGAATTCGTACTCTAGCATTTGGAAAAAGAGAGGATAAATTAACTTGAAATTAGGTCCTAAAAATAACTAGTCATATTCACCATTCTCATTAAAGAGAGAATAATGGTACTATCTACAATGAAGACTTTTATCAATATTATGCTTTGACAGACTGTCAAGAATATGCAGGTGCGTCACTTTCCTTACCACATTTTAAAGAGCTGTCCTGATTAAAAATAAAAGTATTAAAAATAAATTCACATTAGTGAAAAGATGCAAAAGCTCTGTGAGTAACTTCAAGAATGGTCCATCTTTCTGACTGTGCAGGCCTTGTACCAAAATTTTTGATAACCACACTGGAGTGATGAGGAAGGTAAAAAAACCCACCCAAAAGAGGGGAAACCATATCTGTGACTGTTTTATCAGGTGAATTCAAGGATGACTAACAGACATTTTTATGGACTTTTTGGAACAGATCCTATTCATGTGGAAATAAAGCGATGGTGCCCAGTCACCTCTCTTGCTGTTTCCACCAGTAACACATCTCTGGGCACCTGCAAACACCAGCCCTCTTGGGGTCTGCCTGCAAAGTGAGAGGGGGAAACTGGAAGTTGCCAAAGGACACAAAGCTGAGGAAGTTGTAGAAATTGATGCTCAGAGATAAGGTAGTGTTTTGTTTTTCCTTTTTGATACTCCAAGGAAGACAATGCTGGCATCAGATTTGTAAGGAAGAATTAAAAGACTTAGCCAAGAAATTATTTCTGAAAAGGAAAAACCAGAAAACAGAGGCTCTTTACATATCTCACAGGTAGCCATAGGGAGCAAAGTGTGTCTAATTTCATTTTGCAGACTTAACATTTGCTTGTCCAAAATAGTATCTAGGTAACTGGAAAGAAGTAATCACAGTAATCAAATTCTGAAACATTCAACCACACAACTGCAAAATGTGGAAACACAAATGTGTATGCAAGCTAAAGAATAAATATTTCTTCTTCACTACAGTAATATTTAACATTATGCTAATTTCTTACAGCCCAGAACTGAGGTTTATGTATGCAATTTTTTATTTGCACAAGGAGTTGACAGCGTATTCTATAAGAAAAACTTATGTGGGTAGAAGTATAAACCTATCTGTAATAGAAGCTTCTATTTTTTTCAGGCTACTCACACAGAGAGCAACAGCTCTTCAGATTGCCAGCATTATTGTTAAATAATTATAAGGCACACAGAAGCACTGTATTCTGACATAAAGCCATAAAACAGTAATTAAGATTCAGAAAACTGCATAGCCAGATGATACCCTAATTATACTGAAATCAGAGTGGGCTAAAAGTCTGACTTCAGTGGAACTGACATTCTCCTTTAACACGGAGGACATGATTTTGTAACAGGGACTAGAATGCCTTCAGGCAAAACTACTGACTTTTGTGTTTGTGTTTTTCAGTAACCCTTAGACCAAACATAAGGGATGATTTCAGCAACTACAATTCTTCAAAAGAGATGCAGAGTTGGCTGAATTGTAAAACTGATACTCTTCATGCTGACTTCCACTTTTTCTGCAGATAAGGCCTTGCCAAGTTCCAATGAGCTGTCATTAGATCACTGGACAAAGTCCTTCCTTGAATGGATTTTACCTTTTCAAACAGTAAAGCAACCAGTCCAAACCCAGCTACGAATCTCAATGTATAATGTGAATTCAGTTAAACTGACACATTAACCAGACAGATACAACAATACTACAATAAACTAACATAAATTATTCTTGAAAGAAAATAAATGTATCACCCCTCATCTATTTATGATGATCATCATTACAAAGCTTCTTTTTGCTCCATGGCTGTGCACTAATGTGTCTCTGAGAATAATAATGCAGACAATTAAAAATACAAGGAAACAAAGCGTCTGCTCTTGGGGAGGAAACAGTAGGCTGTCAAGTAGCTGTGCATCACATACCTGTAGGTAGTATCTGGCTGTAAGCCATCTATAAAATAGGTCAGATCCTTCCCAACAGTTATTGGCTGCTTATCTCCAAAGTCTATGCTGTAGCCAAGGATTTCAGATCCATGGTCACAAGGTTCTTCCCAGCTTATAGCAAGGCATGTGGAAGGAGAATAGTGTGGACTTTCAACTTCATCTTCACTTAGTCCACGAACACAGGTCACAACTGCAGGTACAGAGGCTGGAGTCATACATGCCACTACTTCACTGAAAGGGCCTGCACCTGCAACATTCACTGCCTGCAAATCCAAAGTAGACCATGTTTTTATGGCAGAGTCAATTCCTGTTTCCAGACTGCAATAACAATAGCTTTACATCTTTACCTGAACCCTGCAATAGTATATAGTGGCAGGCAAAAGCCCTTTCACTTCACAGCTGAGCCCAGGCCCACAATAGGAGATCTGCATGCATCCTTCCACACCGCCCCACTCCAGTCGATACTCCATGACATCTGCTCCATTACTTACTGGTACCTTTAAAATGGAGATCATAAATTAAAAGTTAAATTCACCAACTTAAGAAAAAAAATCAACCACACTCACCACATCTATAATTTTTTTTTTGTTCAGAGGAGTCTTACCCTCCCATTTCTTTGCTGATTTTTAATTTAGTACAATACAAATAACAAGCAGAATCTGACAAACACTTCAGGAAGTTCAACTAAGACAATAGCAAACACAAAGTCCTGGACTGGGACAAAAAAGTACAGGCTGAGGAGCAACCTTACGAAAAAAACCCCTGTGTGTCCTGGTGAGAAAGCTGAATAAGAATCAGCAGTGTCTGTCTGATGAACTACATATCGGTTGTATTAGCAAATGAGCAGCAAGAAGGGTAAAAGGAATAATGATTCCCCTCTACCCATCACTTGTGAGGCCACATCTCCAGTACCACGTCCTGTCTTGGGATCCCCAAATGGAGATGGACATTGACCTAATGGAGTAAGTCCAGCAAAGGGTCATGAAGCAGGAGTGCAACACACAAGAAAAAGGTAAAGCTTACTTGATAGCAGGGTGACACAGCTAAGGGGACATCTTACTGCTGCCTTAAATTACTTACTCACAGGGTACAAAGATTATGACAAAACTTTTCTTGAAGATGGCACAGTGCCAGGACAAGAGCCATGACTTGCATTAAAGGATATTTTGACTAGACATAAAAAAAAAATCTTACAGAATAAGAGTTTACCCAAATAGTTTTACTATTTTTTTCATTCTTGGAGATTAATAAAATTTCACTGGGAAAGACCCTGAGAAACCTCAACCTATTTGAATAGAAGGTTGAACTAAATGACATCTAGAGGTCTACTTGTGCCTAATTACTGTGACTCTGTAAAACAGACATCTAACATCATTCATATTAACTCTACCTAAATGTTGTAAGAGATTTTTTTAAAAAGGCTTTGCCTCGTAGATATTTTAGTGCTCCTCAGACATTCCTCCAGTAGGAAGTATGAACACTACTTGCCAGGTAAAACAGTTTAATTTGTTTTTCTGTACAGTTCTGTAACTCATATACTTCATCCCACCTCTAAGCCACTAAAAAGCTGTGTTTCAACAGTATTCCCAGATAGAATCTTTCTTTTTACAAGCCTAATTTTTATCTACTGCATTTTTTAAAATCAGATATCTAAATACTATGGGCTTATAGGAAGTCTGTGAAGCTTTCGCTACATTATTACTGATGTAATTATATAAAATTAAATCAGATTATAAAACCAAGAAACGCACAATAATCTATTGTATTATGTGGATACATTGTCTCTGAGGAACTATAACTATGTTAAAGAAAAATTTTAAGATGAGACTGCATCACTCAGAAAGGCAGAGCAGCAGCTGTGGCAAAACTTTTAAACAAAAATACACAGTAAGACCCAGTACCAACTTACAGCTGCCTTATACTGGCATGATGAATGACTAAGGTTTTACCTATTGGATAATCAGGTAAGTATGCTTACAAATAAAGTGATTGAAATACAGTATTAGGCTTTTCAAGCTGAGCTCAAAAATGCATAAGACCATCATGTTAAGACAGGTGTTACCAGGGCATTCTTACCTCCCACGACACCTGAGCACACGCAGCAGATCTGCACGTCACTTGAGGGGGCTTGCACTGATCTGGGGGTCCAGGTGCTGTAGTTATTTCACATTTTTCTGAGTAAGGTCCAAACTATTAAAAAGGGAGTTGATATAACTGAATTGTAAAAATAAAATTACTACTTTTTAAATAACAGTTTACCATAGTAGAGACATGTAACAGCAACCTGAGACTTTGTATTACTTCTTTATAAAATAAATTTCTGTGGACTGTGGATTTGGTGTTTATTTCCAGTATCTGACTATTCTCCAGAAAAGCTGTACATTTTTGTTCACTCCAGCAAATGCAATGTGAATAAATTTGACAGTTCAAACTCTTCGGAAAACCAGGGAAGTACCAAAGCCTTATTTTGAAGTTACACGATGGCTGCACTGGAACATAAACCAATTTGTACTGCCTATTTATACCTATCTAACAGAAACAAAAGATTCAAAAACTGCTGAGCTATGAACCATTCTTTGCAGGGTGGAGGGAAGATAAAAGTTAGGATAGTGCTTTAAAGCCTTAAGCTGCTGACCTCTCCTGACAGTTTTTAATGAAATGTACATTATTGAACAAATCAGGACTTTGGGTAATCAGGACTTTTGGTAATAAAGCTTGTTCTAAAGCAACAATTGATCTAAACACATTTAATACTCAGAGGGAAAATAGTCTTGTATCTGATAGAACATGTACTCAGAAGTTAATATAAAAATGGAGAGTCAGGAAACACTAATTATTATGTTCTGAACACCAACAGCTGTAAAAATAAAGGTCAATCAATTACAAAGCTGTATACAGAAAATAATTTGCTACCTTACTTCACATGGGAATACTGAAGCTGTAACAGTGCTTTAATAAAGTACTTAGCATTTCCTAATGATTTCCTAATATTACTATTCAGATAAAATACATAGTTAGCTATTTTCTCTTCCCTTCATCAAAAAATCCCCTTCATTATAAACTGATGTTTAACTGTCTGTTCCCACACAACAATAAGCTATGTGACTCAAATGACTCTACATTAGGAAATCCTCATTTTAAAACTACTGTTAAATGCTTCTTTTGAAATAAAAAATCCTTAATAGCGATTGCAGTCTCTGGAATGAATTTCATTTCAAAATGCCTCCTTACCCCAGCCTTGTTAGCTGCTCTCAGTCTGAAGCTGTACATCCTCCCTGGAAGAAGGCTGCTCACTGTGCATTCAACATCAGAACCCTGGTAAACCTCTCTGTGTTCATCAGCTTCTGCCTGACACATTTCCAGCCCGTAACAGGTAATGGGTGAACCACCATCTACCTGAGGTGGTCCTAAAAATAAGAAAGAAAGAAAAGCTTATTAATTTTAACACATACAACACTTGGATCCCCGACAATCTCTAACACTTGTAATAGAATTACCCCAACGCAGCTGAATTTCTCTTGCTCTTGGTCTACCCTGTAGCCTTGGAGGCTGGCATGGACCAGGAACCACTGCTGGTGTCTGCACCAATAAGGAATCAGATACCTATAAAAGAATGACAGACTAATGAAATTATCCAGGCCAAAACAAGAACTATCAGTTATGCCACAAATAAAGGCATAATACCTGAGTCAAAAACAAGACCTTCCCCTTTTTTAATGACATCTTCAAATATGTGAAAATGTTGAAGTGGTCTGGTATGTATTTCTCATAATATAAACCATGCCAAAATAAACACACAATGTGCAAAATCTGCTTTTGTATTTTAGTACACATGCAAGGAGTAGAATTAGAAACAGTGCTTGATGATCAGTACAAACCGAGTACAGGTGCTTGAAATATGACTTATTTAACGTAAACTCATTCTCTTTTGCATCAGATTGCAGTTTAATGAGTTCTAAACCTTTACTCTAAGGGTTATATACTTTCTGTGGAAGAACTTCTCAGAAAGCAAAAGTGGGCAGAAGTGTCAATTAGAAGAGATAAAAAATAAAAGAGACTTCAACTTTTTCATTGCTTAGCAATACTTAATGTGCAACAAGTTTCCACCTCAGATTTGAAGTTTGGGCAAAAATAGCCTAAGAACATAACAACACGCAGCAGGATGGCATTGACTGTTCTGGACACAGACAGAAGTGAGCAGAGACAATGAGGGGTTATTAGCTTCAGTGTGATACAGAAAAAATAGGAAGATGGAAAGCCTTTAGGTTTACAGAGGAAATGAATCTCAGCCTCATTGCACAACAGGTTTCGACGCACATTCAAGAAAGAGTGGACTGGACGATCTGCTGCTCTTCAGTTCCTCTGAATGTATTGTTGCACTGAACAACTGCTGCTACTTAAAAAGCAGAAAGTTTCTCAAGATGCCAGCGTTCATGAGATGCTACAGAAGGGTTAATTACATCTTTCTTTACAGTTCTTCTATTGATTGCTGACACCTTCAGAAAGTATCAGGACTTTCTGGAAGTTATGTTCTCTTTGGTACTCAATGTTTATTCTAAAATCATGGGACTGTGGTTGGCAGAGTAAAAGTCTCTAAAGACTTGTGGTTTGGTGACTGGGAAAGCCGTGCAGCTGAGCCAGCACTGAAGGAGTCCAGATTTAGTCTTAAAACAAGGTGGCTGTAGTCAAGATTATATTTGCAGGAGACTTCTTTGTGGAGGAAGAGCATAAACAGTTCATGCTCTAAGGTGGGGCTGGGTAGAAACGGCAAACACCAAGAATGCAAGGCTTTAAGATTTTTGTGAGAGCAGCTTGACAGTGAAGCCCTGCTGGAAGTCTGCAGGGAGCCAGGGCTGGCTTTGTTACACTCGTTGCTGAGAAGGGAGAGGAAATACAGCATGACATTTTGGCACTGGCAGCTGAACTACACCACAGAATTGACAGTGCACATGTGTATGTAATGTGTATGTATAAAGGAGCATAGCATGGCACAGAAAATTGTTAGGGAATACTGAAAAGCAGGGCAACATAAACATTTTAATTGTGCTTGAGACAGCATGGGAAGAAACTACAGAGCATAACATAACCCTGTAAAGCCTGAGGGAAGACTCCTCCTCCCCTGCCTGCTGGGTTGACTTGGCTGCTCAAGACAAGGTACTCAACTGACTACAGGAAATACATTAAATTCACAGAATCACAGAATCTTCTGAGTTGGAAGGAATCCACAACGATCATTAAAGTCCAACTCCTGGCCCCAAGACAGCCCCAAGAATCACACTATGTGAGGGACCATTGTCCAAATGCTTCCTGAACTCTGTTGTGCTTGGTGCTGTGACCACTTCCATGGGGAGCTTGTTCAAGTACCCTGCTTAAACTGCTGCATTGGGTTAGGCCTTAATAAATGACATTGTATCAATGTATCACATAGAAAAAGTATCTGTTTCTGTAAATAAGACAATTATGTTAAACAAAATATAATATCAGGATAGAATATTCAGATATATTTCTTTAACAAATGAGCAGAAACTCAAACCCCTGTGCATCAATACTGGAACTCCTCTGAGGTTCTGTTGATGGCTATTTTGTTAGGCACTTCTGCACAATATTTGCTTAAATAGCTACTGGACCAGATTTTCTTAGAGAGAGAAATTGTATTTAACAAAAATATTAGCTGATATTACCGTGCTTTGTCCTCCTTCCCCAATGCAATATACACGTAACCGATAGGAAGAGCCCGGATTTAGTCGGTCACACACGTGTTCCCTAGCGGCTCCGCTGTATATTGTATCCCATTTGTTTCCTGAAAGGTTACAAATAAGTGTGCAATGAACCAAAGCGTAATTTGCCACACTTCAATACCAGCGACAGCAGGTATCCTAACTTCACTAAATAAGTGTGTGCCTGATGTTTATTAAAAAAACTAGAAATTGAGACTGCCTTGAATTTTCTGGAAGATCCTATAATTTCATAAAGATAGTTTCCTAGGTGTAGATCTGCTGAAGTGAAATAGTTTCTTTATTTGGTATTTACCTTAACTAGAAGAGAACTTGCTGGGTCAGCAAGCACACTCAACATCATAACCAAATAAACAGGAAAGATACAAAAGTAAAATTTTTCGCGGAAAAGAAATTTGAAATTATATTATCATTTTGCAGGCTGTAACTACAGTTTACAATTTATGAAGTTTGCTCCTGTGTTCTTGAATAGCCCAGCAGCATCTGAAATACTGATTCCATTATTTGCTACTCTTAGATCAGAAACTCTTTAGCATTCTCTCTCTCTTTTTAAGAGATTAAACAGGGAACCTGGGGACTTTTAATTAAATCTTCAACAACTCAATATACTACAGAGTTTAGAGGGCTGGGAATGAAATGTAATGCACAGCTCACTAAATTTGCATGAAAGGCTTGGGTGCACCATTCCAAAAGTGACCTAATGTGGAGATCTGGCAAAGAGAGGAAAGCAACAGACTAAGTATCAAAATGACCACAGCTGAGAGCCCTGAGAGGGCTCCCATCATATCTGGGGACAGTGCTCTGTCTTAGTCTGACACAGCACTGGAGAAATTTAAACTTCCATTCTAAATGTGACTGTGTTTGTGAACTCAATAACGCTACTTATGAGGTCTAGATTTTTAAATAGTTTAGCAAGATAGGTTTATGTTCAATTTAGAAATACTGTCAGTTTCCTTTCTGTATGAAAGAACAGAAAAGGAAATAACAGAAAGTTATCCCAGCTGCATCATTGTTCTCTTTTAACAGTGATAAATGGAGTACTAGCTTTTCTTTCATCTGCCATGCAGACAACTAAGCTACATGTCCCTGTCTTCCTGCCCTAAAATGTCTGAAATGTGTCATTTCATTTCCAAAACTGAATACATCTAATTAGTAAGTTAAACAAAAAGCATCTCTTGCGTCACAGAATTTTGTGGCATCTTTCTTTTCTAAATCAGAGAAAAAGAACTTATTGTATACAAGCATAAATGTGCCTCTATTTTCTTTTTGATGTCAGTCCGTGGCAATAACTTTCCGTGTCATAATACAGATTTTATTCTTCCCACATACACACAGAGACAAGAAAAAAAACCCCACACAACTAAATGCCAATGTATGAGCCTAATACTTACCACTTAAGCCTTCAGACATTTCCACAACATATGTATTTATTGCTGCTCCCCCATTGTCTTTTGGTGGATCTATAAAAAACAGCAATACTCCAACTGAGCGAGGGAAGTTAAATGGCTTTATAGCTTTTGGGGAGGATTTCCCAAAGGCAAAATCAACAGACAGCTGGAGATGGGTGCTTATTTAGACAAAGAGCATCCTAGTCCAGGGCAGCAGCAAATCACTCCAAGTCCTGCTATGTGAAAGGCAGCTCTCAGCCCTTCTGTACACTCTACACAGGAAAAGGGACAAGGGAATCACCCCTGGTAGATGCCACAGCAAACATTTAAGTCTCAAGTGCTGTGGAAGGCTGCCTGATTATGGATTCAGGGACACAGACTCTAATGGTCTTGCAATTTGGATGGCAGACAGGAAAAATTATCATACTAATTTGTATATAAGAATATTTCAAAATTATTTCAGGAAAGAATTTCAAAAACTTAAATATTTTGGGGCAGAATAGAAGTCGGGAGCTCTACACTGAAAACTTACCTCTTAACTTCTAATATCTCACTAGAAATTGAGTGCACTATCCTCCCTGGTACAGTATTCATGTACAAAATACAAATCTACAGACCTTTCTTTGACACATAATCCTAATACTGTTTCTTAAAGATGATATAGAAAATATCAAAATTAAAATAATGTGAAACAACATTTTGAACAATTATAAAGACAGCATTATACTTCAGCACAGAAGGGTACTCCTACCTAAACATCGTATTATGGATGTGCTGGATGAAATGATGTTGGCTCTTAGGCAAGGGTTACATATCATAAAACACCAGCTAAATAAAATGGGACTTATATGGCAGATAGCACTTCTTTGGTTGGAAGGAAATTACTCCAAATGAAAAATAAAATTGTCACATTAATTATCACATAGAAAGAGTATCACTGTTCCAAATAAAGGCTATTAAAAATTTTAAATATAAATAGATATTTTAGGTAGCTTTTGATATACAAATCAGGTATTTTTAATAACTTCATACATTATGCATCATACATAAAAGATCAAGTATCAGGTCCTGATGTAGCAAAGCACTCTGGGAAGATGCAAGACTGCTGAGTACTATTTATACTCTACAAGTAAATTTCTTATTATTGATGCTAAAGAATTAAATACACTATTAAATGGAAACAGGTAAGAAGTGACAATAAGTGTAATTTTTAACTGTTTGATTTTCTGCTAAAGTACTGCATCACACAGTACTGTTAAACCTTCTCCTATTTTACAGCATAAGGCCTAAAATTCCTGAGCTTAAGGAAAAGTTTCTCTAGATCCTTAGCAAATAAAAATTAATCTATTAAAATCAAATAGTTTGAAGATACAGGTTGAACTTTAATCTTTTCTTTCAATAAGATCCCAGAATGTCATGGCACCTGCTTTTTGTGCCAGAGAAACAGAACTTCTTAGTACATCAATTAACCACACTTTTTCAAGTGTTGTAGTCCTCTGCAATAACAATCCCTACTACAATTAGCATATTATTCTTCCCACATAATTAGCTATACTGCCACACTAAGTATTTTAAATCAGTATTTTCCCATGAAAATAGATCATAATGGCTCAGTTGACTGAAGTGTTACTGAAGTAAAACCTGACCTTCTGTATAAAAAATATCATATATGTATAAACTATAGAAGACATACTCTAAATAGAGCTGGACAACATTCTTACCCCAGATTATTTTAAAACTCTGTGCATGAATTTTTCCTTTCACTGTGGGTTTTGAAGGTACTCCAGGTTTGTCTGGACAAGTAATGTATTCCACTGTCTCACTTGGACTACTCTTCCCTTCAGAGTTATAGGCAATGACCTGCAAATATATATAAAATACTATAAATGCATTGGATAGTGGTATGTTATTCACTGTTTGTGGTAAGGACAAATTAATTTATATGTATATTTAGATAGATACATAATAAATTAGCACAAAGTTATTATACACACTCATTTCACATTTTCTTTAGTCCCATAGTTAGACAATCACTATACTGAAAATACAAATGCATGCAAATTTCCAGAAAAAAACAATTCCAAAAAAAATCCCTTTCATCCTAGTATAGTACCTTCTTTCACAGAAATACATTCAGAGTTTAAAAAAGTGTTTATATGGGTAAGTTGTATTAACAACAGCAAAGGGGATATCAACTCTTCAGTCCCATGGATAATTATAGCAAAGGTTGTCATGAAACTCATGTGAAAGACAGAAATTTTATTTGTCAAGGGTAAATAGTGTTTAAGCAACCTGAGTGCTTTCCATGATGAAACAACTTGCTCAGCAATGGGGGAGAGCTGTGGACATCATCTACCCTAATTTTAGTTTTATCTCCACAACATCTATGTAGACAAGCTGGTTAAGATAGGGACAGAACAGATGGACCACAAGATGGATGTAGAAAACCTGACAGAATGCCAGGCTCAAAGGGTGTTGGCTAATGGTTCGAAGGCAAATTAGCAGCTGCTCATGAGCGGATTTCCTCAGCAGCCAATCCAATGTCAGAGTCTATTCAATATCCTTAGAAGTCATCTGGATGACAGGAGTGAGTGATGCCCCCAGATTTGCATATAGCACCAAACTACGAGAAGACAGACATTTGTTGGAGGGAAGAACCACCATACAGACTTTGATAGGCTGAAATATTGCATGAGTAAGAACTGTATGAGCTTTGGACAAAGATACCGTCTTGCACCTAGGATAGAATAATCCCAGCACCAGAACAGTCTGGGGTCTAACTCTAGCCAGCTTTTCTCTTTTCAGCTCTGCTGAGAAGGACACTGAGATTCTAGTAGGAGCAAGCCAAATGAATCAGCAAAACATCTTGGCAGTAGCAAAACCAAATTGTTTCATGGGCTGCATCAGCAAGAATTTACCCAGCAGAACAAAGGATTTAATTATGTCACTTTACTCAGCACTTTTAAAACCATGCTTGGAATACTGTACCCAGTTTTGGTCCTCCCAGCTCAAGAGACACTGGGAAACTGGAAAGAGTTCAGAAGAGGACCAGCAGGATGATCAGAGGATTAAAGAATGTGACATAGGAAAAAAAGCTTTATTTTATTCTTCCTGAGTAAAAAGAAGTTTCACTGGGAAGGATCTAATCACAGCCTCCCAATACCTAAGAGATAGTTACAGAAGAGATGAAGACATTGCCTTCCAAAGGATCCATGATGACAGGACAAGAGCCAGTAGATACAAAGTGTGTTAGGGGAAATTCTAGCTGGATATAAGAAAAGAAATTAATTACCATTAGAACAAACTTCCCAAGGAAGTGGTTGAGTCGCCCTTGCTGGAAATACTGAAATCTCAGCTCAACAGGGCTGGGACAGGGTTGAATTGCCTAAGCTAAGGCCCTGCTTTCTACACAAATTTGGCCCAGATGATCACTAAAAGCCCCTTCCAACCTAGATTTTTCTGTGATTCTAGGAAAACAAATGCCTGCTATTCTTTACTTTTTACTTTAGTTTAGCAAAAAGCTAAACCACCTAGTAAAAAAAAAAAAAAAAGAAAGAAAAAAGAAAAAAGAGGTTTTTTGGCTTTTACATCTGTTTTAAAAATGAGCAGAATTGAAATGACAGCAGTGATGTTAGTACAGACTGAGAAGAGGAAATGCAAGTTAACATGTCTCTCAGACATTAAGTCTCCCGATACAGTTTACAAGATTAATAATAATCTGGTTGTCTTTGTGCCCTTACAAATGAAGTTAAACAGGCATTTAGCATTTACGTATTATAATAAGGTTTCGAATGGTTATAAAGCTTCTTTCAAAAGCCTTAAGGAATATTACTACTAATTAAGTCTTTCCCCTGTATAATAAAAATTAAAGACCTGATTAACATAACATTTGTTTCTCTTTTATGCCCCATGAATGAGCGAACAGAGACTTCTGTTTATTGTTTTGCTAATAAAAATAGGGTATAAACGTTGGGGTTTTTTATTTTAATGAGAAACTTAGGATGTTTAAGTAACTATACATTTACTAGCAATGAGTATGATTAATCTATAGTATTACTTTTGAAGGAAGACTATGATCAAGTCCTGCAAAAGCTAGTTTCAAGGCAATTAGCTATTCTTTAGTTTGTGTAGCCGTAATAGTGTTAGAAACATGCTGTATATTTTAAATTATTTAAATACTAAGTTGTGCAAAAACCCTAACAAAATCACATTTGGAAGTGCAAAATAACATCTGAAAAGAAGTACTTACATACTTTAGTGTTAACTCAAAACAAATCAACCAACCCTCGAACTATTACGTTTCATATTGCAAAGAGAAGCTGTTCTTCAGAATTTTCCCAATTCTTCCTTAAGAAATAGTATTTTAGGTGTATGCGTGACAACAGCTATCAACATTTTTCACTTGCAGACAGATGAGGTCATTCTGACTGTGCCTCAAGTTGCACCAGGGGAAGTTTAAATTTAGTATTAGGAAGAATTCCTTCACAGAAAGAGCAGTCAAGCATTGGCAAGGCTGCCCAGGGAAGTGGTTGAGTCACCATCCCTGGAGGTATTTCAAAGATGTGCAGATGGGTTGCTTAGGGACATGGTTTAGTGCTGGGTTAACAGTTGGACTTGATTTTATAGGTCTTTTCCAACCTAAATGATACTGTGATTCATACTGTGGGATATGTCTTTAGCTTTGTTCCAAAACCCAAGCAACTATTCAGGAGTAACTTAAAATATAGAATAGCCCAGGTTGGAAGGGACCTGGAAGGTCATCTGGTCCAACCCTTCAGGGAAAAGTGAGCCTAGATGAGATTATCTAACACCCTCTCCAGTCATATCTTGAAATGATCCAGTGATGGGGACCCCACCACATTTCTGGGGAGGTTGTCCCAATGATTACTTGATTTCACTGTGGAATATTTCTTTCCTATACCAAGATGACACCCCTTCCAGTACAACTTGCAACTCTTGCCCCTTGTCATCTCCATGTGGCTCCTTGTGAAGGTAAGACCTCCCTCCTCTCTGTAGTCAGGCTTTAAGTATTGGCAAACTGTGATGATGTCCCTCTGAGACTTCTCCAAGGAGAAAACATGTAATTCTTTTAAACTTTCATTATAGGGCAGGTTCTCCAGCCCTTTTATAATTTTTGTGACCCTCCCTTGGACCATCTCCCAGTCTGCCTGTCTTTTGTGAATTGTGTGGATCAGAACTGGACACAGTTCTCCATGCGTGACCCGACACAAGCTGAATACAGGGAAGATGTCTTATTTCTGCTAGCAATGCCACTGCTGAGCCAGCCCAGGATCCAGTTTGCCTGAAGGTCCCTCTCAGCAAGGCTGCTCCTAGCCCTTTAGTGGGCTCCTTGGTTATTCCAGCCCAGGTGCAGAACTTTGCACTTGTCTCTGTTAAACTTCATACTGTTTTTGCTACCTCACTCTTCTAGCCTGTCCAGATGTTTCTGTAAAATAGCTTTGCCTTCTGGTGTGTTCATCTGACCACTCATTGTGGTGCCACCAGTGAACTTGGTGAGGGTGCTTTCAATCCCATCATCAAGATCAGTTGTGAAAATGAACAGCATGGGGCCTCCTATCCCTAGGAGTTTCTAGTTCAGACAGGCTGCCGTCTTTATTAGAAACCATTGATCACTACCCTCTGAGTGAGGCCTGTTGGCCAGTTTTCTACTCAGCTTGCATACTACCTATCCAGTTTGTGCCTTGCCAATTTGGCCAGGGAGAAGGCTGTGGGAAACTGTTGAATGCTTGCTGAAGTTCAGGTAAAGAACATCCACTGATCTCCTTGGGCCAACTGGAAGTGTTACCTTGAGGTAGGGCATGATCAGGCTAGTCAGGCATCATTTACTTTTGGTGTAGGCTTTTCCCAATTGCCTGCTTTGTTTGGCTTGTAGTATTTCCTAGGAAGACTTCAATTTCTTTTCCAGGGACTGAAGTAAGATTAATAGGCCCATAGCTCCCTGGCTCCCTCTTGTAGATGGGGGGTATTACATTCAACCTCTTCCAGACATCAGGGATATCCCCTGACCTGCATCACTTTTCAAATGTTATAGATAGGGGTCCTGCAGCAATGTCAGCCACTTCTCTTAACATCCAGAAGTGGACTGAGCCCTTCCAAGAGACCAAATCCCAGCCTTGTCACAGCTACCTTATCCTGTGATCTGGGGTCCAGCCACGCTGGTAAAGGCAGAGGCAAAGAAGGTATTGAGAACCTCTGTTTTATTGTCATTATTAGTAACTTGCTTCTTTGCCCTGTTTAGGAATGGCCTCTGAATGTCTTCCCTGTGCTTCTATCTCTCATATCTGAAGAAGCTTTTTATGTCATTCTTGTTATCTTTGGCCAATTTCAGTTTTAGCTGATCCTAGCCTTCCTGACTTCAACTCTGCCTGTCCTGACAAAATTCTTGTAGTCCTTGATGGCTATTTGATCACCTTCCCATGGCCAGTATGCTCCTGTTTAGCTTTTAACCACACCCAAAAGCTCATAGTTCAGCCAGACTTCTTCCTGAACTAAAGGTTCAGCCCTCAAGACTTATTAGAATGGGCTCAGCACCATGGTAATATGCGTGACTTACTAACAATTTTTTAATCAAGGCTGCTCCTTACCCCAACACCTTTATTGTGTTTACTGTCAAAGAACCCATAGCTACAATAAGTAATATCACCCATGCATATGAGACAAACCAGCAAAATAAAAAACCCCAGCTGTTAAAAACATGTACTTATGACTTGAAATTTCAAGATACCTGCAACTGTGTTATGCCCTTGCAGAGGTTCTTATTCCTTCTGCAGAAACAATAATGCAGGTGCTCAGCCAACAGTTTTAAGAGATTGAAATTGTAAAAAAACTAACATCAAATTCAGTTTTCCTTAAAAAAGGCCCTCCCCCCTTCTGAGTCAATCTCAAGCTAGTCGGGTGCCCAAACATGAAAAAAAATCTTACCCTAAATTTATATTTTGTACTACGCCTCAAATTCTTCACCGTGTAGGTAAGATCGTCACCATCATATTTTGGCTTGAAACCATATCCCTGCAGAATTAAATAGGATTATTTGAAACATTATCTTTGCAGAGGATCTAACATACTTCATACAAATAAATTACTGTTTCAAATTGTAATTGTTATGCTTCTCTGACAAAGCAATAAGTGCATCTTCATTGTGTAAACACAAAATTTTTTTTTTAAGAGGTGTGAATTCATTAACCATTTTCCAATCAAGAGAGGAGAAAAGAACAGTAAGAAAGACATACAGTGTCACTGGAAATTTTATCTAACACTTTCAAAGGATAGACCAGTACTGATTTTAAAACAAATGTTGTTAGTCTGAAATGACACCTAGAGGGACGGCACTTCATGATGCAGTTGCTTTGATCCAGGTCTTATAAGGCTTAACTTTCACACACAAATTCACAAAGTTATAAGCAATTTAAAAGTCTTTGCAGGAATGGGGCTTAATAACACTAAATACAGTTAAAAGAAGAAAGCTAGGTGGCCTAGTCACAGCAATGACAGGTCATTGGCTTAATTTCAGAAAATACAGTTCCTTGTAGAATATTCTAGCAAAAATAATCATTGCTACACTTAATACAATAATGTATCAAACATATTGAGAATAAGTATTCTAAACTTACTGAGTTCTCATCCTCCATCTCTAATATATATGAGATTCCTTCATCTGATGGTGTTCCTGAGGGTTTTGTCCACTGAAGGGATAACCAAGTAACTCCAGCATTAATCAGCAAAGGACTTGCTGGTGTGGTTGGGGCAGTGCCTGAGGTATGATACAGGACTTCTTCACTAAAATCACTGTTTAAAACAGACAGTATGTAAACTAACTAGACACAATAATTAATATCTAAAAACCAAAATTCCTACTAAACACAGCTATGACAGTTTCTTGGACATATGCACAATGGGAAATTGCAAGCTGTTACATGCAAACAACTTAACTTGCCCATGAGTCTGTCAGTAACAAAACATCTGAACAAGGTTAACATGTTCATAATTGAAAGACTCCTTTGTATGATATAATTGCAATGCTTTGCTTTGCTAGCCAAAATGTTTTGTTTTTTCTTATTAACTCAGTATTCTAAAACACTAAAGCTCTATATGCAATAATATTCTAACAACACAGTGTCCTTCCTTTTCAAAGTGAACACATGAAGGCATAAAAACGTTTATGGCAAGATATCAAAACAGACTTCGCTTATGTGTTCTGAGGTTACTCTGAAGTACTAGTTTCCCTAGTGATTCAGAAAATAATAGAGTAATAGTCTCATTCAATGGTGAGCTACTTCAAGAGTTGATAAAATAACGTCTTATTGCAGAAAAAGAAGTAGAGTGTATACCAGCAAATCTCGTAACACAACTGTTATCCTTATCTGATTTAGATTAGATACACCTTGTGGTGAAAATACAAATAAACTACATAAAAAGACCTACTGTGAAACCGAGGGATGCAAAAGTCAGTAAACAGGTACTATGCTTGCATCAATGGTCTGACATGCATACAGCTAGACTAAGACATCCCACCTGCTCTCAGCTGGCTTTGCTGATTCTACATCAAATCTGAAAAATTACTTAAAAGCCTAGAGCTAGTCTAGTTTTTTTAACTATATGAAACTAATGACAAAGATGTAATTTTAATCTAAAAGCTATGGATTACCTAAGTGAACATCAGGAAGCCCTGAAAACAAAGTCCTCTGTAGAGCTTAAACAAAGATACCAGTTAAATATCTCACAGGTTTTGAACCCAACTTGCCTGAAAAATCTCAATTAAAAGATAATTTCACTTTCTCTCTTACTCAACCTATATTATAGTGATGCACATGTTATAAATTTTGGTCTGCATTAAGGTATTTTTGGCATTTAAAGGAAAAAATCTTACAGACAACACATTATCAAGAGTGTTGATAGCACAGAAACAGACACTGTCTGTGAGGACTGTCAAAGAGATGTGAAGCAAGAAGGGAAAAAATACAAAACAAGGGAAAACTTTTAAATTTGTGAGAATAGTAATTTTTTCCTTGAAAGAAGTCACAAGCAAGAAAATTTCTGGAATGGAGATTATGTGATACATACAATATATTTACTAAAAAAAGATCACCATTTTATAGGTAGCCTGGAGAAAGCATGAGGAGAGGCTAGACACAAGTAGTATGTCTAACTCTATTCAAAACAAACTATTGAAGGAATCACCTTACAAGTAGATAGAAGGTAAAAAACCCCACATCTTAAAAAGATTTAAACTTGATTGAACCACTCCAAAATACACTGAAATAAACTAAGAGTTCGCTCCATAGCCATATTTGAATGACCATTAAACAATTCCCTCAGAAGTACAATACTGTCTATTTTTGAAAACAGATTTTATTTTTCCAGTTTTCTTTAACCACTGTTTCATGTAGGTTAGAATTAAATTTAAAAATTAGTAAATCAGAGATAAAATATCTGTTCTTGTTGGTAAAATTATTTAGACAAAATTCTGTCTCCAGATGCCTAATGTTCTCAGTGTTCTTCATAAGGGATAAACAGGCACTCTACACTAATAAATATTATTTCAAGAGACTTCTTAATGAAATAATACCATGAAGACAATAAAGCACATCTTCACAAGGCTATGAAATATTGATTTAAAAATCTATTCAGTGTGATTAGTTTAAGAAGGGTACTTAACTGATCAATGTCTTCAAAGCTTACACTGGAGGAATCTGTAATATGTGCAGCTATTCCTGGAGGGTACATTTACACTCAGATGTAAAAGGGGAACAGGAAGAGAGCCCAACCACTGGAGTCTTCTTAACTGCCAGCTCCCTCCCTGTCTTTATTTTTAACAGTTCCAACTAAATCTCATCAAGACAAAGTCCAGGAGCAACTCAAGAGAATAATTAATTCCAGGAACATCATCCAGAAGGCAGTAATATAATAAAGACTATTGGAGCACACCAAAAGTCATTCTAGTCCACTATAGTGTCCTCTGACAGTAGCACAAAGCAGGTGCTTAAGGAAAGACAAAGGAACAGGCACTTTGTGCAATGCATTCCCCGAGTACTCTTCCAAGCCTCCCAATACATGCCTCAGATCTCCAGAGCCAACTGTATTTTTCACATACTTAATAGTCTGCATAAGATTCCCTCTGCCCAGCATGAATTATGATCCTGGGTCTGGCTCCCTACTCTTTACACTGTTCTTCAACACTGCCCAAGCAGCCACTGTTGCTTCAAGCACCTTCTTCTGCCAGCTGAAGGACACACAACACACATCCTCTATTTCATGCTATAAAACCACCACCCAAGTGAGCTGCAGCACAATGTTCATAATATTTGAATTTAAAAAACGAACAAAAAATAACAATTTTAGGCTGATGGTGAGGGTAACCCTATTTTTATGCCGCACAGGACCTCAGGGTCCAAGTACTACTAGGTAGCATGGACACCAGGAGTCTGCTCTAGAGCAGATGAGCTCTGGTGGTGTGATTGTTAGCCAGGTGCATCTGCTTTGCCTGATGACCAAGAAGCACACTCAAGAACTAATGCACCCAGTAGTGCAAGCATAACTTGAGAAAACATTTTTTTTCCAAGTTCTTACTTATACTCTCCACTGAAGTCAGATGCCATTCATTCAAAAATTCAAAACAAAGTTTGGTGCTCTATAACTTCTGAAAAGTAGTAATTAAAAGCATGAAACACATATCCTTAGCATTTATAGTAAGCTCCAGAACTTCCAAAGAATTCATTGATATGGTAATGTCATATTCTGTCTCTTTCCAAGGGTAACAGGAGACTAACAGACACCTTAGAGGAAGGGACAATATCCCAGCACACAGGCTATCTGCAAAAAGAATAATCCAATCACATACTGTGAATTAACTATGCAGTTGGACTAGATGATCACTGTAGGTCCCTTCCGACTGAAATATATATTCTATATTCCATTTCAGACCATTTGGACAAAAGATGTTTTTCTTTAAATGCCACCATATGTTTTTCCTAAAGAAGCACACACATGCATGCATATGCATTCCATATTCCTGTATGTAATAGTATTTACCTCATTCCCATGTCATTTTTGGCTGCTAGCCTAAAGGTGTACCCCGTTGCTGGTGATAGTTTAGTGATCCTATACTGCTTCTGTTGACCGTAATAACACTGGCAAAACTCTCCATTTCCTTTTCCCTAAAAAGGAATAAGTTAATAATATTATTCACCTTATTACATATGCATCCATCAATTAAAGTACACACAAGCATGAAGTAAAATCATTTTTTGAAATTAAGTATAACTCAAGAATCTCCATATAATGAGGCAGTAGCATATTATACTTTGTATTTGTATTAAATTAGTGGCTTTTTTCCTTCCTTTCAATTTCCCAGTTCCTCGGGCCTGAAAGAATAAAGGCCGTGAAGATTCTGCAGCTCTGCCATTTCAGGATAGCTGTCCAGGTAGACACTGCAAGATGTTTGTGGAGCCATAGTTGATCCACCCACTTATTAAAAAAGAAAGACTTATAGAAAAATGATCTTTCCGTGTCAGCTCTTGAACACAGTACTGGACTACAAGTGAAAAAGTCACTATTAAGAGTGGCAGAATCATGCAGTTAAGATCCTTTTATCTTATATCCCCTGAGAAAAAAAATTGAGTAGTAATTGTATTTTAATAATTGCCCAAGGAATTACATATTTGTCACGCCTCTAAACAGAAGTCTTTAATTTTCACACAACTTGACATGCACAGTCACATACAGCTACTTGAAAAAAACTACAAGACTAAAAATACAATGGAATAACTTGCTTACTTCATCCCATTCTAAAAGGTAACTGTGGATTTTGGAACCATTATCACAAGATGCCTGGAACAGGAAAACAAGAAAATTAGAACTCTAACTGGATACAAGACCACTTAAAAAAAGTATGTATGGGCCAAACCACAAGAAGAACAGTGGAAGGCAAATGATGCTTCCATCATATGATTGTTTCACTTGACAAGACAGTCCTAGTTCCGTCTCCAATCAATGAATGCTTGTTTCATGTTTATGGGGTTTTTTCCTAACTTAGACCTTGAAAGGCATTGGGGACTGAACTCAGTAACTTTAACTTCAAAGACTCCTTGTTTTTCTGTGAATCCTTCTCTTTTTACTCAACTCATGTTTAACCCAGTAAATCTCTTTCCAGTCAGGAAACAGGGACTGAAATGAGGTTTGACAAAAATTGTCAGTTTCAATGAACTGGTATTTTATTGGTAAATCCACAACTATTCAGAATAGTTAAAAATATTATTTTAAAGGCTGTGAAGCAATTCTTACCTTCCACTGAAGAGTAAGAGAATTTTTGGTCCGATTAGTTATCCTGGGAAGATTTGGAGTATCAGGTTCACAACTTGCTGTGGTAAAACTTTCTGCTTCTGAAGGGTTCCCCTTTACACAGTTGCATTCGACTTGGACTCTAAAGTGGAAGAGAGTCAATAACATTTTGTTCATTATTAAAATATCACTGTTATAAATAAATAACTGGGGGAAATATCTCAGTCAATAGAAGCAATAAGAAGGAAAGAAAAGAGTCCTTTACTTCGGATGTACATCATTACCATCAGTCGCCTTTAGTCTCACAATTATATTTGAAATATGTCTGTTATTAGCTGTAGTTTGGCTGGAAAATAATGGTAGCATTTTGCAGGCTCATTATCTGTTGTAGAGGTATTAACTGGTATTATGAATAATTCTTCTGCAAGTGCTTTCGTCAGATGAGCACAACGAAGCTGTTGATATATTTTCAGAGTATCCTCTGCACTCATTTGAGTGTCCTGCTGAGTGTGTTCACCTTGTCCTTTCCTTTAGTAAGGCTGTGCATTAACTCTCCATGTACTTCAAAAGAGTGAATTCTTGCTTCTGTCTCAAAGAGAAATGGCTTGTTTCTCAAAAAGCTTGTCTCCAAAAGGAAATACATGATAATTGTCTGGCCTCCCCTTGTCCCCTAAGCCGTGCAGCTATGCCTTGCCTCTTCTTTGGGTCAATGGCACATTACTTTCTTCTGATTCACCTGTTCCTTTGAAAAGAACCCCAAAAGTAAAACTCTCCAAAAAACCCTTTCCTCTGATCACCAATATAAGATCTACATTGCCAGCTTAAGATACAAAAATCCTGATATATTTTTGATGCATGAACAGCAAATCACAGGAAATTTGGTTTTATATATTTCACAGACACTGAGGAGACATTCAAACAAAGACTAAAGTTGAATACAAAGTTGTCTGTGAAATCTACAAAGAGTTGCAAATATGTAATATGTCAGTAATCTTTGTGGTCGAGTCGTTCCAGTCTTTGTTGATTTTGTGCAGTGTCCATACTGGCAGAATACTGTTTAGGAAGAGCTTGGATGGCCAAGTCACCGATTCCCACGTATTGACTACAACAATAAGAATTGAGCAAGAAAAAATCTGAATGTAGCCCAATAGAAGAGGACTTACACAGAAAAAAAAAATTTCTAGGCACTGACCCTTATTACTCCATGAATTTTCAACTTCAACCTTGTTGAATAAAATACATAAATGCTACTAAAAACAGGAACAAAATCACAAGAAAATACTTCCATATGAAAGAGCTTTGAACCAACTTACCATTCATCCTTCTCCTGACCTTGTGCTCTGGGCAATACAGGGGCTCAAATTAAATGAGGGCTGTGATAAGAACAGACCAACCCTCTTTTGCTTTCAGTTTGGCAACCAGGACAATACTCTGGAAAACATCTCTGGGAGGTGTAGACCCCTTCACACCAACAAGTGAGAACCTAGCTCTCCCACTCGAGCAAATGTCAAAAGGGCTATTGTACAAAGCAAATCCTATCCTAAACCTGATGTAAAAGGAGGCAGAACACTGTTAACTTAGACCCCTACTATAACACACTTCTGTTCCCTGTGCTTCCTACCAGCTGTCTCTAAATTGCTTCCCTTGGTCAGTACACAAGGATCTTGGAGTTCTCCACACAGTCAAGAGAGGCAAATCCCTCAAATGCTGGACTTTCAGTCATGTCTAAGAAGGTACTCTCCACATGCCATTATCTCCTGAAAATGCACTTCTTTTAAGGAGGCCTTCATTTCTGCCTTCACAATGTTATTTATTTGTAAACTGCTGTATTCATACTATTTTTTTTAAGCCAAGAATCACTGAAGAGTTTGGGTTGGAAGAGACCTTTAAAGGTCAACTTGTCCGAACTCTCCTGCAATAAGCAGAGACATCTTCAACTAGATCAGGGTGCTTAGAGCCCTGCCCAACCCCTCCTTGAATGGCTTCCAGGGATGGGGCATCCACCATCTCTCTGGGCAACCCGTTCCAGTGCTTCACCACCCTCAGTGCAAAAAATTTCTTCCATATATCTAGTCTAAATCTACCCTCTTTTAGTTTGAAACCATTATCTCTTGTCCTGTCACAACAGGCCCTACTAAAAAGTGTATCTCCATCTTTCTTATAAGCCCCCTTTAAGTACTGAGTTTTCTCCAGGCTGAACAATTTTTGTAGCCCTTCTCTAGAGCTACTCTAACAGGTCACTGTCTTTCTCATGATAGAGATCCCAGAGTTGGACACAGCACTCCAGGTGGGGTCTCACCAGAGCAGAGCAGAAGGGCAGAACCACCTCCCTCACCCTGCTGGCCATACTGCTTTTGATGCTGCCCAGAATACAGCTGGCTTTTTGGGCTGCAAGTGCACATTGCCAGGTCATGCCCAACTCTCCACCCATCAGAACCACCACATCCTTCTTGGCAGGGCTGCTCTCAATCCCTTCATCTTGCAGGCTGAGTTGATATCGGGGCTGCCCCGACCTAAGGGCAAGTACCTTGTACTTGGCCTTGTTGAACCTCATGAGATTACCATGGCCTCACTGCTCCAGCTTGTCCAGGTCCCTCTGGTTGGCATCCCATCTTCAGGTGTGTCAACTGCACCACTTGGTGGTTGATGCTGCAACTGCTTCGTGTTTCCTGCTGGAAGCTCACTCGATCCCATTGTCTATATCACTGATGAAGATATTTGACAGTAAAGGTCCAATACAGGCCCCTGCGGGACACCACTTGTCACTAATCTCCATCTGGACATTGAGTCATTGATCACTATTCTGACCATCCAACAATTCCTCATTTTCAAAGAAGGATACTGTGGGGGACTATCTCAAAGGTCTTACAGAAGTCCAGTCAGGTAACATCTGCAGTCCCCTTGTCCACTGATACAAGTCACTTGATCACAGGCCACTTGGTTCTTCAGGCAGGACTTGTCCTTGGTGAAGCTGTGCTGGCTGCCCTGAATCACCTCCCCATCCTTCATGTGCCTTAGCATGGCTTTTAGAAGGTTCTGTTCCATGATCTTCCCAGGAGCAGAAGTGAGGCTGACAGGTTGGTAGTTCCCACAGTCTTCCTTCCTACCCTTTAAAAAAATGGGTGCAGTGTTTTCCTTTTTCCAGTCACACAGGACTTCACCAGGTTGATGCCTTAAGGTTTAACTTTCATATTTTTCAAATCCTGTATTGCCTAGTGTGTAACTCTGAAGTTTCTTGTAGCCTGTTCACTTCTATTCTCTCATGCTAGTTAGACATAACAAAGCCTCTCCAAGTTTGCTCTTCAAGGACACCTGGACTGTCCTAGGCCCAAAATATGTAAACCAAAATCTTAGAAGGGGGTTAAGCTTGGGGAAATTACATCATTAACTGAAGCTTTAATTGGAGAATTAACCCTGATAAGCAAATGAACCAAACTTATAAAAGTGTGAAGAACTCATGACTCAGGGTCCATCTTAGGTGTTGCCTTTGGCCTGCCTATGGTGTACCTTTGAAGGCACTTCAAATAAATGCCTACCTTTATTCCCTTATTCCTGTCTAGTTTCTGTTTTTTAGGTGGCCTCTCAGGCATCAGGTTGCCATGACTTTTCAAATATGATGGAGAGTGGTTTGGCAACTACATTAGCTAATTCCCTCAGGACTCTGGGATGCATCTCATCAGGTCCCATACACTTATGTACAGGTTCCTCAGGTGGTCTCAAACCTGTTCTTCTCTTATTTTCGTCCCCCAATCCCCATCCTGCTGTCCATCCACTGGAGATATGTGAGAAGAGAGGCTGCCAGTGAAGACTGAGGCAAAAAGGTTGTCGAGGACCTCAGCTTCTTCTCATCCATAGTTACCCGTTTGACAGTTGTGTTTGCTCGGGAGGATACGCTTTCTGTGACCTTTGCTTCTGGCCGACAGAGCTATAGAAGCCCTTACTCTTTGCATCCCTTGCCAAGTTCAGCTCCAGATGATCCTCCAATATTTTAAAAAAAGAGGGAAGAACAACACCTAACCACATCTTCCCAACCCTATGCTATTTCTTCTGACCTACTGAAGTAGTCAGTCAATTCTGTAGAACTGCACTGAGCTGGGGGTACACTTTGTTGTGCATGTGGGGTCAGGTTCACTGGTCTACTGGAGCAAAGCAAAAGCAGCATAATGTGACCTTCAGGTGGCCAAGCAGGGAGCATCTTCCAGGGCAAGGTACTTTCCTCTGTTGCTTGTGGAAAATTGAAAAGTAGCATCTGTGCCTGGCTCCAAGGACAGAAAAAGGCCACTGTGCCAGCATAAAGGAAAGAGCATGAATGTAGGATGGAGATGCACCAATCTTACGTTGTCCAAAACAGATTGAGTAGTCAGCTAAGCCAAAAATGTTGATTTGTGACTCAAAAGAGGGTGAGAAGTGGTAAAGACCATCTCTGAAGACTTAGGCAAATACACAATGAAACTTCTAAAACATTTCCACCGAATTTAATGAAGAGAAAGTGAGATACTCACTTTGCATGGTAATCAGTTGCTGGCCTGAGATCATTTACAGTGACTTTATTTTCTTCTCCACTGGAAAGAGATACAAGTTTGTTTTAGACTTTTCACAATTCCATACATTTATAAAAAAAGACATGTATCATCTAACTCAGTCAATACACCTTCTATGAAATGTATTTGCTAGCAGTTTGTCTTTAGCTAAATATAGCAATATGTAAATGCATTTATCTTTGAATTTTAGAGGCTTCTTCTGTTATTCCTGTTCTTTTGCCCTGATGGTTTTGTGGCACTTTTTTGTTTGGTGCTTTCTAAAAGGTATCAATTATTTTCTTCTTTACTTAGCAAGACAAGCCGCACATGTATGCATGTATGTTATTACTCAAAAAAACCATTGATGTACTGGAGCCCACAGAAGCTCAGTCCAGCCTTGCAAAAACAATTATCTAAAACTGAACCTGACTGCACATACCTACTTGTTAGAGCCTAGGAAACAGAAAAGGCACCAAAATAACATCTATTATTCTGTGTTTGCTGACATCAGCTTATCTTAGCAAAGGTCATGTCTCTTCCTCTAGTTTCTTGGATAGGGACACTCCACTTGTAATTACATGAAATTCATGGAAGGTGACTAAGATAAACCAGCTATATACAACAGTTTGTAACTATTAGAGAGCTCTATACCCTTAATTCTAAATTTTACTGTCATATGTCTCCAAATTGCAAAAAACTGACTGAAAACCACTGTGTTAGGAATGAAACAAGAGAGTTTTGTTTGCTTTGCTGCTGCTATGAGCTGTGTTCTGTGTGAATTTGCTTTTTTTTTCATATCATAAGGCTATCTCTTACAAAGAGCAATTTTAGGGAGGGGAGGGATAACCTTACTGGGAGCAGGAGCATATGCTGACATAAAAATAATAAATACAATTTCTTTTTCTCATTACTTGCCTGTCTCACTATTTGAGAACCTAGGGTGTCTAGTGTGGCTGGTTGAAATACAGCAAAAATGGTATTAAAATATGCCTCCAACATGTAAGGACAAAGTCTTTACATTCCAGTTGATGGCAGAGACTTCAGTAATAAAATGAAACAAATTCTACTGAAAAAAAGGTAGCTAATTTTGAAACAGAATTTACCCAAAACTGCTAATTGCTTAACTTCCTGGACAACAAGCAGGTTTTTAATGAGGTTTTGAGCCACATATTTCAATGCAGCAGTGCTTAAATAAAAATAGCCAACACCTACATGTACACAGTTCTGTACTTTCCATCTTTTCCAGTACTTGAAATCATCACTTCGTAAGTATAAATCTCTGGTATGTCGTTCCTGTCTGTGTCTTCTCCGGTATCACTGGATGGAGGGGACCACATCAGCAGTGCTGTTCTTGCCTGAATATCTGATACCTGTAGAAACACAAAGTTTTGAGATCTCTGCCATTTAAATGGTATTGTATATAAATGTTACTTCGCCACAAAGTATCAAGAAGAGAAAAGAAAATCATCTACCATTATCAAATCAGAGTATTTACACTGATACACTAGCTACTAACTAGTTTTTACAGATGAAATCAGGCTGGAAATGCGAGGAATGCCACGAGAGAAATGCAGTGCCAGGCTGAGGGCTGAGACGCCTGTTGGTACCAAACGCCACCCAGTGGGCTGCTGAAACACGGACCTGCGCGTTGGTGAGGCACAGGAGACTGCAAAGCACGTCCTGGGCCATCAGGCACTTCATTAAACCATGCTTCTGGCACCTCTTTCTCTGAAGCCACAGGGACTATGACTTTTTTAGTATCTTCTTGTTTCTTAGGAAATATATAGATATGAAGGCATGCTCACAAGGTCTATGTACATACACATAGAGACAATATCCTGAAGAATTTCTGTGGTGGTGTTTGCCTGCACGTCCCACCTGCTGCAGAAAGGCCTGGATAAGAACAATTGGTGTGAGAGAAATAGGAGTATAACTAGTGTGTGTGAATGCAATATCTCCAACTATCCAACAAGTGCTGGCCCCAGCAGACTAATCATGCTAAATGCAGTGACCTTCAAGTGGGTTAAATGGAAATGGAGAATCACAAGGAGACTCCTGAAACACAGAGATCATCAGCTTCAAAGTGTAGAGGTAGCATGAAAATTTGTAATGGGTTGGGGGGGTGGTAAGAGATGCTGGAGTGGAACAGAGCAGTGATCAAAACCTGGCCCTGACAGTGTGAGAAACTGCCCTGCCAACCACTGCTGCCTCCATCAAGGCCTGATGGATGCTGTGAGCAGCTGCACCCTAGCTGGTGCAACAGCAGTTTGGGGTGCAGCAGGCCTGGACTCACAGCTCAGGTGAGTGCATGTGACCTGGTGGAGAGCTTTCTCAATGGCCTGTGGATTAGCAGATTGTAGGGAACAACAGATTCTAGGGAACAATGCAGTTACACACAAAGCTTCTGAAGCAGCCACGTCTTCCAAAAGAGATGCATGACTAGAGGTGCCCACACTCCCGAAAGAGTGGGTGCTGCCTGAAACCCATATGTGCTGCAAAGGGCTGAGGATGCTCAGGTTTTTGTAGGTTGAGTGCACAGGTGCATGCAGGGGATTACATATTTTTAGGATCCGTTATAGAAGGATGCCTAGAAATTCGTGGCTGTTCATAAGTACTGCACATCTGCTATCGTGGTTTATATGTTGCACCCACCTACTGCTTCCAATCATTTATAAGAGAACTCAAACCACATTTCATTATTTGAAATAACTAGTTTTACAATATGACCGTAATATATGTCTATTTTGGGAATAATTGCTTTTGAAAATCTATTACCTGAGTATCAGAATCAAAAAGCTATCTTTACAACTGGTGCTTTCAAATTGCTATAATCTACTGAACTAAAAAACTGAATAGGTCAGCTTCAAGAATGAAGCAGAGAGGACATGACTTATTGGTAGCAAACAGAAAGGAAGAAAAATCATACTATGTGAACCTCAAAGTCTTGGAAATAATGTCACTAAACCGTTATGCACTAACAGGTTTAACTAATGTACTATGACGGTACATCATATGCTAAAAGGGATCAAATGCTGGTAGGACTACACACTGAACTTTCTCTTTAAAATCTGGTAAGAAAAATTCCACTACTATCTTGATGCAATCACAAACCAGACTAACACTATCTATAACCACTACAGTAAAATTCTAGCATTTCTGTTAGTCTTTGGAGTTGTGGGAAGCATCTGATACAAATTCCCTCCTGGACAATCTTTACCCCACCCTCCTGAGTCACAGAAAGAGGCAGGGGATCCTGAGGGAAAGAAATGTAGTTTCCTCAAGAACCTACTTTACTTCAGGACTAGGAGATCCATTTTAAGATGATATGTTGCTAGGTTTAGCTACTTCACAGTTGAATTCTTTTCCCTAGTGCCCAGGCAGTGTCTCTCTTACTACCAGCTAAGCCTACTAGTCCTAGCCACCATGGAGTTGAACATTAGATATCCCTTCCTTTTGCAGTTGTTTCTCATGCATTTGAAGACTGTTAGCATTTGAGTTTCCCCTCACCTATCAACTCTAATCAATCTTACTGTTATCCTTATTTCCTACTGATTAATTTTCTTTAGTGCTTTGCCCAGTACTGCACAGAACACCCCATCTAACACTTTGCTAATGCCAAACTGTCACCTGACAGATTAAATTTCCTTCATACATAGGATATCTTAAAAAAACCCCTCTGTGACATAAGGAAAAAAAAGTATTTTTGAAGAACCAAGATTTAAGATCAGAAGAATCCACTACTATTATGTGCTCTGAGACACTTGGGAGAGGCTTTTTCAAAAAACTTGGCATTACTTACTACTTTGTATGCTTATGCAAGCAGCTGCAGTTGATTCTGGTTGCAACTCTGAGCACTACGTGCTTCTGCAAAGGAGGGTATAGTACTTGGGTCAGGCTCTAGCACCGTGGAAACAAGAGGTGGGCATGTCTTTATTAGCAATCCAGCTTGCCAAAGTGAATCTCCTCATTAAGTATGTCACGTGTGCCATTTAGGTCAAACAAAAGAGAAGTTTTAGCATGTGCAATCTGGATTGCTTTCACAGTAACCCAAGATACTTAACTGCAAGCGAGGTGCATCACATGCCAGAAGTTCACAAACATACACAGAGCCAGAAAGTACGTTCACCAAAGGGATTTACATGCTACATAACCAACCCTCAAATTCTGAGCTCTTATTGCCTCTTCTTATTAAATAGTCAGCCTTCTGCATCATTCTTCATTTTGGTTTTGCCTTTTCAGGTCTTCTCTTCTGCTTGCTTTGTTATTTGGTTAACAGTCAAGACAGCTGGTGAAGACTTTGCTCAAACACTGAGGTGCAATCTGCAGAACTACTCCAATTTACGTGTGAGTATAAATAGTTCAAGACCTCCCTAAGTAGAAGGGTCATCTGGCGTCAGTATTGTGTTATCAACTTAACACTGCCATGTATGAAAGGATGAGGGATCCATATGGGGAAAAGTTAAAGGGAATCAGACTACAACAGGAGTTTGGAGGTAGCAAAATTGATGCACCCCATACTGCATAGAACTGAAAGGTATTTTTGAATGAAAGAACATGAGGGAGACCACCACCTGATTTAGATGTGCATGCCCTGAACCCAGGCATTGAGACATGGGACAGCCCAGGACAGGTCATAAGCTTCAGCATTACTCCAGGCTTTCTGGAGAAGAATATGGTGCAATGGACGCTGTACTGGACAGCACCCTGTATGATCATCTGATTGTACAGCCACCACCACAGCCAGTACTGCCTGTGGCAGCACTGTTCACTGAGGGAACAGAGTACTGATGATCCATCAGAAACCACAGTCCTTACAGTAAGTGCTTCAACTAAAACATTAATTAAAAACCTGCATATTTCTGATGCAGAAAAAAAAAAAACAAAACAGGTATATTTCTGATGAGACCAACAAAGAGAAGGTGTGAAAAAACAATGTCCTGGTTCAGTTGTGGGAAAGTAAGGAAAACATTTCCTTGATGAAACTGTGGGAGGGTTGCCTGTGATCCTGCAAGGCCCAAATCGGTAACACATACCCCTTTCACATCACACCACACTCCCCCAAGCTGCAACATCAGCTAGTCTTCCACCCCCTCACAGCCCTGACAGTCCCTTGTCTTCATAAAGCATAAACCTCTCCAAGTGCTTGAAGCCTGTCTTTTTGCCTTGTGTAAACTATGTATCTGTAGCAGACTACCACTGCCTGTGCCTGTGATGTCCTCTGAGGCCTGCAGAGATCACTTGTTGCACATAGCTACATGCAATGATGTTCAAGCAAGGACATGGTGAGGAGGGGAAATAGTGCGCTTGCCTGAAAGGCACGGACGGTTTAGTGTTGAGGGCAGAAGGAAGTGGCAGAAATCATGACAGTACTGGCTCTACATTGCTTTTCCTTATGTCATTAGCAACACAGCACAAAACCCCACCTGTTGACCCATTCTTCTCACAGTCTCATTGAGAGAGAGTTCAGAGCTCCCCCTGGCAATGCAGCCATTGATAACACCCCAATTTCAGACAGCTCCCACCTCCATGCTGCTTAGCCACCACAGACACACGAGCACTGAAGACACGTCAACCCATTCTGATGCTTGGACACAGCACGACACCCCCTGTTTAGGACTTCCTCTATACAATCCCTGCTCAGTGCTTGGAGAACCACAGAATAACAGAATGGTTGAAGTTGGAAGGGACCCCTGGAGGTCAGCTGGTCCAACTCCCTTGTTTAAGCAGGGCCATGTAAAGCCAGCTGCCCAGAACTATGTCCAGACAGCTTTTCAGTATCTCCAAAGAGGGAGTCTCCACAAACTCTCTGGGCAAGTTGTACCAGAGCTGTCATCCTCACAGTAAAAAAGTGTTTCCTGATGTTTAGAGGGAACCTCCTGTGTTTCAGTTTAGGCCCACTGTCTCTGGCTCTGATGCTGGGCACACTGAAAGGAGCCTGGTTCCATCCTCTGTGCACTTGCCTTGCAGATATCTATAAACATTGATAAGATCCCCTCTGAGCCTTCACTTCTCCAGGCTAAACAGCCCCAGCTCTCTTGGCCTCTCCTCATCAGGCTGTAAAGAAACATATGAAAGAAGAATCAAGACTAGGGCACTAGGGCGAGGTTGCCTTGAAAGTGAAGGGAAGAAGCTACATAGCTGATGAATGGAGGAAGTAGTTGACTGACTGGACAAACCCATAGCAAGCTCTTCCTGGAGTTTCAGTTGTATGGGCTGTGCTACCATGGGGAACACAGACTGTTTTTACTCAGGCAAGATGGTGGACTCAGGATTGTGGTGAAGATTTTTGGAAAAGATGTGCAAATCTATACAGAAAGGTTGGGACCAGGAAAGGTCCAGACGATGAAAGAAAAAATCACAAGCCTGCTCTAAATTCAAGAAACTACTGAATTTGGTAACAATGCTTTGAAGAGTATCTATACAAAAATAAGCATTCGTTTTACAAACTGAAAAGAAATTGGTAGATTTTCAAGCAGGTAGGTCAGAAGTCCACTGCTGACAGTCACCTTCCTTGGTGAACTTTACATCTCTCTTCCCTGGAGGTGCAAAAAACTCTTAAAGAGAAATAGGTCATATTTTTTTCTCTACTTTGCAAATGAGGTTTTACAAAACCTCATTTTTGGTGGTGTTTCCAAAACCTTGCCAGGTATCTCTCATGCCTAGAGATATGTGGTATGTAAAATTGTTTCCTGAACAGTTAAGACTAAATAAATTTACAGGAAATTGAGAACAGATTCTGCAGTAAAATATTATGTTAAGCATAATATTCCATTAAGCAGCAGCATTATGCTACTGGCAATGTTACAATCTCTCTCTATGATTTTAAAATAATTCTGTTAATACTGAGATTCACAGAGTAGCCAGGAAGAAATCTGCATAGTAAGTATCAAGATAGTTTTAGTTTCATAAATGTTAATACACTAAGAATTGCTTTGGTTGCTTATAGTACAGTGACTGGAAGTTAAGCGAATTTGCTTTAGTATGGAAAGTTAAAGACCCTTTAAACTTGGGAGAGAAAAGGAGGTGTAACTGTGTAAAACAGCAACAGATATATTCTGATTTTATGGAAAGCTTTTGTTACTTACCACTGGCTTGGCTATATTAGAAAGAAGTGCTTCCAGTGCTTTTGTTTCTTCATCCTTTTCTTAAAAAACAAAATCAAAGCAAAAAAGAAGTACCCATGAATACTGTGCAGTAACTTTACAGTGAAATAGCTCTTCAAATTCAGCAACTGCACACAGAAGAAAGCATTCATAAAGTAGAACATCGTACTAACTTGCATTCATCTAGGGCAACATTAAGCCAAAAAAGCTTCTGAAGAAGTTGTTAATTTAAAACTATTTCTAAAACCCTTCTAAGCTTTATGGAATACAGAGAGCCTGGTTATCATTTATTCATGTATAACTTTAAACCATTTGCTGCTCTGGAGAACTTAAGATCCTATTTCCCACAGATTTCTCTTTGGATGTAGATGCAGTCAAGTTACAGTAGTTTAAATATGTTGCTGCACATCAGCTGGAAGCCTACTGGTAACACTGCTGGCCTCCCTCAATTGCAAGGAAAAAATCTAAGGTGCTCTGTGTCAGCTGAAGTTACAGATGAGCTTTATAAAGGATTTAGAGTTTACAGAAAGCCTTTTATCTGCTTTTCTCACACAATATTTAAATTTTATTATCTCAATAGTGTGAGTGAACAGGCTACTCAGTTTTGAATGTGTGGCCAGGCATTTTTAATTCATTTAACCTGCCTTAAACTAAACATTAAAGAAAAACAAAGCCTGACAAAATTCTTTAAAAAAACCCAAATCAAATGTATTTACAACTTTGTTTCTAAGATGGTTTATGCTGTTGAAACAAATCAAATGCTTTTGACTTGTTTGACAACTCGAAGTCACTGACTTCTATTTGACAAGTCTAGGTCTCAGTACATAATTTTCCCCAATGTCTCCTGAAATAATTTTGAAAAGTGGACTTCCCCATTTTTCACATAAAATACTTCTAAGGAAACATCACCATAATTTTTGTAATGTGTAAATAACAGTACATTTGACCACTTTTGCCTTGTTAAAGATGGCTCACAGAAAAACACCAATCAACAGAAAGTAAACTGAAGCCAAGACAAGATGCCACTCTGGAACTATAGTGACAACTATTCAAGTTTGGAGCAATAGTTTCCACCTTCTGACTCTTGGTTGTATCTCAAATGTGACCCTTGGTACTAAGCTTTCACAGGCTATCATCTACACAAGTTTTTAAACAGCTCTCATAGGCTGAGATTTCCTGGTTGTGATTAGATGTACTTTCTTCACATTATTTTTGGTTTACAGCAATCTAACATACACTGGCACAAAATTATTATCTCAAAGCAAACTTCAGAGAATTGAGAAAAATCATGGTTTATTTGCCTTAGCATCACCAGTTACAGGTCCTTATTCTGAAAACACTGCTCTTGGCTGATGACAAGTCTATGATGTCACATTCATAATCTGAGGGACTATGCCAGAGACCTCAAAGTTCCATAGTGACACATCATCAGATTTGACAATGACTGTATGACTGAGTGAATTCAGTCCATCTATGAGATCACAAGCTTTCCAGTGAAATAAAGATACTAATAATAAGCACACTCCCTAGGGTAGTGTATTAGAAAACATGAACTCACAGGGACTAATGTGAGGACCAGCGTTTTTCTAAAAGGGCCTTTCAACAATGAGTGGGTAGGGATAGGCCAATTTTACGTAACAGCAGTATCTCTCTTCCAAAATATTCTTTATCAAGCTGAATGTATGTTTCCTGATTCAGACACTTGATTCTTTACTTGTTTTTTACAATATCAAGCAGGCCATCAATATTTAGTGACTCCTTAAAACCCAAGTACTCCGAACAAAGCAGAGATTTTTCTTTAAACAAGTCATGAAATATGACTCATAATATTTTCTCAAATTTATGTGGAGACTTCCATACCAGCAGTTTTTGTTCTCTCAGGCCCACATTCCCATGTGATGAGCAGGTTGATCACCCTTAACTCCACTCTACATAAGTCAGGGCAGTTACAGGCTGCTACTCAACTTCAAGACTGTCAAAGTGTGGTGTGCTATTTACAAATGTCATGCTCAGCCAGACACTGGACTTGAATCATACATTAATATGTGTGTATATGGAGTATTTTTGATAACACTTACCTTCTACCTCTGTGTCTGTCTGAGAATTGCTTTTTCCTTTACCCAAAGACTTGCATTTGGTAGAACCTGTGCTTATACCAGCTGCATCTTGTCCTTTTGTAAGTCCATTAGGTTCACTTGTAGGAGAAGGACATTTCTGAGGAGACGATGGAGGACTGTTTAACTTATCCTTCTGAGTTCCATGTCGATCTTTTAATTTTTTTTGTAATCTTTCATATGTTTTACTAGACCTTTCATCTCTAAAGTTAGATCTTCCATGAGCAGGCAAAGTATCTAAATGAAGGAAGGACCAAAAAAATAATGAAAAACAGAATCTAAATAAAAAACTACCTAAAAATGCTAAAATGTTAAATGTGCACCTGTGTGTAAAATTGTATCTCTGTATTGTGTAAAATTGTATCTCTACTGCTATTTGAAAACTGAAGTGTCCAGCAGGTAAACTGATACACACTAAATGGACAGTAGCAGTATGTTAGGGAAGAAAGTGTAATCATTCCTTCCCTCATCTTTTCTCCACTTAAAAATTATTCTTGAAATGTTTCTATAATCTTCCTTGAGCTGTAAGGTACAGGATAAAGTCTATACAGAAAAAATGTGCTACTTCATTACACTGGAGGAGGTTTGATCTAGCGTCAAATAAAAAAATCCATTAATTTAAGTTTTGGAATGCAACTAGAGCTCTAATACTTTAATGATGCTTCAGAAGGAATCAACAGGGAAAATACCCATAAAAACATAGAAGCATAGAACCAATGATCTATGGGGCAATGGAAAGACACTAAAACACTGAAGACAGTATGGTTGGGCCTTGTAAGTGCACTATACCTGTACACATATCTGTAACCCGAGGCATTGCTGCAGTAGCACCAAAGTCTCATCTGTAAGTCAGAACTGGCTTTGCAAAAAAGTCAGTACCAGACTACTGATACCATTAAAGGGCAAACTGGTGAACTCTTCTGTCCAGTTCTAACATTTGTACTCATTTCACCTTCATGGTTAGAAACAATTTACTGACTCAAGACTTTATATACCAAGTCTTTCCTCAGTGTAACCCTGCCGATGATAAATGCTGAAAGCTTTAGAAAAAAAAAATCCTTCAAAATCAGCATAGAATTTGCTCATTTTCAGGTAAGTTGGATCAATCAGTCTGAAGAATACATTATTTGTTATTCCTTATGAGAGAGGATGTATTTAAACTAATATCAAATAAGAACTTCCTTACAAGGACAAAAAAAAAAAAAAGAGAACTTCTCAGTTTCTGGGGTTTTCTTTAAGTCAGCTTAATTCCCAGAAAGTTTGACAGAGGACTTCTCAATAAGCTGTGTCTGTTTAGAAATGTGATTTTCACTACCTTTAGAGAGTTCAGTGCTCCTGTCAGGGAACTACTGTGCTCTGTAAGCATCTGGCTGGTTTTGGTTTTTTTTTTT